>WOFM01000049.1:78198-629886 GCA_011428145.1 Ericerus pela
TTTGATGTGCTTGAGTCTATATCTCGATCAATTTTGATGATGGGCCAAATATGTCCATTACTTTCGTAACTAAACAGGTTTGAAATTTCATTCCTAACTAACATTCACAAGCCTCCAGCATCTTATTTATGTGATGACGTAAAATTTGGTAAGTGCTTTCTTGATAGAAAACTTTAAGAGTAATATTTTTTATCCAAATTTTTTGCGGGAAACCTTTCACTTTCGATTAAAATTGGAAACAGTAAATGGTCGCGTATTTTCAGCCCCCTGTAGAGACGTCTAGGCGATAGGGCCGATAGCTTTTACCACGTATTTGGGGGAGGGTCGCGAAAATTTTTCAGCAATAAAACATTTTTTGGAAATTTTTTCACTGTCACCATAGTTTTCCGATTAATTTTCCTGGGCTAACAGTATGAAATGAAATGACACTTATTTAAAAATTTTAATAGAAGATTGACAAACAATAACAAATAATTATATGTGAAACAACTAAACAATGAAAGATGAATAGTATTATTATAAAATTAATCCATTTAGGTAGTGGATTATTTATTTATATTATAAATTATATATTATAATTATGTATTATGATATATTATTATTATTATTATTATTATTCTATTATTATTATTATTATCTATTATTATTATGTATTATTATTATTATTATTTTATCATTATTATTATCATTATTTTTAGGTGTTCAGGCAGCACAGGGATTCGAACCTGTACTGACTGAACACCTAAAGTTCCCTCGTCACCGCCACCAAAAGTCAGCACCATATTCACTCGGCCACAATGCTAGGTGACGGTGAATGAGGGAGAAGCAGTAATATAACCGACGTAGTGTGGTAGCCGCCACACCACTTCCCCTCAGTATAGTGGAGTGTAATACAACTACTGGTACGGAGGCGCCTTGTGGGTACGGATGTACGCCAGCGTGTAGTGATGCTTCCCCTCATCACCGCACTGTGGCGCACACCCTACAGCGCTGTCACATTCTAGCAGCAGCGGTGCAACATACCACCATGGCTACCAGTATGTGCACATGTCTGAGAGATGGCGTTGATAGCCATCTCCCATATCAAGTCGAGGTCACCACTTTCAGTGTTCAGGCAGCACGGGAATTTAAAACCTGTATCAACTGAACACCTAAACTTCCCTCGTCACCACCACCAAAAGTCAGCACCCTATTCACTTGGCCATGGTGCCAAGTGACAGTGAACGAAGGAGAAGCAGTAATATAGCCGACGTAGTGTGGTAGCCGCCACATTATTAATTTGAAAAAAAAGTCACCATGGGTTCTGGACACTCCTAGGCACTCACCTGCAATGTGGGTACTCATAAAACCAGTGCCTAGGGTTGTTAACGTGTCATTTGTTGAAAGAATCGGGTATACTCCATTTTGAAAAATGAATCAATTCTAAAAGAATCGATTCCACCGATTGTGAGAATCAGATTGCGGAATCAGGTACCAAATCAATTTTGAAAATTGGGCAAAAGAAAAAACAGTGTAATTATCAATGGACGGTCCTCACACTGAATTTACTTTTTTATTTTTGCGAAAAAGTTGATGACATTTTTTTGGTAAAATTCGTAATGTAATTATCTATACGGTACCTATTCCAGTAACATACCTCGACCTATAGTATTTCCAACACAACACCTAGGACTTTTTTTAGGGATTGTTCTTTTGTTTCTTTTTTTTTTTATTCTAAATAAAGTATTTTTACCAGAAGGTATATCTATTACTTAGAATAAAAATAAACAGTTTTATCTAAAATTAAACATTTCAATAGCTAGGTAATGAGTTCGAACTAGAAAAATACGAATATCATCTTCTACAGTCATACACTTTATGGTTATTGAGAAGAATCATAAAACTGAGAAATGTTTTAAATATAAACGGTCATGTCAATCGGGTGATAGATTACATACATAAAAAAATATTAAAAAAAAATAATAATAATAATAATAATAAAACTGTAGCGCAGAAATTCTTTGATAAAAATACAGTTTGCCAATTTTTGTCCATAATTCAAAAATAATAAACTTGAATTTCAAATACATAAGTACTTGAAACAATTATAGAAAAATTTCGGCAGTAATCGGTATTTAGGTATATCGAAAGTTGTCGATAACTGGAAAACATATCAATACAATTAGGTATATTTCATTGCTAGTTTTATAGAGGTTGTGAATTGGATGTTCGATGTAATTAAAGAATAAATAAAGGTGTTTACGAAGTTTCATCTCAGAAGTATGTAATTGCAGCAAAGAAAATATAGAAAGTACAGAGTATGAGTTGTTTGAAAGAAACGAATATGTACGGAGATGCAAGAATGAGTGGCGGAATGAGTATCAATGTAGCCGTAAGTATAAATGTATAAAAGTGTTTTCAAAAAGATAGTGGAATGTTTGCAGGAGTTTGCAGAGGAGAGGATTAGTGGCCCCAACAAGTTTCATGTAAAAAAATTAAAAAACTATCGATAGTTAGATTATAGATATCTTCAACAAAAATATCTGTCGATGTTTTATTGCTAAAAACCAATTTTATAAGAATTTATGTTTTCTGGCTTTCTCGAAAAATACTGAACCAACAAGCACCTAACTGCTATCAAACTTAGTCCCAGATAAGAAATACCTTTTGTGAAAATTTTAATTGGGTTGTTTTCTAAAAACAATGAACACAAAAATTTTTTCCAGTAATTTTTCTATTCCAGTTCTCTCAGAAACTACCGAATTACCAGACACCAGACTTCTATCAAACTTACACCTTTATAAGGTTAATCTGTTGTGAAAGTTTCAGTCCCATCCCTTTTGTCATTTTCTCAGAATCTTGGAAAAAATGACTTTTCTAAGAACTTTTTTTTAGTATCCTTAAAACTACTGAACTGATAAACACCAAACTTCTTTCAAATCTGCTCCCATATGATAACTATCTCTCCTGAAAATTTAAGCTTCATCTGTTTGTAGTTTTTTCAAAACCATGAACACAAATTATTTTCCAGCAATTTTTCTTCTCCAGTTTTCTCAGAAACTACAGAACTAATAGGCACCAAACTTCTATCAGACCCGCTCCTATATGAGAGCTATCTCTCATGAAAATTTCAGCTCTATCCATTCTATTATTTTATTAAAACTGTGAACACAAAATTTTGGGTGATACAACATACATTTATATATTATATATAATATATACAGTGTTATTCATTTTCACTCGCACAATATGAAAAATACATTGTGGTGCGAGTGAAAATGAATGAGCTATCTTATATAGGCAAAAATAGGACTGTGAGACGCACCAATGTTGGAATGATGCTTGAGTTGGGACTGGTCTTTGGAGATAAGATGAATGTATGGTTGCTACAGATAAGATAAGGGAAGTTAAATGTATGTGAGAGAGAATGAAACTATTGATATCTAGTTGTACTTTGAGCTTGTACCTGTGAAAAAGTACCGAATTTAAATATTAGTAGAAAATCTTAAGAATGTTTACAACTCCTGAAAAAGTGTGGTGGGTGAACAAACATATTGTGAAGTAAGTGATTTATTTCATACAACTTATCCAGATTGCCCAAAACCACATCACATCACAGTGATGCCTTGTATTCATAGGTTTTAAAAAAATGGTAATGTTCAGTACGACCGTAGGACTCCACACCCACACCATGAGGAGCAAGATAGTGACTTGATAGTGTTGGCCAGCGTCAGTGCTAATCCAGGGGCAAGCACTGTTGAGATGACGCAGGAAACTGGAGTGTATCAACCCACAGTGGTGTGGAAACTGAAAAAGTATGGGTACAAGTGCTATAAGCCCAATCTCCTTCAGGAATTATGTACTCAGGATTGAAATAAAAGATTCCAGTTTGCATCAAAAGCTCTAGAAATCTGTGAAGAGTATCCAGATTTTTGGAGGAGTATTGTCTTCACAGATGAGAGTTCCTTTTCCTTGCACCATGCACCCAACCACCAAAATATTTGTATCTGGAGTCAAAAACATCCATGCGAAATCTACCCAAGCCACACACAATATCCTCAAAAAATTAATTTGTGGGCTGGAATTCTCAATCACAGCTTACTTGGGACTATTAGAATTGATGGAATGCTTACTGGCGAGAAGTATCATGCTTTTTTGGAGAATGAGATAAGTGAGAAAGTTGCTGCAGTTGCTGGAAACTCAGAGCTGTGGTTCATGGAAGATGGTTGTCCAGCACACAACTACCAACCTGCCATGGAATACCTCTGTAACTCTTATCTAGGAAAAGTCATTGGAACGTACGAAGAGCCACTAGCCTAGCAACCAAGGTCCCCAGACCTGAATTCTCTGGATTTTTTTTGTGGGGCCACATGTCTTCGGTAATCTACAAACATGGACCATTTTCCACAGTTCAAGGACTCCTCACAGCCATCAACGATAGCTGGACAAATATTACATATGCTCAGCTGGAGAATGTCTAAGCTGAATTTATTAATCGTTTAAATTACTGTGTCCTGGCAGAAGGTGGTCACTTTGAACAATTCTTGTAATTCTTTTAAAAAAAAACAATAAACACCTTATTAGATCTCAGTGGTTCCTTCCTCTGTTTGGTGCATCTCACAGTCCCCTTTTTACCCATATAAGATAGCTTATTCATTTTCACTCGCACCACAATGTATTTTTCTTATGGTGGAAGTGAAAATGAATAACCCTGTATACATAAAATAAATTAGGTTAAAATGAGAAAATGGCACAAAGGTAGATGCACCACTTTGCAACAGTTTAAGGGAAATTTTGAGTTTGAAGTGGCATAATTTCGTGTAAACTGGAAGTATTTGTTATGTGAATGCTTCATTGCATGTATTATGGCCTTCAGATTAATATTTCCTTTTTAAATTTTTATTATATTGCTCTGAATATTATTTTTTTATTACTTTTATGTGAAAATACCATTTACCCCAGTTTACAGCATATAAATAATATAAGAACAAAATAGAAAAAAAAAAAAGTGTGTTTTATTTCATAAACTGGTAACATCAATCAAAAATTTCAATATTCCCTTTCCATACGATTGGTGGCACTTAACAAAGAATTTATTGTATGAAAATAAAGCTGATAAACATCCTCAAATTGGTACTGGAACATGAGTGTTGTACAACTGGAGTATAAGTGTTGCAAACTGGGGCTAATGGTGTTTTTGTATAAAAGTCATAAAACAAGAATTCTTTGAGATATTTAATATTTGAAAAAGGAATATGAATTCAGAGATGATAATTCATGTTATTACACCCAACTGATTAGAATAATTTGAATTTTCTCATTCAAACTAAAGCCAAAAGTGCCTGTTGCAAACTGGTGTCGTATGGTTTTTCTTCCACTATGTCAGTTTGCAACAATCTGTTATATCATCTTCCACAGTCACACACTCTATGGTCACTGAAGGGAAACATAAAATAGACATATGTTTCAAAAATAAATGGCCAAGTCAACAGAGTGAAAGATTACTCGAATGAAATGGGCTCTAAACAAATATAAAAAAATAAAAAAATATGCAAAAAAAGGCTCCTCGATTACGGAGAAAGTAAAATGGTTTCGATTCAAAGAAAGGAATGCGTTACAGATGAAACCAAAAATTTCTTATACGAAAGAATACGAATGTAAAATTTTGTATGTCAAATGCTACATTTTATTATGGTGCAAGTTATCATCTTTATTCATAATTATGTAAGTAGGTACACCTACATACTTAAGCATCAGTCGTAAATCATTGACCCGAGAGATGCGAATGAAGCAATTTTATGAAAAATTTTTGCCAGATGCAAACAAGCGAAGTTGTAGGTGAAGTGATATGAGATAAAAATTTATTAAAAAGTAGGCCTAATCGACTTAGAAAAGTACACTATGTTTAGTAAATTAAAAATAAATGAATTTATTCACATAACTCGACGATACCAAAGTTGGGATGTAATGACTATTCGTTGTGAGCATCAAACCATTTCTTGTTGTAGGTTACCTTCCACGAGTTACCATTGGTACTTCAGTAAAATAAATAATTTATTTTCGACCATGTCGATTAATAGGTTTTCTTAACTCACACCTCCTTAGTTTTATGGACGAATGAATGTTTCGAATAGCACTAAGTTTTTTGGTTTATCTCATGGTGCCGAGTAAAATAAGAAAATAAGGCTCGTCCATTTATTTTTTTAATTTAAAGAAAACTACGAAACGACAGCTAAAGAATTCGATAATTAACAGTTTTGGTACCATTATCAGTCATTCGAATGGAATGAGTAGGTTCGATTTATGTGGACATAATTTATTATCGCATTATTATTTTGGTGAAGATGATACCCACGTGTAGAGAAAGAGGTGAGAATCCTTGTCGGAAGGTGTTTCGTTCCTTGAATCCAATAAAAACATCTCTTCTTCCCCAGAATTAAGAAATTAAAAAGTTCCTTTCCGAAACCATAAGACCCAATACTGGATATAAATATTTGACGTCAGCGGACTGAACAGTGAAGCAATTGCTTGGTTCTTTTTAATGCCTGCAGAAAAAAATGAAAAAATGGGTTTGAGTTCGCTCCCAATATAACGAAAAATAAAAAATGGGGGTTTGGATGGCACAGCCTCCAATAAGAATTTTCGTTTTGTAGTTCATTTTGTGATACATCAGCGGATATATTTTTTGGGACGCTGAATTCGAATTTGATATTCATTATTTCATTCTACCCATTCTGTGACTCGCAGAGGCTTTAAAATGCATCCAGATTTTGACTTCTCATATTTTATTGAGTGACACATCACCAGGTATGTTATTGAGACACTGATTTTGAATTTTACAGATAAAAAATGAAAACAAGGAAGTTTGGGCATGTAATTGATTTTTAATGAAAGATTACATGAATTCAGGGGTTGTTCCGCAATATCTCGTACGAGGTTCATGACACACTCATTTTTATTTGTTTTACCCAGTATACTAGCAAAAAGAGTATTAAAATCTTCTATTTCACAATAAAAGAGAACTGATGACACATTTTTCCTATTTTGACTTGATATTTTTTATATATAAGATATAATAATATGTGGAATACCTTGTTGTGAAGAGGATTCTCAACAAGAAGATAGCCAACAGCTATTTGTGTGTGCTGCCAGTTCACACATTAATGTATGGGGCAGCCAAAACCTCGGTAGACACAGGTGGTTTTGTAACCAGTTTTGTAAGTTTATATACTTAGGCAACTCCTTACATCCACACAAACACACAAATATACATGGTAAAAATGTATATGTGTCAAGAAAGTGCATTGTTTCTCATTAGCAACTGATAAGAAACAACGTACAAATTTGCATACCAGTTTCAACATCATCAAGTTAATTATCTATCAATTAGTCACAGTCCAAGTTTTGTCAGTTATCTTCCTGAATTTACTAGTAATTACAAACGAATGAAGGGTGTGTTTGTTTAAAGTGTAAGGCACTAAAATGGCCAGCCAGAGTCGATGATCTCCACAATATATATTTTAAATCGCATACATATGTATATCCTAAATGTTTGGTTCAGGGTTTTGAGAAAACTAGAAAAGGGATAAAGCTGAAATTTTCAAGTAAGTTAGTCCTTACAGGATTGGATAAGATCTAAAAGAACTTTGGTGCTTATTGGTCTAGTGGTTTTTGGGCAACTGGAGACCAAAGAATTCTTGAGAAATTGGTTTTTCCTTGATTTTGAAGAACCGGCGAAAAGGATCAGACCACAATTTTCCTGATAGATTATTTTTTGAGTGCAAGTTTGGCAGAAATTTGGTGCCCATTAGTTCAGTTGTTCGCTAAAAAAAAAAAAAAAAATGGAAAAGAAAAAATTTCAAAAAACATTTTATGTTCATAATTTTGAATAAACTACCTATGAAAGGAATTGGGCTGAAATTTTTATGAAAGGTAGGTAATCTATACAGGACCAAGTTTAATAGAGTTTGTTGTATCTATTGGTTGAGTAGTTTCTGAGAAAAATCAAAAACAGAAATTAAAATTGCAGGAGAAGAGCAAATAAACTACGATGTTTAAAGTATATTTTTCTTATTTACAGCACAAGAGGTTATGAATGTATTTTCTGTGGGGCACAGGTTTTTCATTCTTTTATTTTTTTAGTATCGTGGATAAAGATAGGCAAACTGAATTTTCTAACCAAGTATATTGCCTCGTTAGAGTTTTTTTCCATTTAAATTTAATATCTAATTAGGATATCAAGAGAACCAGTAGATTTTGCAATAGCAGCAATAGCTTCTTTATGAAAAAAAAAAAAAAAAAAAAAAAACGTGAGTTCTGCTGGGGCATACTCATGAAGGATTGATAGTAAACATAATAATAATGTGGTTGTGTATGTTGCGCACATACACAACCACACATCTACACGTTATGTAACACCCACAAATGAGAGTTACGATCGTAAGAGTTACAGTTACACGAATCTGACGATCATAATTCTCCTTTAGCCCCTATCGCAGACTGAGCGCTGAGATAATTACACATCAAAAATAATACCAGAATTGCTTGAATCTATGAACCTACTTCGAAGCACCAATGGAACCAGTCAAAGTGACATTATAATTTGCAGACATTGTGACTGCGATTTATTTCATACCCGCACCTTTGAAATTGTAAATCAGACCTACGACTCGTATAGACTTGTCTACATCTCTTTATTGTTATCAAACATGAATACGATTCGAAGAAATTTATCCATACTAAGAGTCGAATAAATTGATATAAATGCATCCTTTTCTAAAAAGACATAAAATGTAAAGAAAAATAAAAAAAAGAATGAAAAGAAAAAGTAAAAACCTTTGATTAGTGGTCAAAAATTGGCTTCACATATGATTGTTGGTACGTTTTCTCTCGATACGCCCCCATTTATTCGTGCAAACAAAAATGCATATAAGTATAGATAAATATATATATTCGAGCGAAAGTAAAACAAAATTCAGGAAATTCCATCGACGATTATCGGCAAACGTACAAATTAAACGTAAATTACTGTTTTCAAATAGATTTTTGTGTAATCAAATAGCAATAAGGTAAATTACTCGTAACGTCGCTGGTCTTCAATATCGAAGAAACGCTTACTGACGCGATTCGCCAACAATTCAATTAAATCTACATCACGCTTTAATTACCGAACGTCCCAATTTATGAGTGACCACAATTGTTCTACACAGATGGGAATAGGATATAATGATAAATGAAAAATACTAGACCTTTATTTAGGTAGGTACCTACGTTAATTGGCGATTTATCGCTTTGTAATTTTTTCTTTCCTCTTCTCACTTCTTAGTAACTATTGTTCTGAGAAATGCAGAAACAGGTTTGGTATAGAAATAATGTTTGTTTTTCGTGAGAAATTACAATTAAAACGGCCGCGATTATGGCACTTATTTTCACTGACCAAATTCGCGAAGTTCTGTTTTTTATCAACTTATTTACGACTATTATTTATAACCAGGTTTTCGAAATCTCTATCATTTCTCGGGATAGAATAGTTTTTTAAATTAATATTCAAGTTTTTTTTTAAACTATGCAAAATGGACGAACCTTTGGGTGCAGCGGACGTTTATTTTTTTATCGTTTCAAAAAATGTGTGGCATAGGGGCCAAGTTATCAATATTCCACTTCTTCCTCTCCCACAATAAAATATTAAGTAGACTTAATCATCGGCAAATAATTGATGTTGAGTTGCACTGAAAGGGTTTTTAGTGGGCCTTGGTTCATCAACAGATGCTACGCATTACGTAGATTTTTTCAGTATCATCGTGTCCTATGAATATAAATATTGCTCTTCCAGTCAAAAAAAAAAAGAAGTAGGCAAAAGTCAGAGACATACAGCTAAAGAGATGTCCAATGCTCGATCAAAAACGTATGTCGGAAATAGAATGTTATAAAACATTTCAAAGACTAATATTTGTTTTTGCGTATTTGTTATATAGTTTGATAGTGTGTGTGTACTGTGTATTGGCAGAAAGATGTCTATTTTCACAACAAAATACTTTGGCTATGCAGAATGTTGAATGAAGTTGACTTTTTGTTGGTGATGATGATGATGATAATGGTTGAAGAACTTTGTCACATTTTGGTACTGCAGCGTATATAGAGAGTTGAACATCTCTTTAGCTATATGTCTCTGGATAAAGGGTGGTCAAGTGGATCACTACCAGTTCCACAGTACTAGAAAGTTGGTAACACTGAATGGTGATGAAGAAATATATAGATAACTAACTTTAATGCTGACTGAGTGTGTTAGCAGCACTGTGTTACATATTAGTCAGATAATGTTTGATAAAATATGAAATAATGCTGCATAAGTTTATTTCCGCAAATAATTTTTAAATTTGAAAGGAAGATAAGCTATTAATGTTAGGAAAATATTTAATTTAATTTTTGAAATAATTGAGATATAGGTTTTGTAGGATGCGACCTTCCCCTAAATAACAAAATTAAAATTTTTCGTTTTTTTCTCCTAAAAATAAAATAAAATATAATAAAATAAAACAAACGCACTTTAAAACGCCGTGAGCGTCTTCGGCTAGGCTAAACTCTTAGCCTAGCTATGTAGCCTAACATTTTTTCCCTCTCTTTTAACCTTTTCGATATATCACGCCACCATCTTATTTTTAGTGGTGATAAATCACAATACAACCTTAACACTCTCGCAGCCATGTGTGCACCTGTGCACACAAATCTAATTGCCATTCACGCCGTGTGTGCTGTATTGCACACGGATCATACCAACATATTTTTGATTGTGTGCTGTAGAGAACACAGTTTACATTAAAATAAATGTGATTTTTGGTTTCTACTGGCTTGAATACATCTAACTCTTGAACAGCAGAGAAATTTGGCAACATTGTAACAAAAGATGGGTGTTTCAAGAATGCTAGAGTAGCATATGAAAAGTACCTTTTCAGCTTAGTACATTGATTGTTTCTCAATTGTTGCGGCATTCCCAAAAGTCTTATCAGTTTCTTAATATTGTATTTACCACCTAGATTGCTCATGGGTGGAAGTATTTTTTTAGCTCTTCAGGCTGTGTGGTATATTGCACATGGGTGAAAACCTCCCTTACACAGGATGGTATGATGAAAAAATGATAAATATATGTTATCTAGACCCTTCTAAATGAGATTTAAACTTTGGCTCAAAAAATTTTTTACACTGATTTTGGTGAAACCCTGTCTGGCAGCAAGAGTGTTAAGGTTATCGGAATTTCCCTTACCTTTTTCTTGCAAATTATTATGTTATATCTGGTACACTGTCATATTATGAATTTTTTGTACAATTCATCTTTTGTTTTGTCATCGACCATAACAGGTCAAAATATTTTCGTCTACATTTTTATAAAACTTTAATATTTTTTTAATACATAATATTTTTTTCTTTTAACATGGTTTAATTTATATTTGCGGGCATTGGGCCCGCTCGAGGAAATTAACTGGGGTTAATTCAGGCAGATCTTTTCTAAAAGATGCCTTCTCAGAAATCAGCTATGAGGTAATTTATTTTGATTTTACCCTTTTCCTGTTGCATGGTATAAAGCAGTTCAAACGATCACCTGTCTAGCTGAGCAGGTCTTGGGCTCTTAACTCACATCTTCACCGAATTCTGTTGGTCGAGATGCTCTCGGTTCATGTAATTGAGTGTGTTTTTTATTTATGGGGAAATTATGCTGGTCTGTATTGGGCTGGATTCTGCCACCCAGGGTCGCATACCACAGTTTAATCAGATTATAAGACCATTAGCTTCTACTCAAAAGTAATGCTATACTGACATGGAAATTAAAATTAAAAAAAGTATGTGTGGTGTCATGTGGACCATTTTACAATTCCTTATTGTACTGAGTTTTTCCTACAACTGGAAAAACTCAATCAAATAAGAGATCTTATTTCCATATCTCGTTTATTAATTCTCAAAATATACAACATCACATTAAAATTTAAACATCACATTACTTTCTGTTAATTATTACTCAGTTATTTTATTAGTATATTTGGTGGAGTTAGTCTGAGTGAATTGGCAGATTATAGGCGGCTATTATTGCAAGAAATAGGAATAATAGTCGTCTATATTTTGTTTTGCCACATTTCTGTACATGATGATAATGTCCACAGAAACATGATGGAACACTTATCCTAATGAACTATTTTATACTTTTTTTTCTTGGGATAATTAAGATATGGGCTAAATCAGATGATGAGACCATTAGCTGCTAGCCCAAATGTAACACAATACTAACTAGGAAATGAAAACTTTAATAATATATTATGAATTAATTTTTTTAAATAAGCTATCGTAAGCACAAAACATGTAATGTAAAACATAGCAAATTCTGTTGCACTTCCATAGAAACAGTGTGAAGCTACAGATCAATTTTGATGATCTAGATTGCAATCTGCAGATCTTAGCAATATTACAATCTAGATCCTAGTCTACAGATCAGTTTACCAAGCTGATCTAGATCATGATCTAATTTATTAGATCAACTACTATTTTTTTTATCAGTTCCTAATTGCGTCTTCCTCTGACCTTTGTCTATAATTAAAACTAACTCTTGAAAGTTGGTAGAAGTGCAAAAAGTGAAAAATAAATTATAAAATAATTTTAATTTTGACTTTTCAATTCAGGCATTCCCTCAAAATTTAATGATAAGTAATTTAATAATATTATAAAGGATCTGATATAATGATCTAAATCCTTTGAAAAATGTTGATCTAGATCCCAAAATTTGATCATTTTTTTGAAGTGATCTAATGATTTTGATCTATCAATCAAATGATCTAATTTTGAAAGATCTGGACCCCACACTGCATAGAAACATGTAATCTAACCAGTAATTGTAATCCTAGCGCTTTGGTAATGCTCTAGCGGCAAATTTGGTAACTATTTAAGGATGTATCCACATTTCCCAAGTTAAGTAATAGAATATAAAAAGTATGTGTGAGGTCGTGAGAACCAATCATTGTTGGGTCAAATGGATCATTATTCAATTCTCTATTTGATTCGGGAAATAAAAAGTAAAAGAAGTGTGTATGAGGTCATGAGGACCGACCATTGTTAGAGTATAATGTGTATTTGAACATAATCATGTAAGTATTCGGTGAATTAATATCAAAAATCAAAAACTTTTTATAATGGTCCACCTGACCCGACTAGAACCAATTCACTTTTTTTAACATTTTTACATTTGGTGAAGTAGGTAAATTATCAGTTTTGGTGAACAAGACAACATATGAAAGCCATTGAAATTCCCCATAAAATAAAATAAAAACGAAATTCGCAGACATATTATAGCCTGAGTAAATGGCTTCTGAAAATTTTCGGTTCACTTGACCCCACTTGACCCTACGTACAAGGTAGACATCTGTCTCATAGATGAACCGATTCGCAGATCTGTACAGTAGACATTTTGTATGTTTCCTATTTGAAGCAGAATATTGACCGCACAGGTCTATACTTGTGGTAGGTGCTCTCTATAAGTCAGTGTCCGATTATCCACTCGTTATTGAGGCAGGCTTTTATATTTTCTATGGAACTCGACAGTATGCTCATCAACTACAGACAGACTTATCAACCGTACAGACATTTTGCTACGAGATGCGAAAGTTCTGGAAAATAATCGACCTCTGGCGTATAAGGTTACAACTTTCGTCCTCCCTTTAAAATCCATTTAATACGTATAGGTACCTATCTCTTCCTCTGATCCGCGTTCACTTTTGTTTCTCCAGCTTCATTTACGACCGTCTTCTCTCTCCTTCCCGCTTTTTTTGTGTTTGCTAGCGTCTTGTTTCTTTTATCTCGTTCCTTATTTTTTATTTTATTTTATTTTTTGTAGGTCAGTCGGTAGCCTAGTCTGTAATTCTAGACGAGGCTGGAATTTCGTTCGGAAACTGATACAGGAAGAGATATAACTTGGATAGTAATACTTATTAAACGTACATATACCTGCAATATAATGCGTGTAACGTACCTATCTGTTCCTCGTTGCTGCGTGTAAAGAGGAAACGAAGATGTCCACCACTGAAAAACTGGTTTTGCTAAGTAAATGCGGAAAAAAAAAAGGACCCGTCAGTACGTGTGTGCGTACAATACGTTTCTGGAGAACCTTATTTAGTAGACCTACGGGCTAACGTACGAAAGTTTTTCAAAATCCATTTCGTGCACTGGCGGTCAACAATGATCATTCGGACGCCCACAATGGTCCTCCTTTTTTGCAAATTTATCGATGATTATAAGGATCCCCTCGTCATTATCGATTACACCAACGTATGAAGCCTATAAGCGTACACGACGAATAACATTAATATTCTAGGGTGGTACGAGAAGATGATATTTTCTTTCTTTCTTTCTTTTTGTCTTTCTTTCTCAAATACCAGAATGGCGAAAAGTATCGTATTACCTCCACGACCTCTTTAGAATCGCGCACACATCGTGTTACTTACCTCAATTATTGTCGATTTCCATCGGCGGTCAAGTTGTGCGAATGGTGTATTGGGCAGGATGTGGAAGACGTTCAATATTCACTGCCAACCCAAAAGCACAGTAGGTTGCTTATGTAGGATTTTTGTAATAATACCTACCACCGCACATGTAGGCAGTGGTACAGCCAAAGGCGGGTCTGATCTTACCAAAAAAATTTTGGGTTGTCCAATTTTCCCAGAAATTAAAAAGAAAATATAGATTAGCGCTTTTCATGTTTTATTAAAAATTCACAAGTCACACACTTTGTAAGAATGAGAGGAGGGCATTGAAAATGAATAAAAAAAAATTGTGTGATAGAAACTTTGCCTACGATTGATTGATAAATTCAAAATAATTGGATTACGTTCCAATCAACATTTAATGAATTCAATAACGGATTCTAATGTAACAAAGTACAGATTTTACTGACCATTTTGGACTCGCCTATTGAGCCCCTTGACAGTTAATCGTTACAAGAAACTGTAAATAAAATAGTTACCAAAGATGGTTATTAATGAAGATGACTGTTTAAAGGTTCTTCATGAAGTGCAGTTTACATTTCATTTACTCTAATTATATTAGCGACAAATTTGCGAATGGATGAATACAAAGTTATGTTGAGAGATGGATGATGTCAAGATTGACCAATGTGATGATTGATTATCCTTCCACTAATTATGCGACTTCGACTTGGTTAAGATAGTTCTTCTAGAAGATTCAAGAAAATTCCAGGAAAGTATAGATATATTTTTAGGTGATAAATATCTCATCTCTTTTAATTGTAACGTGTCATCGAATTCAATGGACAAATGAAGGTTATGATAAGTACAGTCATGAATGTGCGAGTGAGAGAGCTATATTGGCTGTTGCAATAACATTCTTATGTAGCATCGGTATTCAGTTTACTTGTTTCATCGTCATATAGTTGTAAGGGTGAATGACAATTGACTGGTATGACGATGTATGAATATGAGTGTTAATGAGTAGAAATATATCGTTACAAAGTGTTGTTCATTTTTAATTTTCTCTCATTTTTGTATTGGCTTCATAAAAAATGAAACAACATTACCACCTCCATTTTATTTTTAATTACCATTTTCTCCTTTCACATTTTTTACCATTATTATTCACCCCATCTCTTACTCTTCACCCATAAAACATGGCTAAAAATTGGGTGGTAGACACTTTTTCACAAACTGACTCAAGAAGCATTTTCAATGCTAAAATACAAATAAACAAACGAACAAACGAAAACTCAACAATAGTGAAATAATATGTTACACACCAAGGTTCAAAAGTGAGATTTTACATGAGAGAGAAAGTTTGAAAAGTTAGCATAGCGAGTGAGAAATTTCTGAGTCATGTAAACTCACTTTAGAACCTTGTTGAGGAAGGTATTTTATATAATTAATGATCAAAACATGACAAAACATTAAAATTCTATCATAATGACGAATCTTGCACAAAATTTATTAAAAATGGAACGAAATATCAACCAACTCATTGTGGCTGATTCAGTGTTTTATTTGGAAAGTTTAACCTCTATCTTGATTCAAACTAGGCCCTTAGTCAGGAAAAAGGAATAATGGTAATACCGCCAGGAAAAAGTTTCAATTTTTTTTCTAAATTTAAAAAAAAGGAAAGAAGTCATTAACGATGTTTTTTAATTGTTACAAATGATAAAAACAGAAAATTACAGTTGTATTAATGGGCCAAGTTGAAATTTGTAATGAATTTTATTTTATATAGATAAGAGTTTTCGTTGCTATTTTTCTCTTCCCTCCACAAAAAAACACTTTTTTTTTTTAATACAGCTAATATAATACACAAAAAAAATTCTGCCTTCCCTGGTTTGCAGTTTGCTCCTGGAGATTTTACTCTGGCTATAGGTTGATTTAAACTGAAATAAATTTGAATGTACCTCGAAGTTTTTATCATTTATTTTCAAATATTTTGTTTTTAGTCGGCTTCGATAAATATATCCGGGAAGGGTGTTCTTTTTGAGAGGCAATTTTTTCTATTGTTGTTGGGTTTTGTGTGAACTTCACTGGTAAATCAGTACAAACCTGTTGACGTTGAGTGTCGACAGAAGGTTGACGGTTTCAATGCAAAAGAAAAAAGGTGTGAGTTCTGCTGGGAGATATTCATGAAGGAATGATGTGTAAACATAATAATAGTGTGGTTGTGTGCATGCACAACGCGTTGCACATGCACTCAACCACACACCTACATATCATGTAACACACACAAATGAAAGTTACAATTAATTGTAAGAGTTACAGTTACGCAACTTTGACGATTGTAATTCTCATTTGGCTCCTATACCTACCTCAGACTGAGTGTTAAAATGTTTGTACATCAAAAACACAAACCTATTGTGAGTCTATGAAAACTGATAAATGCAGTCATTGGCTTACCTGTTGAAATGTGTGTTAATTTTAGAAACCTAAGTAGTTACATAAGAAATTTGACAATGATGAAAAAATTTAGTGGTTGATAGCCACTTGAGAAATTGAAATTATTCTAACTGGAACGTATTTTATTTTGTCAGTTGCTAATTGTGACAGCCGGATACTTAAATAAAATCTGCTATTCACTAGCAATTGTAGATGAGGGTTTACAAATGAAGGTAGGAACCAGATTCATGAGCGTAATTTTCTAATCCAATCAGTATGTTTTGGGAACTGTTTTTGAACAAGCGAAGAATTTCAAAATTTACCATCGCACCTTTAGGATAAGAAAATTGTTATAAAGAAATGTTATCGAACAAAAAGTTTGTATGAAGTAGCTTTCAACAAACTGTTTGAAAATACTTGTCTCCAAATTTGCCCGAAAGTTAAATTCTAGCTATAGCCTGCATAATTATATTGAAAAACCAAATATATAAGTTCAATAAAAATATATATATATATGTGAAAATGAAGCTTATAAAGCTGATGACGCTCGAAGTTGCCTCTTTAAATATTCTGAAATACTTTCGTTCTCTTAAGAATGAAAATCTGATAAAGACTGCTACGTGAACGTTGTGTGAAATTTTCGCTGTTTTGGTACCCACATACTTTGACACGAGGAATAATAATGTTTCAACAGCCATACCACAATAGAAAATTTTCAAAAGGTCTTTCTTATGTCGTTATTTTTCGAGGGAACAGGTGTAATTTTCTACTACAGTTCCTGCTGCTAATGTTATCGTGAATAACGTGCAATAAAATGACTAGTAATTTTATTTTTCTCTTTCTTCTCGAAAATACAGCATTTATCCACGTTCATGAAGTGGCTATACTTACATCGTCATTGCGAAGTATCACCGTAAAAATGAAGTGTAATAAAAATATGAATGTACTCGGCGTGTACGCACGCGTATGAAAATGAGAGGAAAAATTTAATATTGTACACGAAAAAAAAAAAAAAAAATTTAATACTCGAGAATTCAAACTTAATTTTACGTACGAGTAATGTCGAAAGCGAACGACATAAATTCGCCAAGTATTTTTAAATATAGCGAAAGTTATACACGAAAAATTCTGTCATCGAACGAATACGTAATTTTTTAATTGCGACATGATCACAAAAACGATACCGAGTTTTCCATTTTATGGTTAGTGAACGTTCATTTTCACTTGTATGCAGAAAATAAATGAAATTGAAAGTTACACGTCGTTCCTCAAACAATGTGTGTGGATAAAAGCAGTTTCTCGCGTGTACGTATGTTGCCCACTCTTGCATTCAAGGCAAAATAGAATTTGTGAAAAATCAAATCCATCAGTTGGCGTCCAAGTCAGCTGGTTTTTCAACCCCTTCTTCCTTAAATTACGATGTATATTTTAAAGAGTTTTTTAGAACGGGGTGAGGAGGGAGGGGCAATATAAAGTCTACCTTAACAGAAAAATTGTAGGGTATTTCGGTAGTGGACGTGTAAAAAGTCGTGATAATATTCACAATCAATACATCACCACATATATGTTAGAGTGGTTGCATACTCAGCTGCAACTTCGTCTTGGAAGTAGAAATGAAAATTTATCTTCTAATATGCTAATCCACGTTGGAGAATTCGGTATGTTTTCACTCGTATCTCTCAAATGAAAAGTTAGCTCTCTGTTTGTGGTACGAAATAAACGAAGAGACTTTGCCAAATAAATTGAGGTAAGGAGCAGAGAATTACAGCTGCTAGAAGCAAAAAAAACCAAGTCAGAAGATAAAAATTGTTTAAAAAAACTGATGATTTTTGATAACTTTTCGGTACACATAGGTACCTAATATTTATCTCAGAAAAAAATTATATAAATACCAAATAGTATATTGCGTGACAAGTGCGTAATGTGGGCTATTTTTTTACCGAGTGTGAAGAATATGCAGACGAGCCATAGGCAAGTGCTGCGAACTTGACACGAGTTAAAATAGCCCACAAGTATTTGTCGCACGCCTTACTTTTTGCAACTAATACACAAAAAAAAAGTATAGCAACAACTTCCACTCCCAATAAAAAAAAAATTATAAAGGAAATAAATTTTTGAAATTAGAGCTAAAAAAAAAACAAAAATGGCAAGTTTTCCATTATTTTGCATTTTTTTGTTCTTTTATTTTTCAACACCTAAGAGCAGTTGACAAATTATAAGGAAAGCAGTTTCAAGAAAGTTTTTTCTCTTTCTAGCAGTACTAATCCCAAGTTTCTAGCTTGAACAGGGGCTGAGGAATCATTGAGTGAAAGAAGAGAGGTTTCTGGATTTAAAAAAAAACATTTTTTCAATCAATTTGCGTTTTATTCAATTGTTTATTTTCAAATTATTAAAGATGATTAAAAAATTAAAACGAAAACTAATTTAATGTAAATTTTCTCCTCTTTTCAGAGATACCATTTTTATCTCTCTAGCTTAAATAGCGACTGAGAAATCATTGAGAGAAAAATAAGTTTCTAGATTCTAAAATACAGAAAATCTGCCATTAATTTGCGTATTTTTCGTTTATTTGTTGTCAAATAGCTAAAGATAATTAGAAAATTATATAGAAATTTTAAAAATTTTATCCGCTTTTGATAATTACAAAACACCAGTTCTCTAACTTAATTAGAGGCTGGGGAATCATTTGAGACGTTTTTTTTTTGAAAATTGAAATTCTGTGTTTGATTGGATGGGCAACTTGACGAATAGTTTTTCACCCCATAACTAAATAATAATATCAAAATAATTATACGTTCGAATATTTTACACCCTGTCACTCAGGATTTGGATGAGCGAGAGATTGTAAAATTATCGTCTACTTCACAGGCCAAAAATTCGTTTATTTACATTCGCTTTAAATGCATGTAGAACTCGTTCTTTTGTGCATGTGTTACAAAAATACTTATTTTGTATAGCATATTTTGGGAAAAATACGTTTTTTCAAAAAAGTTCTATACGGTTTGTCTCTATCTCCATTAGTTTTCATGCTATTTAAGTTGAAAGAGCTCTATTTTCTCCAAAGTCGTGTAACACAAGGAACAATCTATTTTGTTATATTTTTCCTTTTCAACTCAAATAATTCAAAAATTAATGGAGATCGATACAAGAAGCACTAAACTTATTTGAAAAAATACATTTTTTCTAATATTTGCTATGCACAATATTACCTAGGTATGTGTTTACCCACCTTTTTTCGATATTACGGCATATCAACAATTAGTCACGAACCGCCAGTTTTTTTCCAATAATTTCATCTTCTTTTTTCATTTTCTCTGCTTCTAACGATTTAAATTTTCTGTTCTTACCTCAGTTTATTTGGAAAAGTCTCTTCTTTAATTTCTTGTCACAAAATGTCAGCTAACATTTTATTTCAGAGAATTACAGTGAAAACATGTCGATGCGAATTGTCAAATTGGAAGATGTATTTTCATTAAAAAGATGTAACTGAGTATGCAGCCACTCTAACGTATAATCATGTACTTTGCAAACTGTACCATCATCAGGAGTTGAAACATTCATTCCAAATATTCACCTGGTTTCATTTATGATAGGTGCTGGTGATCTTAAAAATTAATTTATTTCGCTGTCGAGGATTTTGAAAGTTTTCCAGAGCCATGACGTCTTCATTCTTTGAGTAATATCTGAAAAATGCATTGAGGAAATTTTCAAGAAGGTGGGTGCTGTAGTTGGCCATTCTGGCTAATTTAATATTTTCGAACATTTTACTGATTTAGTCTATGGCCAGCACAATTTTAGGCTAGTCAAATTAAATTTAAAAAAAAAAAAAGCCTTTTGATGAATAAAATCAGGGAAAAGGTTTTACTTGGGAATTCGGTAGTTTAAAGTATCCTCTTGAACGAATTGAAAATCACCCAAAATCTAACCATCACTCCTAAAAATTCACTTTTGGTACACCTAATTTTTTCTATCTATATATGTTAGGAGCAGAAACCGAATTCGCTTAATGAGCAAAAAAATGCTCAGAACGCGTTATGAGCTATAGACTAATACCACAATGCAAATTTCATGTTGTAGTATTAGCCTAAATGCACAGGATGCGTTGTGAAAGTATAGCGTATTTTGTGCGTTAAATGAAATTAATTTTCTATAAATAAATATGCTCCCATCTTGTAAATAGCAGAAAAAAAGTGGCCTAAACGAAATTTAAAATTAAAGAAAATTGCCCTATAAAAACGCAATGCAAAATGGAGCACCTAATGAAATTTAAAAAGAGAAGATAGTTAACTCTGCATAGTCAAAAACGTAGGCTACCATTTGATAAGAATCTTCATGGAAATAATAATCAATCGCAAATACTGTCATTTCGTTCGTTGAAAAATTTAATTTAATTAGACTTTATAATTTTCTTCTTTCAGGTATTTGAGACTTTTAACATCTTGAAAGTGATTAGGCTCATATCGTTTAAAAATGATAAATTTAAGAGATACCTAGCTAAACAGTATTTTCCAGTAATGTTCATTAGGAATAGGATCGGATGCCACCACACAAGTTCACATTATGGAAATAAAAGTAAGGCATAGAACTCGTTGTGGAATTGAGAAACTTCCACAATACGTTCTGTGCAGTTAGGCTAATACCGCAACATGAAATTTGTATTGTGTTATTAGCCTATAGCGCAGAATGCGTTCTGAGTGTTTAAAAACAGCCATAACGCGAATTTTTACATTCTATGCATTTTTTTTGCTCATTAAGCGAATTCGGTTTCTGCTCCTAACATATACATATATTCAATATATGGAAGGCCTATAAACTTGGCAGTATATACTGGTGTAGTATTTATAAGGGAGACTTGGCTTCAGTACAGTATAGCATCAGTTGAGGTATGTTCGAACTTTGAAATCATTCTTTGTGTTTTCTATGGTACTTACAAAAAATTTTATTTACTATATTGATGGTTTGAACAATTTTTATGTATCGTTATTAGAAAAAGAGTGTATCACTAAAAACCTGTTGGGGAGCACAAAAAGTGGATTTTTATGAGTGAAGCCGAGGACAGATTTTGAAAAATTTTCAATACCTTTTAAAGGGTACTTCAAACTATCAAATTCAGAGGAAAAACTTTTTCTCTGATTTTATTCAGGTAAAATTTCTAATCTGACTGTCCAAAGGGAGACAAGTTCTTTTTTCATTTCCAGCGTGAATCATCAGGACTACATTTCGTTTAAAGGCTATATTTTAGGCAATGGATGTAACATAACGTTACATATTGAAGCATGCGATGCCGCACTCATTTTTCCAATGGAGGATTATACTCGGAATTGGAAATTTTGTATTCGGAGGAATTCTTAATGACTGGCACACATAGTATAAACTATACTATGATGTAAAATATCGGTAGATACCTACTTGTGAGAAATATTTTAAGTTAACATCAGATACTTAAAAGCATGTACGAGCTGAAATCTATGACTAGGTACTATATTACAGGACAGTATCACACTGGTGGGTGCCAACCAAATAATTTGAATGATCAAACGATATGTACTGAATTTTGGAATTGGAATTTTCTCACAGGAAATTCGGCTACAAATTTTTTTCATCCTGAGGAAATGAGGTTTGAACAGACCAAAACAATTTAGCGTAAAAAATTTTTAATATAATTTGTTCGACCCATCAAATAAAATAATAAAATCGACTCATGGGATTACTTAAAAAAATTTTTAAAAATGGGCTCGGTCTATAGACTACATTTTCTTTCCATAAGAGATTCGTACCAAATCATTAGCTACAGTATCAAATTGAATTTAACAAGTAGGTAGCCATATATAGATTTTATGAAGACTCTGCAGATGTATATACGTACCTATGCACATTGTAGCGTTATAAAAAGAAAATATTCATAGTTGACATTTCAAACACCTCAGCACGCATACCTGCTTAGAGAGTAAAGCGGATAATTGGTGCTACAATCTTTTTGAAAGTGGCAAACTCAGGTCATAAAAAATTTATGATTTCACCAGAAAACTAAAAATTTTATTTTTCGGAGAATTAACATTAAAAGAAAAGTGTCTGATTCATTAAAAATTTTACTCACTTTTTGAATGCTGAAAATTTTGTGAAGCTATAGCCATCAAAACTATTTTTATCCAAAAATATATCAACCATTTTCAATTTATTACGTGAAGCGAAAAAAAAAAAATTTCTAAAGTAAAAAAAAACAAAAAATTATTGGAAAATATGTGGAAGAGTGAGAATAAATAAAAATGCGAAAGTGAGATCGAAATGGAGATACATTCGAACTGCGTCTACATAGTGTTATGGATACAAATATTCAAACATTGAATGTAGATTCTATCAGTTTTCTCATGGCTGAGCTTGGGGAAAGCTTTACTTTTTTGTTAACGAATTCGAGAAATTGAAAATGGAAACCGTACGTATCTATACAGTTTTGGAACTTATTTATTGACTGATTTTAACGTGGTCTAGGCCTATATTTTCAGAAAACTGCGATGACCAATAAAACTAGTTCTCATTAGTATTTTCCTAGTGTTGGATAAACTCACATTCTCGATCCATTAATTATTTATTCGTTTTTATTTTTACTATAAAATTAAATACAAAATTTTTATTAGGCTAGTATATTTCCATTAAATTTTTTCTTCGACAAAACTAACATATATATATTTTTATATTCATAAATAAGGGGGAATGCACCCCAAAACTATCATGTTCGTACTGAATTTTTTGTAGCCAATCCCATTTGGTGTACCAATATGGATAATTTATCATAGATCAATTGTTAATTATTATTTTTAGCCCGAAAGGTATTCAGGGAATAATTGGATAACTACCAACTTACTTAATTTTTAAATTTAGTGTTAAAACCTCTAGAATATTTTTGAAAACTTGATTATCAGATGCTTCACGTATACAGCTAGGGAGAGGAAACATTCAAAAGTGAAAACTATATGACATGTATAAGTATGCAATCTCTGGGGGCAATGCTAGTTGAGCAGCATTGAAAGTAACAAAACACTGATCACACAGCCATAAGTTCCTGTCGAGCTTATATAATGAGGTGACACCCTTCGATCATAAATAGGTACGTAACATACAAGAAACACCTAATAAATAATGAAACAAAAATATACGCAGTGTATATAGGGTGTCCGGAAGTGCTGAGTGGCATAACTTCTAGAATTGATTTCTGCAGTTGAAAAATCAAAAAATTTCAATTACATATTTCCAGGAAATTCCTTTTTTTTCTGATTTAAAGGTACCAAGTGTGGGATAGGGCAAATCAAAAGTGTGCTGTAACTCTTATAAACACAAAAATTAACGAAATTTGTTACGAAGAAGTAATAATTTTATGTTATTTATTTTCACCGAGTTTTTGAAGTTTTGCCCCCACTTGGGAGGAAGATGAAGATTTTAGTAGCCATTTTTTAAATATACAATTCTTTTTAACCTTTTTTTTTTTTTGTATGAAACAAAATTAATACGATCAGCTTATTCAGGAAGAAACAATACACACAGAAGGTACTAACTGCTTAGGTTTGCTTGAAATGAAAATGTAAGTGATCCACAATGGATCTGTTTCTTTGCAGTCAACGGCATAGATTTTTCTTCTCCGAATCCTTAAGCAAAAATCTAAGAAAGTTAGTTACAAAAATTTAGCAACTTAATCCGGATTTAATGTAGGTAATCGTTTTCTTATTCAGTGGCTTTCAAAAATTAAAATGTAAGTTAAACTGCATGCATAAAAAATGTCTTGATGGAAAAAAAAAAAAATTAAAATTAAAACCACGACCAATATTAACGGAGATAATGAAAATTTATTTCAAGTTCTAGCGATTTCATTTTGGTTGGTTGAATAATTTTCTGCCTCGCTTCTATTGATTGGATAGGCCTATGAAAATATACGAAAATGTTTTACGTAATGATTTAGAAAATCATTAAACTCAGTGAGTAGCCTTTCGTGCATGGGTCAGAGAGTTCGGATCTTGGCGCTAAAAGTGAAAAATCTAATTATGGAATCTACTTTTTATAGGGTCCTACACAGTCGAACAAGTATGATACCTAAGAAATTAACATAACGCCCAAAATGGCGAATTTCAAAGATTCGAAAATTCTGCTGGTGTAATAATTTATTTTAGCCGAGCCTGTAGTTTTTCAACCAACAGAAAACAATAACAAGAACAATAAGCGAAATCATATAAGGACTGTAAAATGGAAATAAACAGATGGACACAATTTTTTCATTATTTATATAAGTACGCGGAAGTCGTCACTTTTTGTGATCGTTTTGGGTAAAGGGAAAATTGACCACAATAAGCGGCTGAAGAGCTGATTTCACAAAGTGAAGGCACCAATTTTGAACCAAAAACTGTTTAATGTACATATAGGGAGGAAAACATTTCGGTATTTTGCATTAACTGGATAAAAGATTAATTTTGTCTTGTAGAAAAATTAGTGAATGAAAAAGTAATCAATAAAAAATTATTTGAATAGGTTATCCAGAATAGTTCACTTTTTCCCTCTTCCAAAACCCATATCCGACCACTAAATATAGTTACGTTGTGCACTGAAGTACGTACTATAGAGAGAGAATACGATAGACTCGATTTTGTAGATTTTTTTTGGCATTCGTACGGCCAGAACTGTCTACAATAATTCTATCCACGTAGCCTATCTATACTGATGTATTTAGATAGATGCCTACTATAAACGAGGCGAGAAATATGTTCGAAAGTAATATCAAATTCTGCGTAATATATATGGTTTCAGGACCTCAAGGGGGACTGGTGAAAAGGATACCAGGCCTGGGCTTTTTCAGGGAGCCCGGAAGGGGCCGAATTTTGAAATAAATTGAAATTTTAAAGTAAATATTTACAGAGGTCGTCAGGACCGTAAATACTATTTCGCGAGTGGAGCGATTGAAATTATTTTCACAGTTTATAATCCCTTGCAGAGGCAATTATGTTGCACATGGCACTAAGATAGCATTCTCTGTGAGGCTCTGTGGCACTCTCTGCGAGGCTCTGTATGGTTCACGAAATGTTGCAAAGTTGGGGGCAAGTATCCAACGATGCAGAATGTTTATTGATCATTCCAGTCGTCAACGTCATGCTGACTGGCAGTTCATTCATGCTCAGAGTTATCTTCTCCCAGACCTTGTTCCAGCAGACTAGCATGGAACCATTGAATTGCAAAGGTGTTTTTAATCAGATTTTCGGTGAAAATCGACTTATTATTTGAATTTGACTAATGCTCGGATCGTATGAAACATTTATGGTGAATGTGCGCCAGCAATCGGAATGACTATCACAAACACCAAAAATAACGTTGAAAAACTGAACGTACGATCGACGCTTTGTCAATACCTACCTAATTTTTTGTTGTAGTCAGCTATGCCTGCCTACACTAAGATTGCAGATCTTTCCATAATAAGCTGGAATTTCAAAAATATTAATTAAAAATTTTGTGACGTACCTACATTGTAGGACTGCCAGCTCTGGGATTTGAAGCGGCGTCCTAAATATTTATCGATCAAAAGCTGTGAATTTTACTGTATGGCTATTCCACCGCCTGCAATAACTGGAAAATATTATTTATATAGGTATACAGTGCGTTGGGTCCCTGCACATTTCCCCCTAGACAGACTAAATATACGCCGAATGACATGTATATGCTGTAGAAGCGTTGGTTGTGGACAGCACGCTACTTACACCTGACACATACAGTCTTATACACCTATAATCTAGACATAGTTTCCTCTATATTGGGCATCATCTATCTGGGAGGGTAAGGAAGGAAATTGGTGTGTTCCACTGCGCACTACTAGGGTGTGTATGTGTGTATTCAACATACATCGAGTCACCTGTTGTGGGACTGCTAGCTTGCGGATTTGAACCAGCATAGTACATATTTTCCAGCTAAAAGTGGTGAACATTACCATACAGCTATTCCACCACAGGCAGTAAGGGAAATATATTTTATATAGGTAAACGGTGCAGTAGGTCCTCACATACACAACCATATTATACTTAGGGTTATCTTATTAATAACAACACTTTAGAACTTAAATCCATTAAAAAATTAATAAAAAATTGCATATTTTAATTTTTTTTTCAAATATCTACAACACAATGACTGTTCTACCTTTTCTTCACCTTTTGGTATTTTAGGTATGCCTGTCTAGAGAAAAGAAACTTGATTCGTCTTGACAACCTTAATTAATTTTTAAGAGAAATGGTTTAACGAAAACACATAACGTACTTCAGTCTATTTATGATTAAATATTATGATCAGATGTTCGAGATTGAAGGCTGTAATTCAGTCTGCTGCATATGGCTTAAATGTGCTACTGTAATGAGAGAATCTGATGAGAATTAATGATGTTCATATTGAGAATATATGACATTTGGAATCTAAGTCTCGGTAGTTAATAATTTAATTAATGGACAAATCCTAAAGGTACCTTAGTAGCCTATCTAACGTGTATATTAATTTTCTATTTATTAAGAAACTGATTATTTTGTAAACTTCGTTAAATTAAAGTTGATGTTCATAAATGGTTATTTTGGTGGAGGTGTATGCCTAAAATTATTTAGTAAGCGTTAATTTGAAAAACTCATCGTTATTGAAGTTCACTATCAAACAGCACACACCTTTAGATAACGAGTTATAGCAAGACCAAGACTTTTGCAGTCGTGTTCTTTATTTTGGTTTTGATCTTACAGAGTGAAGTCTTGGCCTTAGTTTTGTTTAGTCTCTGTCCTGCATCAATATTATTAGCATTAATATTGGTCATGATTATTTTATTTGTTTTGTTTTGTTGTTTTTAGCATTGAAAATGCTTCTCTAGTCAGTTTGTGAAAAAGTGTCCGCCACCCAATTTTTACCAATATTTTATGCGTGAAGAGTAAGTGAAGGGGTAGCTAATGATGGTAAAAAAAGTGGAAGGAGAAAATGATAATAAAAAATAAAGCGGATGTGGTAATGTTGTGTCGTTGTTTAAGGAGTGAATGCATAAATGAAAGAAAACAAAAAATGAACAACACTTTTTTTATTCATTTTCAATGCCCTCCTCTCGTTCTCACAAAGTATGAAACCTGTGAATTTTTTTTTTTTTTGGGGGGGGGGTATGGAAGCAGAAGCTATTTGCCCGTCAACCTACGGATACATGAAAATTTATCTTGAAAAGTAAAGTTATGGTCTTGGTTGGTCCTGACCTTGCATCAGTATTTTTAATCTTAATCGTGGACTGGTAGAGTGAGATTTTGGTGCTGGTCTTGTACAGCCAAATCTTAACTTCGCACCAATATTATCTCGCTGAGTAAAGTTTTGATCTTAGTCTTAGTCTTGATGTCGCAAATACCTACAGGTTATGGTCTGAGTTTTGATCTTGTACAGTAAAGTCTTGGTTTTGATCTTGCATCAGTACTTTTCATCTTACTCCAGGCATGGTTAAGTGAGATCTCGGTGTTTGTTATTTTAGTTTTGCAGTCTTTCTACAACATATTGTTGGTTTTGAAGAGTAAAATCTTAGTTTCGGTTTCGATTGGTCTCGGCCTTGCATCATTACCCTAGGTATTGGTTTTGGTCTTGATGTCACAGAGTGAAGTTTTGGCTTTCGTTTTGGTTTATCTTAACTTCGTATTAATATTTTCAGACTTAGTCTTAGTATTGAATTTTGTCTTGCACAGTCAAGTTTTGGTCTGCCACTCGGTCTTGCCTACTAAAAAAATTCAACTATTATTGACAGCTAAGCTGAATACTCAGGTTCCATTGAAGTAATAAATATTAAAATAAAAAGAAATATGCAAATTAAACACTGGGATAAAAGTTGTAAATTATTTGAGGAATCAAGATTGCAAACATTTTACGGTTGTTTCATATTTTTTCTTAAGTTTTGCATATAGCTTTGGTCCTGCAGAGGGTGTAAGACCAAGATCAATTTTCTGTTCAGGAATGAACAAAATTTATTGTAACTGTAGTGGGTACAAAGTTAAACCTAGCCTGGATAAATATTAAAACTAGACTTGAAAAACATTTACCTTACTGACGAAAAACTAAACAGAAAAAATGTCAACGAGAGATCACATCATTATAGTCAAATTAACTTAAGGTAAGGAAAATTCAAAATAATAGTCAAAAATTTTTAATTCATTCAGTCAATATAAGGCGTTAAACAACGTTATTTATATGGTCTACTATTTTACTTAGATTATATATTATCTTCTGTTGCCCGCTGAACGTCGTCACTACTCCATTCGGTGCATAAAATTTATTTTTTCCTTCACAATCATCACATCGTGTGAGGAAAGAGGCTAATTAAAAAAGAAATAACACAATTTTTCTTTGTCGGTCGAGCGTAAAATTTGTAGTCTCACGTAAGAAAGTGGAAAATAGGTACATGGAATAAAAAAAACGACGAACTAAATGGTGGATCAACTTTACACACACAAAGCATGTTGAATTTTTTTCAATGTGTTTGCGAGCAAATTACAGACTATAACCAGCGGAAAATGTGAAATCTTGTTTTTTATCTTTTCTTCTACAAAGTAGTTATTTGTCAGGCATAAGTAAAAACATGACGTTGCCAGAAACTTTGCTGCAAAATTATCGACATGAACTGAAATCGCAGTTGTGTACACGGTGGCTTTGTGGTTGAACTATTATTCAGGAAACCAAGTACACAGAGATCTGAATTTTCTTAAAAGTGAGCCATATTTGTTGCGGAGAGATCGGTACGCATGACAAAAAAGTAAAAAGAGAATAAGCCTTATTATTTGAAAAGAAACAAAAAAATTATTATGATTGACTAAGAGAAATTTTTAACACCTCGTTTTTGAAGATAGACACTTTTGGTACTATACATGACTTTAAGACGACAACTGTAAAAAGTATTGATTCTTAATTGTTATTCTATCAACGAATATAGAATAGTACCTACAGAAAAAATTTTTCGACATTTGCTTCCGAAATTTCTTCATAAATAAAGAGTGAAAAAAAATTTTGCAATTAAAACACAGATTCTTCTTTTTTTTTCGCCTTATCGACACAAACTGATCGTGGGATGGGTAATTAAATACAAAACAAACTGTAAAAACTCTATCCTGGTAAGTTCACAGTTCACTAGAAAACTCAGTGTGCCAATTAACCCATAAATCAAAATCTTGGAATCATAAAAACTTCATGTAGGCCAAGTATAGGTTAGTTCTTCAAAAATAATATTTATCTATTTAAAAACATTTTCAAAAATATAACCAACACACGAGTAAAACTGTAAAAAAAAATAATAATAATAATAATAATAGTATTATCCTTTTATTGATAATAATTCTCAAATAGATACTTGCTCCAATTTTAACCAGTTCCAGAATTCCTCGTCTTCTGGAATACAATCAAAAATAAGAACGTCTTGACATCGTAGCCCATTGCGCCGTAAATACAAAATTTTAGCTAAATGTAATGCAGAATAGACGCTCGTTACTCCTTGCGCCGCAAATACGAAAAGAGATACTTCAAGCAACACAAAGGACTTTTTTGAACCGCTTGTACACTGAATCCACAAAACCGTACCTATATTTCTATAGTTTTTTGTATTTTTTTTTTTTTTAATTTTTTTCAAAAACTACCAAACTAATTGTCATCAAACTCATTTCTTACCTGCTCCAGTATAAGAACCATACCTAATTGAAATTTTGGTCGTATATTCCTTTCGAAGTTTTCTTAAAGCCACGAACACAAAATTTGTATCCAGCAATTTTTGTTTTACATTTTCTGAGTCAAAAATGTATAATGTATATTTACATTAAAAAAAAATTAGATCAAAATGGGAAAATGATGTCCATGCTCTTTTAAACGAAGACTTAGATTATACTTCATTAGTTTCGTGAGGCTTTTTTCTTCAAAACAAAAAATTTCGGAGGTCATCAAAAATATCTGTAATACAGTAAAATGTAAAAAATCCACGAATTTGACAACTCAATCTAACATTTTCCCTTAGCAACATTTGGAGTATAGATCAATAACAATCAGCCGGTAATCTTGAAGTTCATTCCAACCGAGAAAAAAAAATTGTTAGTGTAGCAAGCCATGCCAGAAAATGTAGGTTTTCCCTGAACAAAAAATAATAGATAAATAAATAAATAAATAAATCAAAATATCAAAAGTATTTGGCAGAATTCTGGCTAAAAATTAGATAAATAGATTTGAAGAGTCAAATAATTCATAATGAATAATAGTGGTATTGTGAATTTTTTTAAAACTTACGCAAGTTATTAAATGATTGCCCAGCAAATACAATAAAATCAACACTGCTTTTTTGTTAGCTTCGTTGGTTCATCTCGAATTTGTCTTCTCTTAGCAATAGCTGAGATTTTTTCAAATCATTTCTACGGATGAACCGTTAAGCCGATTGAAACAAAATTTTACAGAATGTTAAAATATAATAGTATTGGTGTTCCAACTGTTTTTTTTTTTTTTTTCAAAAGCATGAGTTCCAAAATTTTTTTGCCCAAAATATTAATATTTCTCGAAAAATTTGATTCCAAATTTATTTCTACAAAAAATAAAAATTATAATATAAATAATAATCTATTTTGAAAATTTTGTTTAGAAAATTATTAATACTTAGATACAAAAAAAAAACCATTTTTGAAAACAGATTAATAATTACAATTATTATTTCATACCATGACCGAGATATTTTATAATATTATATGGGTCAGAACATTATTATTCTTCACCTAATCAGAATATTTTTGCAACATATCAAAGTTTTTTCTTTTTTTTTCCTATTGTTTTGGATCCTATCCTGTTTTAACTTTCTGACAGTTGTAGCAGCTATCTACTTGTTCTTTTTCAAGTTCAGTTAGGAATGAATAAAAACTAGAATGGTTTTTAGCAGTTACAACTTGCAATTAGTTTTACCACTCTTCTGATATGTTGTTTGTTCGAGTTGTGAGTTGGAGTCTTTGACTATAATAGTATATTACTATATATGGATTGCTCTAACTGATACAATCGGCGTCCAAAAATCTTTCAAATTACATTCACACATTCGTAGCCACTGACTAGTCAAACAGCTAGAAAAAACCTCCGCAATATTAACAATCATAAATAAGTTCAGAACTTCCATGAATAGAAAGATTTAATCATTGAAATAATTTCGGTAGTTTCAAACTTTCAAAAATTTAATTTGATATAATCTGAAGGTATAAAAGTAGTTTTAAGAGATGTTTAGAGGTTAATAACGGCGAGTTTTCTATATGTAAGAGCAGTCCGTACATAGTGATATACATATAGTTAAAGGTTTTCTTACAGATTCATATTGACTCCATAAATAAGGGCAGTAACGAGATAGTAGAACTCAAAAACATTTAGCGCTGAAAATTTCAAAATAATTTTCTATACGCTCTGGAAGTAAAAAAAGCAAAATTTCGGTGGTACAGGACACAAGAATACAGTATCGGAGAACTGGATTTGGAGCAACACACCTTGGCAGTAGAGGAGTATTTTTGCATGGCCATGGAGTAGGTCGTGGAGTAAGACCGCCTGTGCAACAGAGTGGCTTGATTAATGATCCGATGAAACAGATCAGTGGAGGAATTAACAAGCCAGCTCGGGGCACAGTCAATAATTGGAGAGGAGTTGCTGCACGTGATAAAGTGGTGTTCAAGAAGCAAGGAGATGCTTCCACATCGTCGGAGTCAACACATACATCGGCAAAATATGTGTTGAACCCGGAGGATTTGTACTCTTTGAGTAAAGAGTCCTTCATCTTCGAGTCGGCTGTTGAGGAGCACTTAGACATCGGAGCGGAGACAACAGTTGAATCGGAGATTGAAATGGTGACGATTACCAGACTGATTGGACCAGACACTGTGGAGTACATTCCGGAGTATTTAAACATCCCGCTGCCACCAAGCCCTGTCCCCTTTGTTAGCGAATTGGAGAATGCCCCACTTGAATCGGCTCTAATAGCCACTACTTCGGAGGAAACCCCCATGGAGGTTGGTCAACCAGAGAAACAACCAAATACGGAGTCATCAGGTAGTACTTACAGAATATCATTTTTAGCTGATAGTGGAGCCACTCAGCACTTAATGTCAACTGCATATTCTTTACAATCTTGTAAAGCCTATACGGAGGAAGTTTTAAGTGCTGATGTAAGCTCACATTTACCATGTACGGAGTTAGGTACATTAGTAACTCGTGACTTACAAGGCAACAAATTAATGTTTAAAGGAGTACGGTGTTGTCCTAATCTTTCGGAAAATTTATTTTCTCTACGAAAATTGATAGATGTAGGTTTTACAGTTGTCCTTGATAATAAGTCGGTACGTATCACAAATTCGGAGTAAAATGTAGTTTATTTCCAAGGTCCTTATAACAAGCCTTTTTGGCACTTACAATTTTATACTGATCATACTTTTGGCTCACCTATTTATGATGATGAGAACCCGGAGTTAGCTCATCGTGTAATTTTTAGCCAGGCTCATGTAGGAGATATAGCTTTAGCAAACAATTCGGAGGGAGTAGGAGATAAAGGAGATACTTTAGGAGAAGAAAGTAAAAACCAAGAGTATGATACTAATGGAGAAAGTATCAACAAAAAGAATTGTTCACCTATGCTATCGGAGAATGAAGATAATCAATTATCGGAGAGAGGAGACAGTGATAATAATGAGGAGAAATTAGAGAAAATAAAGAAAGATGGAGAAAGTCTTGAGGAGAATAAGACGGAGGGAGTTGAGGAGAAAAATGAAAAATCAGTTACTAACACTGAAATCATAGAGTGTGATAGATATATATTAGACGGAGATAAAATGCCTGTTACTACCATCGTGGAGATTACGAATAAACAAATACCATTTGAGTTATTTTGGCACTATAAACTAGGTCATCTGTCGGAGAAATACTTAAAGAAATTATCTAATACACATCCCAAATTAAAAGGAGTTCAGTTCACTGGAGTAATCAGGGATTGTGAAATATGCGCTATAGCTAATTTATCAAAACTACCATTTAAACAATCAAGATGGAGAGCGGAGAAACCATTACAAATGATACATTCAGAGTAATGGGACCTATCTCACCAGCAACATTCCCCGGAGGACGGAGATTTATAGTAGTGTTTATTGACGACTACTCACGTTACTCACAAGCACACATCATGACCCATAAGTCAGAGGTTGGAGAATGTTTGGAGTTATTCTTACGTAATGTTTGTAATTTAATCGGAGACGATGTTAAGGTATACTACATGAGGTCAGACCAAGGTACGGAGTTTACTGGAGGATATACAAAGGAAATATTAAAACGTGAGAAAATTGACCTACAACTAGCACCACCTGACACACTACAACATAACGGAGTAGCGGAGAGATTTAACCGAACATTACAAAGCAGAGTAAGAGCATTAATTCTAGATTCACGTTTGCCCAGGAGTATGTGGGATATGGCAGTCAAAGCAGCTGTTCATATGTACAATCGTACACCCCACAAATCAGTAAATTATGAAACACCAATAAAAAGGATCACGCCTAACCCAAATTGCCATTTCAACCAATTCAGAAGATTTGGTTGCTTGGCATATTTTAAGGTGAAAAGGAGACCGGAGACTAAATTCACAGGACGTGGTATACCAGCCATCTTGGTTGGATATACTCCGTCAGGTTACTTACTCTATAGTCTGGAGAATAAAACGTTTATCGAATCGAGAGACGTACATTTTAATGAAAAAATAGTTTATAGGGAGAAATATAAACTATTGGAGAAAAATAAACATATTGACAATGACTGGTTTGATAAATTTAAAACGGAGTCTGAATCGGAGAAAGAAGAAGAAACATCTGCTTCAACAGGAGTTAAATGGAGAAAATCAAAGAGACTGTCTGAGGCGAAAAGACAAAAGGTTGAAGCATTCAATATTGAAGGAGAAAATATTGTTAATATTGGAGACTCGGAGAATAACACAGATGAGTTTACATATATAGCTATGGCGGAAATAAATGAGGATCCTAAAACTTATACGGAGGCAATAAGTTCCTCAAATAGTCAGGAGTGGAGAGAAGCTATAAAGGATGAACTAAACTCGTTAAATGAACATCAGGTCTGGAGTATTATAGACCGCCCAGTCGTTGATGAATATGGGAGAAAATTGAATGTCATAGATTCTCGTTGGTTATTCAAAACCAAAATGGAACTACATGGAGGAATCCGCTATAAAGCGAGATTAGTGGGACGAGGATTTAAAGACAAAATGAAGTATAGTTTATTGGAGATATATGCGCCGGTAACACCGCTGACAACAGTACAAAATTTATTATCAATACTAAATAAGTACAATCTGGAGGTTTGTCAGCTGGATGTGAAAACTGCGTTTCTACATGGAGCAGTAACCACCCCAATATACATGGAGATTCCTGAAGGAGTGGAGATAAATCCTTCGGAACGGGCAAACAAAATCTGCAAACTAAATAAATCAATCTACGGTTAAAGAACAAGTCCAAAAAGTTGGAATGTCCTTTTTACCCCAGAAATGAATAAAATTGGCTTGGTCAGTGATGTTAAGGACCCCTGTCTATTCAAATAGAGAAAAGGAGATAAATTTGTTATACTTCTGGCGTATGTCGATGACATATTAGCCGGAAACTGCTTGGAGTTAATAAAACAACTTAAGGAGAATTTATGAAAAATATTTAAATATTCGTACATGGGAACACCCAAAGAATATTTAAGTATTGAAATAGAAAGAAATCGGAGTATTAATAAATTGGAGTTAAAACAGTCTCGTTTTATTAACAAACTATTGAGGAGATTTAAAATGGAAGACTGTAAGCCTTGCAAAACACCAATGGTGGCAAGGCAAGTTAAATGGAGAAATGAAAATAATTATGAACAGACAGAGGAATCACAATTTGGAGAAAAATATCCTTTCAGAGAAGCTGTCGGATGTTTGTTATATCTGACTGGAGGAACAAGACCAGATATAGCATTGGCGGTAAACTTAATGAGTAGATGTCAATCAAACCCTACACTGGAGAACATACAGGAGTTAAAAAGAATTTTTAGATACCTTAAACATACGGAGAATTTAGGACTAACTTATATTGAGAAGGTGATAACTTAGAAGGTTACTTGGATGCAAGTTGGGGAGATTGCCCAGTAACCGGAGCTTTAACAGCTGGGTACGCTGTTAAACTATTCGGAGACGTAATTGCCTGGAAATGTTACAAACAACGGTGCGTAACCACTTCCACTTGTGTGGCTGAATTTATAGCCATGAGTGAATTAGCCAAGGAGATAGAAACTCAAGGTGAAATAACCTAGAAAATAATATGAGTATCTTATTTACCAGCGACAATTTATTGTGATAGCAAATCTGCTATCGAAGGAGCTCAGATAGTAGGAGCACCAGGCTTAAAATATCTACACACGAGATACAATTACGTGAGACAAGTTCAACAAGATGGTAAAGTAAATTTAGTTAAAGTTGTGTCAGAAGATCAGGAGGCTGACATATTCATTAAACCTTTGTCGGTAGGAGTATTTGAAAAATTATTACGGAGAATATTAAACATTAAGGACAACACCAACCATTAAAACTTGGAGTATTATGACTTGGATGTTACTAGAGTAATAGTAACATAAAATAATTTATTTACAGATAATCAGTAGACACGAAAGCAGTAGATCGGAGACAAAATGGAGATAAATCAACTACCTCAAAAACGATCTTGTCAAAAAATCAAGTCATTATTAAAGTACTACCTACCCATTTGTAAATATGTTTGTGTTCGGGAGGAGTGATTATCATTCATTTATTATTATTATTATTTGTGTGTTATTGAATTGTTTTGTTTTTCATTCTTGTATTTTTATTAATTATATGAATTTCATTATTTTGTACAAATTTTATACTTTATTTCGAAAAACAATAACAAATCACTTAACTAGTCTTATGGTGGCTTAAGGCTAATTAAGCGATAATAACAAAAATGATACACAAAATTAAATATTTTCTTTGGCAATACTTCGAAGTTTTACCTTGTGGAGTAAAAGGGTTTCTTCAAATAGGAGTAACAGTCGAGAAATAGAGGTTTTTCTTGATTACAAGTTTTCCTCTAAAGGAGATTTAAAACGGAGATGAATGTACGGAGAATAGAGATCAGAGAAATTCGAATTGAGGTTTTTTTACTGTTTATACAGTTTTTCCTCAACAACAGGAGTAAATATTTTTTCGATGAAAAATTGGAGTTTTTCCATAATAATGGTTTTCTCCAAACAGTTCTTTTACCGCACCAACTCAAGAATTCAATGGACCAACTGCGTCACTCAACCAAGGAGGGAGTGTTGGGGTTACACTGATTGTTTGAGCACTTGTTGGTTACACTGATGTACAATACCGCCGTTAATACTACTAAGAAAATTTATTCTTTTTCTTTATACTCACTTCTTCTTCTTGTACTCGTAGAGTTAACATCTACTTGTTCTTCTTTTTATAATAAAGTGATTACTTGGTGCGGTACTGGAGTGATGTTATTTCTTTATTAATTATTCTTGATATATAAATATATTTACTATGGACATCAAGCCCCCATGTTCAATAGGACCATTTTATAAAATTTGCATTTCATGATTCGTGGACGTGCGTTTTGTGTAGGCTAATCAACAAATTAATATCATATCGAGAGGTTTCCAAAAAGCCTATGGAAATGGAATTCGTTTGTAGGCTACTCGGTTTCATGTAAACAAAAAAAACAAAAAAAAACAATAATACTTATCTGAGAGAGTCGTCGCTGACATCTAGAAAGTCCTAATAACCTACAAACCGGTTCCTTTGATCGGCTTTTTTCGAACCGACCACGAGGAAATAGCAATCTTCACCAATAAACGCTATTTGATCTTTTTATAGAATTTGAGGGGGAGGGGGAATTACACGACGCACAATTTTCAATTCACCGTACATATATTCGTGTCTTCTACATATATTATGTTTCAAAACGGAGAAAAAAATTAATAAATTCTCCGAAAAGTGGACGATGCCAATGGCGGAAATTCGATTAACCTTCTTTCATAGATTTTGTGAAATTACCCATTCTATTAGATGGTGGCGAGAGGGAAACTAAAGGAAAGGGGAAAAGAAAAAAACTTCAATTAATTTAATATCGAGATCTATTTTTGTGCAACAACGTAGGTTGTAAGTTTTCTTCATTTTTTGAATTGCCTACACCTCCATTATACAAAGTGTTGGGTATTGTGCGGCAAGCTAACAAAAGCAATAATTCTGAGCGAACCTTGAAGGTGTATGTCGAAGCGACATTGAAAATGATTTGTTTTTCGCACAATGAATTGCGTCCATTGTACAAACTGCAACGCAGGTACCTTATATGACAGAAAAAAATAGCAAAATATTCTCGTTAAATTTGGACGTGAGTATATTGTCGCCGCTTAAATTGTTGCTTTTGAGAGGAAAAAAATAAAGATCAGTTTTCTGGTACGTACCTACCCAAGCACCTATCGATATAATATATTCTTCCGATTTATTCGGACCGAAAACGTTGGAGGGCCCATTAAAGTGAATTGAAGAAACAACCCTTTTTGAATTTAATTAACCCAATATTTTCGAAAGAGGTCATAAAAATAAGTTCAATAAAATTCAACCTGTTCAAAATAAGTTGGTGGTTTAGCCTTCTTGAGTCCGTATTTTGATTGTATTCGTATCAGAAATTAATAGTCCAGAAATATTAGAATTTAAAAAGGAAATAATTGGAAGAAAGCTGAATGATATAGACTACCCACGTATCTTATGCTAAATCTAATGAAAAATCAGTTGGCGAGGTGATGCTGAAATGCGGTAAGGGGTAGAATTTTACTTCTCATGTCGGTCTTCACAATGTGAATAAAATTATTGGCCAACTGAACTCATAATATATTGTATATGGTATACATGCGTTACACTACATGTGTATACGGTTTTAAATAGGCTTTAACAGAAAAATAGGTATTTTTAATGGTGATTTATGCAAATAAATAGGCAGCTGATAAAAAAAATTTTGAAATATTTTTTTATAGATTCTTTAGTGTTCTTTCAATTTTATTTGAACAATTTTTCGCTCGAATGAAAATTAAGTGATATAAACGTGAAAAACTACTTTGCGCTACTGTTTTAACCCCCCTGGGGGATAAACCGAAATCCGTTGCATTGGGAATTTTAGGTGGTTGTTAAGGGTGGTGCAACCGACGTATACACCAAAATTCAGCTTCCTTCCAATTCAATTATTTCCCTATTAAGGCATTTATTAAGATAATTTGCCTGGGGGATAAGTCCTCTGGTTTTTGAGCCTAAAAGATTGCGGTGACTGTAGCATACGAAGTCAAGGGGGAAGAAGAGCCACTCTTTCGTAATAAAATGATCGACGCTCTACTATGACAATTTATCGTCTTTGTAAATTTGATAACATTAACGAGGACGGCTTGCAAACGGTCCAGCCATCGAATAATTCGATGGTCTACAATTTTTTTAATAAAGTTTTTTTGTTATTTATTCCGATTTCGATCGGAAAATAGAGACCAACAGTACCCTTAAGTTAGGCAAGGTCGTACTATTGAAGTCAAAGTCGCTACAAATAATGGAATGAAAAGATTCAAATAAATGGACAGCCAGAGGCTTGAAATTAGTTATTCTGACTAAATTTTTTTCCTATTAATCTTCCCACCTATTGCATTTTGTAGCGATGACATGACGAGTAAATAGGAGGAGATATTTTGTTTTTATAATTGGTATTGACTCTTCATTACCTTCAATTTATTCGGTGAAATGAAAAATGTTCTTTATATGGTTTCTTGAAAAACAAAATGGAAAAAAAAAAATTTATTCATTTGTTGTAATACCTACGCTGTACGGGTGAATATAATGCTATGGAAACTGGTGCTGCTATAATCGAATATAAAGTCTCGACCATAAAAATAAATTTACTTCTTTATTTCACTAATTTGACCGAGAAGGATGACTTTATTGGACGAAATCACCTAAAAGGAGGTAAGTTAGCTGGGTAAGAATGAATAATTCGACCCTCTCCCCCTAATTTTTTTTTGGAATTTCAGATAAAAAAAATAGAATTTACTTGGATAAAAAAAAATAAAAAATAAAAAGAGAAAAAGAGATTTTTAAAATATGGAGGCTGGAATTATTGAAAATCGTGAATAAGGAGGCTGTACGTCAATTCCGTGTAATTTCTGATAAAACTTTTAATTAGCGTCGACATCAATCATTTCTGTCCCTAGATCTTCCGTCAGAAATTTTAATAAGGTTATTTTTCTTCTTTTAGAAAATTTTAATTCGCTACTTTCGAAGTTGATTCTATTTACGAAAGAAACAATGTGCCATAATTTATTTTTGTTTTTGAAATCGGTTCGATGTTTTAATAAAAAAAAGTTTTTTATATTTTTTCTTTAACGTCAATGACAATTTTGCTTTAAAATAAACAGGCTTTGAAAGACAACTCAAAAAAGATCTTATCGATTCTGAAAATAAGAACATAGGATCACTACGGGATCACCCTTTATCACTAAAAAAAATGTTTATTTAAATCGGTCCAGCAGTTTTCCAGGAATTCGCAGATAAGCATACATACACAAATAAATACGCGCATATGTGGCCCAATTGAGAACCAACCTACAATTTCTTTGAATTTGGTTAGTTAGTATTTCATAAGATGACTTCAGTGCTATTCACTGGCTGAATTTAAATTTAAACATTAGTCGACTATCGAAATAAAAAATAAACAAACAAGTCTTTTTTAAAAAAAAAAAAAAAACTAAAAAAAACCTGTTAAAAAAATATATTTTTTCGAATTGACTGGTATCGATTGATTGAATTTCTGGAGAGGTATATTTTTCGCTCAGTTCTAAGTAAGTAATGAAGACACTTTTGGAAAAATTTACTTCCCAAGAATCCTGTAAATTTATTTTCCAATGAAAATATTTTTAGCTATGATAAACTCGTCGGTGTCTGTTTTTAGGGAATCTATAATACATTTTTTCCCCCATGTCTAATGGAAATATTACGCATTGGTCGTGAAAAATAAATTTTATTCGCTTCAATAGATATTTTCAACGTTCGTCGTCTTCTAATAATGTGCAGGATACCTACGTCTCAAAACATAGTAAATTTTTCAAGATTGTGTGAATGCCTATCCATCAGTTTTTAGAAATATTTGGGGGGCATAACTGAAAAATGGTGCATTACAAAAAAGATCCGAACCCAAAAAATAATGGTATATTGCAATTTTTCTTTCATTGAATTGAATTGTATAGCCTTCCTACCTATACAAATTGAATTATAATCTTATGCTTACGGTTCGTATATACACTATCGGTATATAGATATGAAAAATTTGTTTTACATGCAAAGCACTAAATTAGGTTCTGGTACTATACCAGAGACATCCAATGGTCTCGATCAAAAATCGATCTTTAAAAGATCGATCAGGATCGAATCTGTGAAGAGATTGAGGACTCAAACTTCAGCGAAAAGAAACATAAAAGATAAGTGTACACGAAGTTGCGTCTCAGAAGAAGCGTATAATTTAACAAAAGATTTGAGTAACATATATTAAAGTATTTCAGTTGTGTGAGACGAATGTACACGAGTATAGCCGAATGTGTCATGATTATCGATTCAGTGTTACTTACCAGATAAATAAGTGATATAGAGTATACAGATAAACAGTGTCGAGTGTTCGTAGGTGTGTTAGGGGAGGAGGATTGGTTGTCCCAACAACCTTCAAATCCCGGTCTGATCGAAATTTTTTGAGATCGATAATCGAAAAGATCGATCTTATTAGGCTGCAACGATCGATCATCCATTTTACTATTTTTTCTCCACTCGTTATTCCATAGTTTGATTTTATTGTTGTCCGTTGTTATTTTGTTTGATTTATTCAGTCATTTTTTCAACAATTTATTCGTCAGATTTCTACGTGAGATGCTATTTTCTTTTACAAATCAAAATTGAGAACGAGGAACTGAGATGATGATTATCAACCTCATATAGAGAAAAAATTTTCATCCAGGTAAATTGAAAATTTCCAACATTTAATTTTGAAAAAACACACGAACATTCTCTTTAAAAAGATTAGCTGTATTTTCAAGTCCAATGGACTTTTTATTGACATACATAGCGAAGATTAGCACAATAGCCACTCTAAAAGTTTTTAGTTCCGTATTTCTTTATATCTGTGGAACACAGCTATTATTAGGCCGGCACACATACCCACTACTGACATAAGCAGGCTATCCAGTTGCTCGTCTTATCTTACATTAAGTGATGGAAGTCTCATTATAACCAGGTTAAAAATAAAAACAATGTGAAAAAACATCGATTTTGCTGATCGAATGATCTTTTCAATAATCGATTTTTTTTGGGCAAAGATTGGCTGATGGTTTTTGATCGGATCGTTCGATTTTCTAATGATCGAAAACACCAAAGCCATCTGTCTGCTAAAGGATAAATTCCTTCAATATTAATTTCTTAATTTTTTCTTTTCAATATTCAGTGTAGGCCTAGCCTATAGGTATTATCTTCCCCATTGTACCATAATTTTAAATTCGATGACCACTCCCTCGCATTCAACAAATGTATAGCCTATTCGAAGAATGTCGCGGTTCATATTATATTCTTTCATTATTCGGCTCTTCTCTTTAAGTACTTTCTAATAATTTTCTACACGTACATACTTGATCATTGTGTTTCGTACATATTTGATTGGTCATTTAACGTCATTTCTATTTCGAAGAAGTCAAAAACAATACGTGTTGGTCAGTTTAGCAGCGCTTTACTCTGTACAGGCTAGGTTTAAATTATTTTAAAATGTTACTAAAACATTAGGTCAAGGTTGTAAGTCACAATTATTTTTACTAAGTACAAAAAAAGGCAAAACATCCATTGTTTAACTATTACACTGTACTTATGTATATTACTGACCAACATCATCATTTATGAGAGAAAAAAGTTCATGTTTGTTTTATTATTGCAACAGTCTCTTCATTGTATTTTTTGTTGACAAACTAATCCGCAGAAAAAGAAATTACGGTGATGCCAAGATGCAACATTTAATAAATTATTCTACAATCTTCGACCAACTGACAAAATTACTAATAGATAGAGCTTACTCGGGTTTTTAAGACTTTTTAAAAACTTCAAATTTAAGAGTGCCCAATAAACATAATATTTGGCAGATTGACAAGAAATTTTGTGACATTTTCGAAGAAGGTATTTTAGAGAGAATAAAATACTTAACTAAGGATTAGCCTTGGTTTTTTTATCGTATGAATCCTTCTAATATATGTATATCGGTTTGGGACCAGGTCGAATGGTGGGTAGGCTCAACTTTCGTCGGATTCAATACTAATAAGTGTGCACCTACATGTTAACAGCTTGAAGGAAATTCCCCCTTTTCTTAACGACCTTAATTATTGGATCGAATTCGATCATTTTTATTATATTAAAATATTAAATTAAAATTTACCTCACTGAGAAATTAAAAGTAGGAGTGATAAAATGTCGATGTTCCATGAAAGTATAATTCGTTTAACCCTTCTCAGAGTAGGTTTGACAAACATTTGGTAACTGTTGCTCCATTGATGTTTCCAAAAAAGGAACAAACATGAAACTTGAAGCATAAAGTCAATAAAACATCGAAAATTTTGTTTTTCCGAGAAAACTACTGGAGAAACAGCCAACAAATGTTTGGCGATGGGTAGTCTTTCATATGGTATCAGATCTGAGAAAAATTTGGTGACTGTTGCTCCATTAGTTTCCAACGAAGAAACAAACATAAAATTTGTAAAAATAATTCAATTTAAACATGGACAGTTTTGTCTTTCCAGAATTCTGAGAAAACTACTGGAGAAAGAGTCCACAAATTTTTGAATGATCTTGTGTGAGATTAATTCTGATAAAAAATTTGTAACTGTTGCTTCAGTGGATTAAAAAAAAATTCTCAGATTCGGTATGGTCATTAAAAATGATGATCAATATGAAAGATCTAGGTGCTCTGCATGTGTACCACTAGTAATAGGCGCCATGATATCGTTGCAGCATGCAGTTGGCACCAAGAAATGCCACAGCTCCGCAACTTTTCCATGTAATGCGAGAAGTATCTTATAAGTAGTTAAGGTGTAGAAGCTATAATGCCAGCGTTTCTACTAAGGTGAATTCTAGTAAATGCAATTTAGACTATTTTATAGGCTATAAGATCTCACACTATTATTAATGTACCTGTATCCAGAAATATCTGTATATGTATATATATATATATATATATAAAAAAAACACTCTTCTATTTCGAATGACTTCAATTTTGTATATTACTCTCGTCCTTACATGAATTTGTAATGTTTATTTTTGTTTGACCCACATTAAGAAATTGACACTAATCGACTATCTAATATTTACCGTTCCAATCTTGTTATCTTTAAGTTACGTCATTTCATATATTTTTGACCATACTCAACATTACTATTTTCCTTTGTAACAAACGTCGATTTCATTTATTAAATTCATTCGTTCATTCATTCGTCCACTAATCGCCGTTTCAGAAAGACAGATAAAACCTATTCGTATCTTTGTTCGTTTCTTTGTGTATAATAATCTTGAATTTTCTAATTTCACTACCGTATTTTAATCGTGTCAATAAACTCTGCTTTTGATTAAGAGTTCACGAAACTTTATTTACGTGCAAATTAGATCGAGTGGAATACCCGGAAAGGAACTTACAAATTATAAAATTCTTTTAAATTCGAAACAAAATTTTTCTTCCGCGATGTCTTCTACCAAAATAAACTGTTGATGATGGCTGAGGGTACGGACAAAACAACAACAGTCAACTTAAAGAAAATTCGTTTATTTGGTGATGGAATCTGGTTTGCTTTTCCAGAGGAACTCCAAAAGGCCACACTCCATAAAGAACTTATGGTCTTTGGTCCTCCAAAGAGTGCTGCATCGGTCCTACAATCAAGAGGACAATACAGAACTATAAATGTCTCCATCCCTCCTGATGTGGCAAAGTTATACTTAGACACTGACGAGAATTTTGTATTCAAAGACTACCTGTTACCAGAGTTTTCACCCTCCGACCAAGCCAAATTGAAATAAGACGCCAATCAATCTATGACCACCTCAAAGAGAGACAAAGACGAGTCAGTGACCAGCATAATGAAGCATTTCCTCATAAAAAAATTTTCTCCAAAAAATAAAAACGTGATTGCCTGGTGTGACGCCTTTGAAAGATAGTCACAGCGGTTCAAGTTAGATGGCCAAAAACAAATAGAAGTCTTCAAGAGCTGCTTAGAAACATCGATAGCAGATTGGTTCACCATCAATCAGAGAAAACTCGGACTAAACACTGCATGGTCTGACTGGAGAGCCGACCTCATCGCCACTTTTGCTGACTCCTCCTGGAAACCAATACAGTACGCCTACAACTACAGGTATTTGAGTGGTTCTTAAATAGAATTTGTTGTCAAAAAAGAACAATTATTATTAGAAATCGATAGAAACTTGCTGGACATAGTAATTTTGGATTTAATAATTTTGAGACTTCCTGTCCACATACAAAATTCTGTAAAAAAAAATGTTGTCACATCTCTCCGTATTTTGCATGATAAACTAAAAAAATTTGAGATGGAAGATAAGATTAATGACCTAAATAATAAAAACAACTTTTCCTAATAAAAATAAAACTACTAACACAAATAAATCTGAAATCGCAAATAAAAATAATAATAATAACCAACATGAGAGAAAGTCAGGTGGTACAGAAAAGAAACCTTGTACTAATTGTGAAAAAATAGGCTTTTCTGAGAGGTACCATCAGGAAGCTCTTTGTTGGTTCAAAAATAAGCCAAATAATCAAAAAACAATAAATAAATTAGAAATTGAAAACCCAGTATCCGATGACAAATCAAAAAACTAAATCACCCCCCTCTGATTAAAATAAATTTATGCCTTAATGATAACCTTTTTTGTAAAGGAATTTATGATTCAGGTTCGAATATTTCTATAATCAATAGAAACCTGATCAATTCCATGAAGGTTAAGGCTTTCAAATTCATTAATAAATCTTTTCGAATGATCAGCGGGTACAGCAAAGTTTTAGGAATAGCTAAAATAAAAGTTAAAATTTTCTCACAAAGCAAAGAAGTTTATGTTTTCATTCTTGATGAAAAGGAATTTAATTACAATCTTTAAATAGGTTTAGACCTAATTCGAGAATTTAGCCTTTGCCAAGACGAAAACTTAAAAATTTTTCAAAAACAAAAAGAGAATACTGAAATTTTTTATGAGAAAAATAATAAATTAGAAAATTGTAACGTAAAAATTTCCAATGCAGAGTTAAATTTAGAACATTTAGACGACGAAAAGAAAAAGAAATTAAGAAAGGTCATTCAAGATTATGATTATGTTTCTGCAAAGAGTAAATACGACGTCGGTAAAGTCACGGACTATTGTGCTGTAATTAAGCTAACCAAACATAAGTATGTATCTTGCAAACCATATCGATGCAACATCATCGACCAAAGATAGATAGAGAGCCAAATTTCAAAGCTTCTTAAGCTGATATGATTGAGGAGTCGACCTCACCCTTTGCTGCTCCTGTGACTTTGGCTTACAAAAAAAAAACGCCGAAGGGGTGAAAGTAAAAAATAGAATGTGTGTCGACTACTCAGCATTAAATAAAATAATTGTCCCCGAGAGTCAACCATTTCCCCATATTGAGGATTTAATTGTCAAAGCTAGAGATAGTAGATGGTTTTCAGTTCTCAATATCAATAGTGCCTTCTGGTCCATACCCATAAGAAGAGTTCTTGAAACTTTATTTACGTGCAAATTAGATCAAGTGGAATACCTGGAAACGAACTTACATATATATATATATATATATATATATATATATATATATATACACTGATACATCAATACAAATCAATATCATTTTTATAAAAAAAAAGGTGATGGTCAAAAATTTTACAACTATCCTCCAGTGAAATCATTATCACTGACAAAAAAAGTGAAAGAAAAGAATACTAAAAACTTTTTGATTTGTTAACATCTTAGCGGCCCGGGTCTATGGTAGGGGGTAAACAAGAATTACAATGTCAGATTTGCATTACTATAACTCTTACAATTGTAACTCTCATGTGTGTATTGTATGATATGTAGGTGTGTGGTTGTGTGCATGCACAACGCCTTGCGCACGCACAAAACCACACTATTTTGTGTTTACACATCAATCCTTCATGAGTATGCCCCAGCAAAACTCACACTTTTTTTCAATAAAATATGAATAAGTAGGTAACTAGCCAACTATTAATAGGCCTGATAAGCCTGATTCACACTTGACTAGTTTTGTAGCTACTATCGAGCTATTTGTGGTACTATTCTATTAACAATTAAAGTCAGTTTACTGTTTGGGGCCATTAAAGTTAATTTTAACTTAGCGGATAGTCTTCCAAGAATCTCATTAGAATCTCACGTGATAATCTGCTAAGTTGAAGTTGACTTTAAAATATTAAAGTGGCAAGTAACTTTAACTGTTAACATAATAGTACCACAAATAGCTGGCTAGTAGCGTGAAAACTAGCTAAGTGTGAATTAGATGGTAGTGTTTCCCAAGTCACAGATGTACTACTTATGGATAGGTCTGTCTGAGTGATAGATGGACTACCTCTGTAAGTATAATTTTTGACAAATTTTTCTCATATTAGGCTATATTAGTTGAGCAAGCCTCATAGTCGACCTCGTAACCATGATCTAAGTGTTTACTAATCTAAAGGCCCGTTTCAAATTATAGAAAACCACTTTTTTCAACTATGTTTCTTAGCTAAACTACCTATATTTTTTAATAGCTTCGTTGTAGTTTAAAAACGGACCCTTGAGTTAGTGAACACTTAGCGATCAGGTTAGTTTTGACTATGAATACCGCTCGAGGTCGTCATTTAATATTCGCATAGCGCTGAAGACATTTAGTTAAATGAATTCCCTTTACTGATTTCCTGACCAACCTAAGTTTTCATCTCAATGTTTATTCATACTTGAGTGGAAAAAATGACGTTTTAAAAATACCGAATCTATGAATATATACCGGGTATAGGCTAAGTAGGTATTTAACTTCGAAATTACACAAAAATTTAAAAAATCATTACAAACTATAAGTTATGATGGAGTCAGGAACACAAGTCTTTTAGGTCCATGTCTGAAAGATTAAAAAATCAATGGAACAAGTTTTTGATTTTATATGAATTATTTTGTTCCATAAGTCAAAATGAAGACTACAAAAAATATGTTCCTATAACAAAATAGTACGCCCGTTTCTCCAGTGTAATACTTGAAAATTTAAGCAAAAAACTGTGACAAGAGGCAGAAAAATTTATTTTTCTTTGTAATAAATGTCAAAAATATCATTTAATACGTTTTGATTCCATTTAAACATAAATAATCTGGTAGGTAGGTAGCCTATGTTATACTGTATAGGTTTGTGTTCTCTATTTCAATGCGATGGAAATTAAAAAAGTTTAATTAATCAACTTTAAGGATTAACAATTCTGAGAAACATAAGCAGAATATTCAAAATAACTGTTTGTTAGTTTTGATTGTAATCAATTAGTATTTTTTCCAAAATCTATGAAAAATTGTGACAAATTCACTGAGAGCAGTGATAAAAATAAAAAAAAATTCATTTTAGTGTTTGTGGAATACCTTGTTGTGAGAGATATTCACACGTAGAAGGTAATCTACAGCGTTGCATGTTCTGCCACTTCATAAGTTTAAGTATGGGACAGCCAAATCCAAAGTGAACCCTGGCAATTTTGTAGCCAGTTTTGTAAGCTTATATACTAGATTTGGCACATGCACACAGACACACATATGTACATATATGTATGGTATTATGTCCTTATCAGGTAATTAGTCACAGCCCGTATAATGTATCTTACTTATATGTACATATAGGTATGAACATACAAACGTATGTGTGTTATTTTGTTTAACGTCATAAAGGCAAATATATGCCAGCCTTTTGGGTGGCAACTGTCGTTGAGGGGTCCAAGCCCCTGTACCTCATGCGAGTATTGTCCCCACAGCGGTGTTATTTTGACTTTTTTTGTAGATAGATATAATAAAGTAGTCTTACTGACTCTTCTAAATTATTTTCTGATAGAAATGTTTTTTTTTTCTGATACCTGATTTAGTTACAGATTTATTTGATAATTTGAATAAATTTAGCTATTGACAGTAAAATTGAAAAAAAGAAAAATCACAGTGAATCAGAGCCCAAGATTTATTTTAGAATTTTCGATAAACTAAATCAACTTAAAATCGAGAATTGTTACAAAACCAGTACCTACCCATAGATCTAAACAGATTTTTCATTGATTTTTCATCGAGATTATGTCGATTTATTTCACTCGTCGACGTGAATTCGTAGAAACATCAATCGAAAATAAACACAAAATCGAATCGATAAATTGTTCGATTTTATATTATTTTCGAAACAAATTTGAGGAAGATATAAAAGCACATTATGTCAAAGCCCTTAATGTAGAAGACATTCAATCTGACTGAAATATGATTAATTTGAGACACGATGAGAAAGCACTTAGATGGGCTGAACCTCTGGAGTAGCCTACTCCTTGTATAGAGGGGGTTGTGTATTTGTATTGGGTAAAGCGAAATAAACACATCGGGCTTTGTTTGTTAGTTTCTGGCTGCGACGACCGACCATTGTCGTGGTTGTTAACCGTGATTAGTGGCAGTGCATAGGTATTGCTGGTTGTGATCAATCATCACTTAAAAATCAGACGAAGATAAAACAAATGCTGCGCACTACTATTTTAGATATAGCAACATGATTTTTACCCAGTTTACTTGCAAAGGAAGTATTAAAATTTATCTCGTAGAAGAGTTAGTGGTGGGGATGATGAAAATTATCTGTTTCATGAGAAAAGAAAACGATTGGTACGTACCATTGTTTCATTTTGATCTAATTTTTTATGTATATACGTATACCTATGTGTATGTATGTATATATCGCTCAAAATTTTCACCGGGTGGACAGGACTAAAATTTTTTTGAGAGATTGTTCTCATATTGAAACAGGTCTGAAAGTAGTTTTTTACCTATCAGTTAATTAGTTTCTGGGAAAAATGGAAAGTAAAAAATTCCTGGAAAAATCGTTTTTCCAGGGTTTTGAAAAAATAACCGAACCGTTTGGGCTGAAATTTTCAAAATAGACTTTCCGTATGTTGGTGCAAGTTTCTTACAAGTTTGTTGCCTATTAATTCAGTAGTTTCTGAGAAAACTGGAAAAGAAAAATTTCTGGATTTGTGTTCACGGTTTTGAGAAAACTACCAAACAGATAGAGCTGAAATTTTTACGTTTTTAGGAAAGATAGCTATTGTATGGGAGCAGATCTGAAAGAAGTTTGGTGCTCATCGGTTCGGTAGTTCTCGAAAAAACTGAAATCTCTGGAAAAGTGGTTTTTAGCGATAAAACATCGATTGATCGATATTTTTATTAAAGATATGCTTAATTGTCGATAATTTTTTGTAATTTCTCAACCGAAGCTAGCAATGAAATATAGATGTATCGATAACTATCGATATAAGTATCGAGTAAACTGGGTTTTCTAGAGAAGCATTGCTGCGGTAGGTTTTTTTTTTTTTAAATGCAGTTTCATCTCGACAAAATTTGAGAAAGAAAAACCCAAAATATCACATTTTTCATGATGTATCTATAAATGGATTTAATAATGACATAAGGAGGTGAATTTTTCACGATAATTCTTTCTTTGTAATTGCAAACTATCAGTCAATTGTGCGCGTTTGAAAATCATCGAGGCTTGTTTTTAGCCCCCAAATCTGGCTAAACCTTTCTTAGTGACAAATCGTGCTTTAGTAAGAGAATTTAAAAGTTGCTTCAACTTTCGTCGTTAATTACAGCTTCGCACTAATTGGCACGTGCCAGCTCTCCGTTTTCATCCCCTCCTCGCACAAATAACGTTAAACTTCGTTCCTATAATTGCCGGCTTCCTCTCGTTTAGGCGGACGAAAACGTCGATTCAATTTGCGTACACAATTTACCAAATCAAAACAATTCAAAGACAGGGTGAAATGGGGTGGGGGAGGGTTACGTTTGCATATAAATAACACGACAACGTTCACGCGTAAAACATAAACCTTTAAAATAAGTTATCAAATTTACGTAGAACCTGATGAATTTGTTTTTTTTTTGCCCTCGGGTACGTACCGATGAGACCAACAACAACAACAACAACAACAACAACAACAATAACAACAACAACCATGAAACTTAACGAATTACATTTAATTAGGTAGTATAACTACATATATCTATATAGCTATATATATATATATATGAGGGGCTTGGAGTCAAAGGTGGAAACATCCATATTTGGCAAAAATGAGGTAAACACGGTTTTAGATACTACAAATCACGCTACATCACGTGAGCATATCAGTTTGTAGCCATTTCCATTCCTTCATGTCTAAAAATCACGTCAAAGTATACCCCTGGAGTCAAAACTTACATCATCCAACGGATTGTGTTCGGTTTGGCACCAAGGCTAATTTCACCTCGAATTGCGGTACTGATAAGAGGCGCTGTTGATGTCTAACAACGTTCTGCTTACAAAGTTCGCTGTTTTATCACTGTGTTATCGTTATTTTTATGATTGTCATGTTTCAGATTATTTATATTAATTTTTCAGCTATTCTGTTTCTATGCTACCTTTAAATTTTCGTAATAAAGCAGGTAATTTTTGTGAATCCATTATTATTGTGCTCCGATATTCTTTTTCAACATTGGTTGTGTCATTTGTATGCATTAGAGTCGATTTTACAATATCATAAGTGATTAAAGTGACAGAAAAACATAAAAAAGTGCTACCTTGGAGTCTAAACTAACAACATCCATGTTTAAAAGTGGTAAATCTTTGCGCATGTGCACTGAATCGTTGAAATTTCGATGTAAGTTGTGTATTGGGTCACCCTCCCACCATTTAAAACTATTACCGAGCATTCACAGTCATCCGCTTAGTCTGTGGCAGTTTTTCGCCAATTCTGAAAAAACAGTATTTTGGATGTTTCCACCTTTGACTCCAAGCCCCTCATATATAGTATATACATACACCTATACGAAACTTACACGAATACAAAAATAAATAGAAGGTATAGGACGTGCGCGCGTGCCGGTGCCCCCTTCCGGCCTCGGCGGTTCAGTCTAAAAATTCAGCAAATTAATCATATTCAAAATGGCGTCCGTCAATCCGCTCGCCTTGTTGCGGTCGGCTTCCGTTTTCAAATCGGCGAAAAATATACGCTTAACCGCCATCATCACCAGCGAGCTAATCAGCATCTGACCCAACGAACGTACCGTCGACATGAAATTTTTCATATTCTGCTGCGAGAAGCCCATCGCGAACAACGCCGGCCCCTGCAACGGTTTGGGTAGATTTTCGACGTTCTGCATCGCAAACTGCATAACCATATCGGAGTCGATGAACATTCGTGGAGCGACGACGCCGACCGTTGCACCAATCGTCGCATGTTGTCCGAGGTCAGTACCGTCGTTTGGGTTTCTACCGTTGCTGCTGTTGTTGTTGTTGTTGTTGTTGTTGTTGTTGTTGTTACTGCCGCTGCTGTTGCTGTTTGAATCGGTGGTTTGTTTCGACGAGGGTGAAGGGGCTGGTGGTGGTGGGGCTGCTGAACAATAACTTTTGTCGGTGATCGCGACGGCCAGGATGACCAATATCTCGTAGCGAATTTTTGCTGATCGATTTTTCATTTTGCTATACCGTATATTCGGGGGTCGACCTGCGGTGCAGAGGGTGCGCTTTTATGCGGTACCTCGACTCTCGCTGTAATATTATGGTCGAACGACATAAATACGAAAAATACAGTACGCGTACACTTTCATTCGCGAACCATAACGAAACGTTCATTCATTCTGTACGAGCCAAAAACGAACGAAAAGCATAAACAAACAGCACGCGGCATTTAAATAACGTATACGTATAGGTATATCGATCGACGACGTATAGAGTCTATACCTACTGGTTTTGTGGAAGTGGTTTTCATAAAATCTCGTTTTCAACTGATGCCAATAGCATAGAGTAGCAGTGTAGTTACTTCTGGCGAAAACGAATTAGAAAATATTTTTATCTCTTTTTTCTTTTTTTCTTTTTTTTTTCTTTTTTTTTTTAAATCGCTCACACACCGCACACTGTAGCAGTCGCTGTGTCGTATTATTCCTCTATCGCGTTTTAATCAGAGCATCACTAATGCAATTTTATTCCTACCACATACACATAATTTATACACAGATATAGATATACTTATAACACGAATACCTATACCATAATACATACTATACATCGTGTGCAGCCAATGGTATGTTTGTGCACGTCCAGGCCTCCGTGGTGGACGCCAACCATCGAATTCGGTCAGTCGAAATACGATTTTTTTGCTCATATATGCGATACATGCGTTCGTGGATGGGGAAAATAAGGGTTATCGAAATTTAATTACGTATTCATCGCCAGACGTTTTGTCATTGTCGGAGAAATTTTAATTTGACTGGACAAATCCGTGGCCGCCTCCGCCGCTACTACCGGTCGCTTGGTCCAGTTCTGGAATAGGTAGGCATATCAGGTATAGGTATGTAGACGAGTTCAGTGGTCGAAATTGTTTTTAATTTTTTTAAGTAGGTTTTCTTTGGAAAATCTACTTATTACGCTTGGTGCGGTATTAGTCCCCTGGGTTGGGGTGAGTACGTTTTTCGTTTCATGACCTCATAAAAATTTTGACACCAATAACTCAAATTCATATATATATATATATATATTGAGAAGTCCAAAATTTTTTCCATGTCAAAATAAAAATATTTTCAACTTCTGACAATGACATAATATGACGACACCATGTAGACAAAAAGCTTAAGTTAAGACAGTATAGTGTCTGAAGTAAGTGAAATATGAAGACGAAAGCTGATGAACAATAATCAAATGAAATTCTTTTTTAGACAATCTTACTAACTGTTTATCAGACTTCAATTACAGATTCATCATGTATAAGATGACATCCTTTATAAACAGCAGAATGTCATTTGAATGACAGATAATTCAAACAGAATATGGCGCAATATAGAATTCAATGCTTGGTAAAAACCCTGCCAGTAATACATATGCTTCCAAAATCTACCTACTTTATTTCATTTGCTTTGCTTCATTGTATTTCACCACATATGCTTTATCTGATTTTGCTTGTGACGACTATCATGAACACAATAAGTAGGAGAAACCTGATTGACAAGAAAGACACGATGAAGAAAAATGAAACCTAAATATCAAATACTCTTGAGTTAGAGATACATGGTATTAGGTTTGTTTTTCTCAAGTAGTCCTTCTCCATGTAGGTGGATAGTAGCAGGTCCAAGTTATGAGTTGTACGTTAAAGTCCTCGCATAGGCACGTTTCAATGCTTTTAGCATTCTATCTGAGGATGTAGAAATTCCAAACCTATTTTACCTAATGGAGACATAATGTAGTAATTGAACTTTAGGATAGACTAGGTTGGAGACAAAAGACAGCTGAAGATTATTCTTTATACCATGAAGGTTATAGTAATGGTGATTAAAGTTTCCTTATGCAGTCAATTATATCACATCTCAAGACAATCTTTTTAGAATACCTGCGGGTAATAATATAGTTGACAATACCATCGAATGGAGTCCTTGTCATAATTTAAAGGGGAAATTTGATGTGTTGTAAAAAAAAACCTTCAACAAGCTTTGTTCAGATAACTGCATTGCTCTATCAATAAAGGCCGTGTAGCGCCTTCTCTTACATACAGTGATGTCTTGGTTCTGATCCATCTTCATCTGTATTAGATCATATTATTTCATCTCATCCATTCTCAAAAATTAAACAAAAAGACTCTGCAGCCTGAAGTTTCATACAAGAGTTTTCACACAATTTTCAATTCTCTTGAAGACAATTTAATAGGTGAAGACAATAGAAATTCTAGTGGTTATCCTTATTTAATCGTCTACAATAGCTTTTATTTTATTTTTGCTCACACTTAACTCAACCACTTTACCTACGTCATTATTCTTTGATATTACATTTCATTTATAAAATAATTCTGCTGTTTGTTCTTTCAAGTTCCAATCTTTTTATAGATCAAAACTTTGTTAAGTCTCTTCTTTCGACACTCTTCACTTATAATTCGCTTAAACAATGCAGACTAAGTCGTCGATGTAATTTGAAGGCAAGGTAAGCTACATTTTGTCATATTTAAGACACTTAAAGAGATTTAAGAATAATTCAGCTGCAGGATGTTCAAAGGTAAAAATAAAACGTCTGGAAATAGGAGATAATTTCAAGACAAATCAAATATCTGTGTTTTTGGCTGCATAGTGTCTTACAATTAGGGTATTATGACGTCATCAACATTTAAATACCAACATACATGAAAGTCGGACATTATGAGCCATCTGATTTCAGATGTCTCAATATATATTTATACATATGTTTAAAAGTCAGTTTATTATTCATATGGAACAGATTGCATTTTTGTTCGATAATCACAAAATTTGGTACGAATATTTGTATTAAGCCAAGGACCATACCTATTGATTTTAGAGTGGATCAGCTGGTACCACCATTTTTGTTTTTATTTTGGCTATAAAATACTCAATTTTGTACCAATAACCACGAAATTCTGAAAAATTATTTATTTTAATTCATTGTAGTGCTACCAATTTTGAGTCGCGTTTTCTGTTTTTATATTGTTCATAAAATACGGAATTTTGGAACCATGTGCACTTAATTTTAAACAAATACTTATTATATTTTATTGCAGTATGCTATCAATTTTAGTGCAGATCGAGTGGACGGTACTTCCGATACCGCCATTTTTATTTTTATTTTGCCTATAAAGTATTCAATTTTATACCAACAACCATGAAATTTGGAATAAATATTTACTATAAATTATTTTAGAACGCTACCAATTTTGGCGCAAATCTATGGGACGGTACTTCCAGTACCGATATTTTTGTTATTATTTTTGCTATACAATGCTCATTTAACAATAATAGCCACGAAATTCGGAATAAATATTTTTTTCAATTAATTTTAGTACTCTACCAATCTGAGCGTGGATCGATTGGACGGTACTTCCGATACTGCCATTTTTGTTTTTTATATTGATTATAAAATGCCGCATTTTTTAACAATACGTGCGAAATTTAAAACAAATATATTTACTATAATTTATTGTAGCAAGCTACTAATTTTGATGCGAATCGATCCGACGGTACTTCCGGTAAAACTTTTTTTTACCTTTTTTTCTTCTAATTTGCATGAACTTTTCTCTTTATAAAACTATCCGCATATTCATGTATTCTTTTTTTTTTATTCTATAAATTTATATAATTTCTTTCATTTTATTTGAAATTATATGATTATTTATCATACTTTATCATCTGAATCAATTTTTAATTTTTTAAAGAAATATGGCTTTTAAATTTCACTTTGTCTAGTATTTTGTCAGCAGTTAAATTTTATACAATCAGAAAATACCATTTACGCATATGAACTTACAGTCAATTAATATGACCATTAAAATTTATAATTCTTTTTTCTCGAAAACTTACTTTTTCTAGCGAGGCTTGCTGCGCTAGAGTGAATTTTTTGGGGCGGAGGTGGGAGGGAGGAGACGTGAAAAACGTACGTCGAATAAATAACGAGTATTTTGTTTTTTTAATTTGATTAAGTACCTATTGTTCTATGATGTGTTTTGCTTCATCACACGAACCATTAGTATTCGATTAAGAAATCATATCGTCGCCGTTAGCAGTTTATTGAAACTTTTTTAATCCTACCTCCATTTTTGACGAGAGTTTCACTTGACACCGTTTAAACTTGTTATTTTCGGAAATGAATAAAATCTATTAGCCTTTATTTAAAACGGACACACAGCTATGAAGCGCATGTTACAAAAAATGGACTGTACTTAAAGGCGTAACATCCAAAATAAATTCTTGGTGTCGAAAATAACAAATGCCTCTAATAAAATGCATAGAAATGCGTAATGTCTCAGCTATAATTTTGGAAGTGGGGGGAGTGAAATCAAAAATTTACAGCAACTTCCCCAAAAATTATTGAACGGAATTCGGTATAGGGGAGTAATTATTCATGTTCTTCATTTCACCTAATTATACTAATTATTGTATTAGAAGATATATTAATAAATTTAATATTGTTTTGTAAATTTAATTTATAGTAATTATTATTTTAATTATGGAAACATAATCGCTGTGATAAACATAAAAGCTAGCCAAAATTATTCGATGAAAGTAATTCATCAAAATTATTTCACAATATTATTTCATCAATATATTCTCTCATATTCGATGCCCATGAGCCACTACTCACACGGCCACCCGCATTCACAAAAATGAAAAAAATAATTTTCATTTCTCCCATCTAATCAATGAATTGTACAGTGTTACCCAACTTCCAGGGCTGGCACAAGCTAAAATGTCACAAAGTGGCGCCTCAAGGCTTGTATTATATATATGTATATATTTTTCCAGCTAGGGGATTTGAACTGACCTCAGATATACTTCATTCGCCAACAAAATTAAACCACTTTATTTACAGTGCCACATTAGCCAACATTGTAGGCGGGTGAAATATTGGTAGGTACTTGTTACGATAATGTACATATCATAACGTATTTATGCTAAGTACTATAGGTAAACATATTCCATAAAATTAGAAGTACAACTAAATATTCGCCTATTCCTAAAAAACACATTATCAAACACTCAGCATTTATTCCCACACTTTCAAACAATGTTCTCACTATTCCTAAATTCCTAGAATACATATTTCTATATACAAAATTCTCCTACATATATCCATTTATCTTATATCAGCAATTCCTTCAATCACGTTTTTTGACAATGAGTCTCTCGAAACTGTTCTCACAAATTTTTTATAATTTCAAATTCATCACATCCTTATTCCTTGAATATTATTTCCTTCCTCTCCCTTCAACACAAATCACCCATAACTCTGGCCTAACCTGTTTCATCTGATCATGTATGCTTGAACATGCACACTCTCAGATAGCCTAGACTTTTCTCACCACTGCTGCAATATTGTGACCTCATGTATTGAAAGCTGACATTTCTTATCACATTGAATGTGCACGTGTATATACCAGGGCTTATAACCACAACCATAAGCAGAAATTTTGGACTCCGGGGGCTTGAAGTCTGTTGAAGTATGTGAGTAGACAAACATTAATAATTGTATTGAAGAAGAAATAAAAGGGGAAAACACAAGTACCGCACTAATAAATAACTTTAATGAAGAGAGAGATATTCACATTAACAGACACAACTCACAAACTGAACAGATAGATGACAAAACTTAATAGGAACTGGAGAATGTCAATATAGTGTTACCAACTAGTGATTGAACAATAATTAATGTACTGACAAGAACAATAACTACTAAAAATTGAAACAAATTGACAACATTGATTTGGGAACCGATAACCAAAACAAAAAAATTTCACCTAACCAATAACATTAACCAATTTCCATAAAATGCTGAAACCATTAACCAGAACGATAACTAGAAAGAATCAGTTTTTATTTGTTTTCATAAAATATCAATATTATTGATTATTTTTTTCAAAAATTTCTAATTATTTCTTGAAAAAGTATTAATTATAGATAATTTGACCTGGAAAAAAATTTTTTTGTCTGTTTTACCCCAAATTTTGTCTTAACAAATAACCAGTAACCACAAAAGTTCTTTTTGAACCAGAACATTCAAACCAGTAACCAAATAATTACATTTTTAACTAACAAACAGTAACCAGAAACCAATATAGATTTTTATTGGTTCCCAGTAACCAATAACCTCAAAAATGTTTTGGTTACAAGCCCTAGTATATACACAGTGAAATGCTTGTCCTTTCGTGCAGTGTTGAACTTTATGTCTACTCCTTCAGCTCTATAATTGGCGCAAATGATAATGGGCAATTACTCAACGATAAGCTGTGGATGTGAACCCCCAACCCACATTTGGGGAAAGAGTAGAAGGATAGGAGTTACCATTGACTTTTTTTTTTCACCCGATGAACACGACCATATGTTGAAGGTAGGTACCGAAAAATGAATACAACCATCTTATTAAAGAGGAAAATAAAAACACGCAAAAAAGGTATACCTACTTTACTTTTTTCGGAAAATTCAGTCGGTAGTATCTGAGAAAAAGTGATTTGAAAATGAAAATTAACTTGAATTTTGTCCCCTTCATTTCGTTGAAGAATTGATAATGGGTGAAGGCCGAGTAAGATACACGAAATTTAGCCCGAACCCTACCGTGCCTAAAAAACCCAAAGATATTTTCAACCTGAAATATGGAGAAAAGTTCTTATTTTGAGCCCATGAAGAGTCGAAACGGTTCGTTTGAAATTGAAACTACCTAATACTATGAATTTGAATTTCCTAACACTGAAAAGATTTTCCTTCGATTGTGAAGTCATTAACGTAAATTAAAAGAATAGGTAAATAAAATAGGAAGAGTCGTAAAATTTCGTAAATTTTATCTCATTGGTTTCTAAACTTTTATTCATTTTTTTTTCATTAATTTGATGCGACAATACCTATAAAAACTTTCAATTGACGTATTTAATTAAAAAAACGGTAAGTGATAAAAACATTTTGATTGCTGATTTAAAATAAAATTTAGAATATGCGTTGGAAGAAATTAGAATTTAATATCTTACATCATAAAACTATTTTGAGTTTTATTTGGATGGGTTAAAACTCACGAAATTTTAGACCTGTTTTCTTAACTCATTTTAAACTACTTACCTATGACATACCACTTCGATTGCTTTGGAAAATAAAATAATGTGTTGTGAAGAACTTTTTGAAGAAAATATGGTAAACTTATTTTTTATTGGGTTATATTACGTTTATAATGTTAAATTTGTTATGATTATTCAATTTTTTGCAGAATACTTGTGTAACAAAATTATTCAAAAAGTTTCCATAATTACTTAAAATTATGATTAATCATTGCAGCTGCAGTGAAGCAAAAAACGAGTGAAATGTTTTGGAATTTTCCTAAAATTTTTCTCAATTTAGATTTTATGATAGGAAACCATAAAACTTTATCTCTGAATACCGTGGAAATCTTCTGCGAGGTTATTTGTTTCATACTTACCCAGGTACAGACCTCTGTACGAAAAAAGTATGAAAAAAGTCGAATTTAAATTCGAAACTCTGATACGAGCTACGTGCTCAATAAGGAGAATTTTCGACACGAGAATTTGCAAAAATAATGTATAAAACTCGGAAACAATTCTACTGCATTCACTAAAAAAACAATGCCAAAAGGGAAAGCAAAAAATGACAGATAGACAATAAAAACTTATGTTTGAAACTTTGAAAGTAGATACAACGCCGTAAATACACCCTCGAATACTACCCGCAAAACACGAGGAAAGTAGTAGTAAAAAGTATGCACCAAAAAAGATACAAAAAATAAATTTTGATAAAGAATCACAGCGATCAACTTACTGAGATACTTGATCTCGTTCATATAATTTACGAGGTTAATTTTGAAATTTTTACTTAAAACAAAACGAAAATACCGTGAGTATATTTTAAGTATTGAAAATTAAAAATTTCAACTTCATAAACAAGTTTTTAAGTTTACTGCAAAATATTTTTATGAACTGTTACCGAAAGAAGAGGAAGATCATAAGATTAGGCATGAGTAGGTACTTAACGTTTTCAATTTTCTGATTGAATTTTTAGATTATCTACACCCTTTACCTTTGCCCTATGAAAAAAGGGTTCCGTTAGCGGTTATGATCACCTCCAATTTTAGGTATGGGAAATTTCGTTTCTTTTTGACTAATGTTGGTTTTTAGGTTGGTCAACACGATAAATATTGAAAAACTAAGCATTAAAAATAGGTATCTAGGTAGGTACCTTTTTAATGAGGTACCGATTTCTATTTTCACTATAAAAGTAAAAAACTAAAAGGTGAAGGCAGCCTGCACGAATCTCAGTACAAGCTTTGGAGCAAATTTTGAAGAAGGAAAGAGAAAAATAAGAAAAATTTGTTACTTAGGGGGTGTATTTGATTGTATTCAACACACGCACACAAAACAAAACAAAAAAACTAATTTCGTTGCTTCCAGCGAAACAACACATTATACTGTGTTACCAGCGGCAAAAATGGGAATGTTCACCACATTAAATGATTCAGTCTGACTTTGCTTTAGACACTGGCAAGCCTTTTTTGTTAGTATGGTACACATTTCTATATTCACAGGGGAGGTAAAAACTGAAAGACAAAGGGATCAGGCACAAATTTCGTACAAGTTTTGGTGCAAATTTTTAAACAAGAAGAGAGAAAAAGGTAGAATTAACAAAAATTTATTAGTGTGCGTGTATATTTGCATTCAACGCATGCACCCTAACAAAGAAAGAAATTTGGTTGTTTTTACGAAACAGCTAATTATATTCTATAAAATCTGCTATAGTTGTTTTGGTTTTTCAAACTATTCTTAAATGTCAGGCTTCAGGGGTTAGTGAGAACCGAATCTTTAACTGGCTATCCGAGCTTGCCAGCTATTTTGACCCTTAATCTGGCGATGTGAAATTCAAACGTGTGTTATCGGACCTGGTGTCTTGGAACCCGAGGTCATGCAAGGAATTTCAGGGCGTAAGTACAAGGTGTCAGCTTGTAACAAATGTGTAGCCTTTAGGGTTGTGTTTGTGTGGTATGTTACCACCCTTATTGGCATACCACATCATTGTGTAAATTAATTCACCTCATCGCCAATATATTTGTAATAATTTGGACATTAATCCCGACATAAGCATAGAAAGTAGAAAAAAATCGAATATAATCACTATGTAGTTACTGATTGTCAATTCGAATAAAGTTGTGTTACCATTTTAGAAATATTTCAAGGCTTTACACTGCGGAATTTTCCACTTTTCAAACCCTACACATAGTTCACAAATTGTGTATTTTATACACATGTTATAAAAAAAACTTTGTCATTTAATTTAATTTTCCTGTTAATCGATTGTGATTTATTTGTTCAATTTAGTATTCATTTTTCATAATACTTGCACATAACGGCAGCATGTTTTAATTTACCTAATTTAATTTGAGTCTTGTTCAAAATCCCAAAATTCGAACAATTTTCTGTAGTCTACACCAAATAAGAACGACGTGACACAATCAAAGCGTCTGATGACTATGGCGGATAGAAAAAGGCAAAGATTCACATTATTTAACCCCAAGCTGCATCCAAAACAATGGTTTATCCGATTTTTTTACCATTGTGACGTCACGTCGTTCTTACATAGTGAGAATTTCATCAAACTTTTGGAATCACCCTGCGTCTTTTTGCTCTGAATATACAGAAAATTTTAAATTTTATATTACTAAGCCGAAATTCGGATGTCCTGTGTTTTTGTGCTTTTGGTCAAGATTTTGCACACTATAGACAGCCAAAAATTTCGAATTCATTATTAATTAAAAATAATTTTTAGTTTACGATTTATACATTAATTATTTCTTAAAACATGCGTTTATGCTCTTTCTCTGCATTCGTTTTGACTCACATACTTTCGATGGAGAAGTCTGAAATTAACCTATGATATCACTAGTTCTCCTATAATTATATGGCATTATTATAATATGAGTAAATTTTATTCGTTGACGTAAGCAACTAGACACTACAGTTTCACCTTGATAAGTTTTCAATGACAAGAAAACCTGTCCTATATTAATCTTACTCCTCTCCAAAAGTTTGAGATGCATTAACTTCAGTCACGTTCTTTTTTTCCATTTTTTTCTTTTTTAATTTCAAAATCTATGCAAATAGTGGACCACTAACATAAATTCGCCATTTTATAGCGGATTATAACGAAGTATAAATGAATTCTGGTTTCAAATACACTGCAGACTTGAAAATGTCAGGGTCGTTATACTGTTCGATTGTTGCGTAATTATTTTCTTCAATTCGATGAACGAACTGAGTAATTGTGGAGATGGTAGGCACGCATTGTGTGCGATTGCAAGTTTAGATCTGATTTAGTTATCAGTTCTCCATTGTAAGCTCTCATTTTGCATGAATCAAGTTTATTTTTGAAATTGTGATTCATGAAGTTGATGAAAAATTATCTACGAATATATACAAATTAAAGGACATACGGTACGTTTTTGTGCGAAGAAATTCCTAATATCTTTTGATAAAAAGAAGGGAAACAAAATATGTTTCACAGATCTTCAACAAAAATGTAGGCTTAGTCATAGTAAGAGGTTCATCAAAAAAGAAATAAATTATTTTTGAAACCAATTAATTACGCTTTTTTTTTCTATAGCCGCTTTTATTCCATTAGATACCTCTTTCATCTACTGTTGTACATTTTTCTTCTTCTCTTTTCTAAAGTTTAAGAATAAATCAAGTTTCGAAGAAATGCGTAGACTAGAGATTAATTTTGGTTAAAAGTATGGAATAATTAGATATAGCATTTTTAGTGTGGACCTACCTAAAAATTATAAAACTAAGACGTCACTAGAAAACCAAGTTGATGCCAATTTTTATACATAATTCAAGAAAAAAACCTAAATTCCAAAACTTGAAACATAGAAAAATATCGACGATAATCGATATTTGTATGAATAGTTATTGATATCTGACAAATATATCGATACATCGATATTTCATTTCAAGTTTCAGGTAAAGAATATAAAGATAATCTGTAACAGTGAAAGTTTCAATTTCATTACTTTTGTCATTTTCTCAGAATCCTGTAAAAACGACTTTAGCAATTTTCTAAAAAACTATCAAGACGTAAGCACCAAACTTCTTTCAGACCTGCTCTCATATGATAACAATTTTTCGTAAAAATTTCAGCTCTATCAATTCAGTAGTTTTTTCAAAACAATGAATACAAAATTTTTTTCAACAATTTTTCTTCTTAAGTTTTTTCAGAGACTACTGAACTAATAGGTACCTAACTTTTATCAGACTTGCACCAACATAAGAAAAATTTATCGTAAAAATTTCAGCACGATCCCTTTTGTAATTCTGTTAGTATCTCGGAAAAATGACTTTTCCAGGAATTTTTTTTTCCAGTTTTTCCATGAACCACCAAACACAAACTGAGCAGCAGCGAGGTGGCCCTGCACAGTGCTGCCTAATGAGTTCCTGGCTGGGCTTTCTTTAAGTTTTGGAAAAACAGTGGAAGTCTCAGTGTTCCAAAGCTGGTGAATATGGATTATGCGGCGGAAACGGAATGAGCTCGAGTTTTCATCTTTCAACTTCGAGAAAACTGGTTCACAGTTGAAACAGATTATATCTATCTGTGAATAGAGATTACCTCGAACAGTGACTGTAGGTATGTATTGCTATAATGAGTGTAGCTAATAAAATGTACTTTCATGAATTTTTTCTTTCATTTGAATACCTTTTTCCATTCCTAAGTTATGATCGAGTGTGTATTTAACTGTTCAACCAAACCTCGTATAATATTATTTGTGTTAAAATCCACCAAGCAATGGCAATGAACACACAATTTCATCTCGACAATAAATTATTCGTATTACAAAAAGCGCTTAAGATTGAAAATCTACTTCGTTTTCCTGTAAATTACCACTAATACTCATCTATCTTTTCTTCATAGTCCATTACTTGGACAAATCGATCGGACTTTTCTTCTTTTTTTTTCCCTTACATCCACGCAATACAACCATCATTTGTTGCACAGTAATTCACTTCTGAAATCTCAAATAGAAGCTTTACCATATCTAATAATTTCCGCCCAACGCTATTGTCTCCTGCCACTTATTCATCTTTCCGATATGAATAGTCATCGGCCTTATGGGACAACTACCTGCTCTCCGCACCCATTTCAAAGGTTATTCAACTTGGGCCTATTGTCAAACGTATTGGGCTCTTACGAAAGAGGTTCATCAATCAAATTAACCTCTCCCCATCCCTCTCCAACAACGAAACATCTCTTATACGGAGCCAAATACGTAAAATGTCCCCCAATCTGAAAATTTATCATCTGTCGTACGTAAATCTTTTAATTTTATTCAATTTACACAATACTATGCCGCCTATACATAGGTATAGGCTTTGTATTGTCGCTACACCTCAGTACAGTGTAACCATGATGACACTTTTTGCACGATGGTTAGGAGTGAAAAAAAATTGAACAAAAAATTTCGCAAGCAAAACGTGCAACGGAGAGCACGCGGGAGGCTAAATCTTTTTTCATACATCTTTTGTTGGGATTTTTTGTACATTCAAATTAAGGCTGTAGCGTAGGTTATGGGAGTTGAAAGCAAATTCTTCTCTTTAATGAGTAACCTTAGCTACGTGCGGTAGATAAGCATACGATTAATACATAAGTAGGTAGGTACCTATAACGTTTGTTCCTACTTTTGAAAAGAATTTTCATTGACTGTATTCGAACTAAAAATATACATTTCAGATACCTAGATACTGCCTCAGTGCAAAAAAATGTTTTTGCAATACCAGCACCAAAGAACGAGTTTTACATGCATGTACAGCGAATGTAAACAAACGAATTTTTGGCCTGTGAAAAAGACGATAATTTTAAAATCTCTCGCGCATCCAAATCCTGCGCAAGAGTGTATAAAGTACTTTACACACACTTGCGCATCCCAATCCTGCGCGACGGGGTGTAAAATATTCGAACGTATAATTATTTTGATATTATTATTTAGTTATTTCGTAAAAAACTATTTGTCAAGTTGCCAATCCAATCAAACACAACATTTCAATTTTCAAGAAAAACGTCTCAAATGATTCCTCAGCCTCAAATTAAATTAGAGAACTGGGGTTTGTAATGATCGAAAGCGGATAAAATTTTAAAAACTTTCATATAATTTTCTAATTATCTTCACCTATTTGACAACAAATAAACGAAATAAACGTAAATTAATGGGAGATTTGCCTTATTTTGGAACTTGGAAACTTCTCCTCTTTCCCTCAATGATTCCTTAGTCGCCATTTAAGCTAGAGAGCTGAAAACGGTATCTCCAAAAAGAGGAGAAAATTTATCTGAATTTAGTTTTCGTTTAACTTTTTAGTCATTTTTAACACTTTAAAAATAAACAAATGAAAAAAACGCAAATTGATTAAAAAAAATTTTTTCTTAAATACAGAAACCTTTCTTTTTTCACCCAATGATTCCTTACCCTCTGTTTGAGCTAGAAATCTGGAATTATTACTGCTAGAAAGAGGAAAAAATTTACTTGAAACTACTTTTATTATAATTTGTTAATTGTTCTTAGCTGTTGGAAAATAAACGAACAAAAACATACAAAATAATGGAAAACTTGCCATTTTTATGTATTTTTAGCTATAATTTCCAAAATTTATTTTCTTTACGAGTTTTTTTTATTGGGATTGGGAGTTGTTGCAATACTTTCTTTTGGCATTAGTTGCAAAAAGTATGGTGTGCGACAAGTGCTTGTGGGCTATCTTGACTCGTATCAAATTTGCAGCATTCGCCTTCGGCTCATCTACAAATTCTTCACACTTGGTAAAAAAATAGCCTACATTACGCACTTGTCACACAATATACTATTTTTGTCATCTCATGCACCAAAAAGAGTTTATTATTAAATTGATTTTGATTAGCAAAATACGAAATTTTCAAATCAGTTTGGAACATCGAAAATGATTTTCATTTCTTCACCAAATGGAGAAACAGTGTAGAAATAAGTTTTTTCTTGACCGTTTGTTGTTTATTTCTTCACAGCACCGTTAACACGTATGCAAATTGCAAAATGTCACAACTGAAAAAGGGCAATTTTATATATGGTGATGCTTACACAAACAATCAAGTTCACTTCTGGATAATATTTAATTAACCAAAAATTCTATTCCTGAATGAAGTTTACCTATTTAATCGAATAAATAATAACATCTTTTGGGTGGATTTGTTGAAAAAAGCATCATAGATACTCAACTAGTTAGCCAATCGTGATAATCATTCATTTTGCTAACTAGTTGTGTAAAACACTAAAAAAGTATTTGCCCACATATTCACCCAGTTTTTTTTTCTCTTTATTTTTCTCCCTTTCTTAAACAATTTTGTTTCTATAGGCAATAGGGCACATTTCACATACTTATACTAAAGGGTAGACTGTTAAGGAGAGTTATGTTTTTTTTTATGCCTCTTCCTTACAGTTTAATATAATTCTAGGCTATCTGAAACGAAGAAATATTATTTTCCTTCGATACAAATTGCCTCTTCGTTATACATATGAATGTCATTTTTGTAGTAGGTACCCACTCGAAAAATTGACCTATTTATATTTCTAAAAACTGTGTATAGAAGCAAATTTCTTTAATTTGCAAAAAAAAGAAGAATTTGCTCATGCACACTTCCAAATTATTAATGCTCTAGCACAGTTGTCTAAAAAACCACACACATACAATTTGATTTTGTTTAGTTTACACAGTACTTTTTAAAAATATCTCACTCGTCCAAAATGGTAGACTACGTTCTTCCTCATTTGTACGTCTTTTTTCATATGGGTACCCATTATAGAATATGGTGTGCGATACACCACAAGTGCAAAGTGAGTGATTGCTGCTTATGTGATTTGCTACAGTCACCTTCGGCTCATGCTGAAATCATTTTGGATATTTCATATTTTGCTAATCAAAATCGATTTAATAATAACTTCTTTTTGGTGTATGAGTTGAGAAAAATATGTTTTTTAATGTCCCTTGACTGAACAAAAAATAGCGGATTTCAATCCGACGTAAAATAGTTATCTGTGATACAAATGCTAAAAGTAAATGATTTTGCAATGGTGTAACACACTATTTCTTGAAACAGCCCATCTCTCCAAAAAAAGAAAAAGAAAAAGGCAAACTTTAATTATTTTAAAACCAAATAATTAACTTAAAGTTTACTTTAGAAACAACAAAAAGCTGAGGAAGTGGTCAATCTGTATAAGAAACTGATCGAGCTGCGTATGAAACTGAAATGTTGCAAAAAAGTGATTGAGCCATACGAGAAAATCAAATAAAAAATACGTCTGCACCTAACTGTAACGTATATTTTCGTCTATTTTTAGAAATGACGAACATATTCGTTCACACATTTTTGAATACCAAAAACGTAGATATTTATCAACATTAATCATCCTATAACTCTTTATAAACAACCACTAAATTACCCGTATTTGATTTTATAAATATAGATATACTTTCTGTATATTCATGACCTAATTGTGCCTGTCCCTCGAGTACTTGACAAGTCAGCACAACCCTATAATAACAACACCCTACTTCACTTTACCTATCCGACATGTACGTTTTCATACCCTGAACGAGTATATAACCCCTCAATTCAGTAGAATAAGACACAGTTCGACAGTTCCTCGACAGCTACTTCTAAGTACCTGGAACCTCTCTTGTAGAAGTCTCTAGTGAGCAGATAGTCTTGCTTGTTGAATTGTGATTGTATATGTATAAATATTAACGTATATTTATGTACTGTGATGTACAAATTATTATTTTATTAAATGTGTAAACTCACTCATGTGTTTGAAATATTATTGAGTCTCTAATTAATGTTAAGGTCCACTATAGTTTGTGGATGATAAACTTGAAGTTATTTTAGAAGTATTACTGCTTTTAATAGTACGTGATATTTCGTGTATGGTATAATACCAAAAGTGGTTCTAATTAGGTACATTACCACCTCTTTTGGCCGTTACACTAACAGTATTTTTTTTACGTCGAATTGAAATTCACTACTTTTGATTCAGTCAAAATGGATTAAAAAACACATTTTTCAGTTCGCGCAAATTAATATATTTCTCTACGAGAGCGCAAAGTGAGCAATCTTCGACGAGTTGTGACAAGTTTTGTAAATTATATGAGTCAAGGTCGCTCACATTGCTCTCGATTTGAGAGCGCTATTTTTTTGTAATACACGATCATGCGTGATTAGGAAATGCGTTTGATTGGGAGGAAGGAGGCGCCAAATATTTTTGTTGCCAGAGTAAATACTATAGTTTGGCTTCGATTTTAACTTTTACTCCCCTTAAAAATTTTCGCTCCCTTTTCAGCAATTCTACACTTTGGACCTTAAAACCAGACACCTAATCGCATGGTAAGAAAATATTGTTAGGTGCATGCGAAATTTCGATTCGACTTTCTCGCACGGTTGAATCACTTTTTTGCACGACTGAGCCACTTTCTCAGTTTTTTATTTTTTCTGAAGTAAAATTATTAAATTATTTGGACCGAAAAATAATTTTTCAGTCATTTTTTCCGGTGTGGGGCGGTCGATGAGGGTGTTGAGATTTTTTGGTAAAAAGAATTAAAATTTATTAACAATTATTTTTTGGTTTTAAAACAAACAATTTTTTGGCATGGGGGACCCGAGGGGTGTTGCGAAAAATAGTGTGTGACGCGCGTGCGAAGCGGGTGATTGATACTCGCGTGTGATTTTCGGCTATAGGCGAGGTTGGCAAAACTCGCACTCGCATCAAAAATCACCTATTTTTAGCCCTTGTATCACAAATAACCACGTTGCTCGTAGCGCAGAAATGCCTGAAGAACACGCTCTGTTCCCTGAAGCTACATTTGAGTCGCTCAACGCTTAATTATACTAGGATTTGCACGACGCCTCAAGGTGCAACCAACGAACCGAGCACACCATCGTCATTAGGAAGCATACTTTTTTTTTTTTTTTACTTTTTTTCCCCCTCTGTAGCCCACTCGTACCTACACAATATCATTATAATAATATTGTTGTAGTACTCACATAAATGGCACATTGTATACCGTGCTGCAAGTGTGCACAACATACACGGGCACCATACACGAATCGGTGCGCCCTCTAAATGCAAATAGTGTTTTTTTTCGTTGTTGTTGTTGTTGTTGTTGTCGTCGTCGTCGTCGTCGTCGTCGTCGTTGTTATTGTTGTTCTTTTAATGACGTGAAACGAGCCTAGGTGAAAATATGATGTGTGTGCCGGTTGTGCGAATGTAGCGGTTGCGGTTAATGATCGCTGCTCAGCTGTGTATGGTGCTGTGCTGTTGGCTGATTTAACGAAGATCGGATCGAATCTCGAGTCGGTAGTCAGTAGCGTTGCAAATCAGTGCCGAAAACACGTTCCGGACGTCTTCTTCGGTACCGACGACTCAAAAAAGTACGTCGTCGTCGTCGCCGTCACTATTATTTTTAGTCACTACGTACACATTCGGTCGTTAAATTGTTAGATACTTCGTTAATTTCATCTCGAATAGTGTTTTTTCTTTTTCTTTTTCTTCTTCTTCTTCTTCTTCTTCTTCTTCTTCTTCTTCATTCTTCTCGTACGACCGTTGCCCAACCGGTTACCTACCATCTTTTATCACCGTGTACTTATGCCGATGAATTCGATCCTGTAGCTGCCCACTGGTTGACCTCTTGCGAATACCTATTCGAAGTAAACATAAATCTTGCCAACACACCGATATAGGCCTAGACATACCGGCTGTCTATCATGTAAGTACCAATTTATTGCATCACCAAATTTCGTTTTGTTCGCCGCTATAATTACGCGATGATTCTACGATTCAACGACAATGGTGCAACCAAAATGTGCCCAGCGTCAGATCTGACGCACGTATTCCATTTTCTGTCGACGCAGAAGTGAAACTTGAAATTGGAGAAAAAAAAAATGGTTATAATGTAGTACCTATTTATACTTTCGTCGACGTTCAAAAAGTGAAAGATGATTTAAGGTCGAAATTTCTAGTTCAGCTAAAGGCAGTTAAAGAATTCACCGCCGTCTGCTAGAGCCGTAGGCAGAATTTCGTCTAAAAATTCGGGGAACTCGTTCTTCGATATTATCCCATTTTGATTGTTCCGAATGAGATTACAAGATGATTTGTATGAATTTTGATTTTTCCATCGAAGGGGGGGAGGTAATGTTAATTTAGAGAACTCAGCTCTCCACTCGTTACACTCCGAACTCCGCTTGTGACTAGAACGTCGAGATGTTTCTCGTGGACATAGGTCCGATGAGAGGAGAGGCGAATGGGAGATTTCCCCCGGGCCCAGAATTCTTTAAAAAAGTGATAAATAAGTAGATCTGTTGGAAAACAGTTAAAAAACTTTTTCGCAAGCGGGAGCGAGTGAAATAGACTTTCTCAATTTTGTAAAAACCTTCCCAAACATAAATCCTGGTTATTGCATCTGTATGTAAAATTTTAACTTTTTTAGAAAGCCCATAAATTGTTTTCCCTCAGGCCCGAATTTCCTCTCAATGGCCCAGCGTGCACATATAGTGAGTTCTTATCAAATATCCAACCTAAGTGAAAAATTATGTCCAAAATATTGGTACTGTAATGTATATTTTCGTCTATTTTTTAAATAGGACAAACATATTCGTTCACACAGTCTCGAATACCAAAAATGTAGGTATTCATCAATTATCAAAACTTCCTATAGTTCTTTGTAAACAACCACTAAATTACCCATATTTAATTTTATGAATATAGATATAATGTCTGTATATTCATGACCTCATTTTGTCTGTCCCTCGATTATATTCCGAGTCAGCACATCCCTAAAATAACAAATCCCTACCTCACTTAGCCTATCCATCACGTACACTTACATACCCCAAATGGGTATATAAACCTTTGATTTGAGGAAATCGTTACACAGTACTACAAGTTAGCTTTCTAATAGACAGTCTTTGTCTAAAGGGTTTAATCCCAAATGTTCAACCTAGTTTATAGTGTTTAAAATATTATTTAATGTACTTGTGTTGTACAAATTATTATTTTATTAAAAGTGTTAAATCAATCTTTTGTTTGAAATATTATTAAAGTCTTTCAAATACATTAAGGTGCACAATAGATGTGGATGATAAATTAATTATTTAAATTATTATAGAAATATTAATGCTTGTCCAGTGTTAAGTATCTTGTATATGGTGTAATACTGAAAGTGGTTCTAACTTGGTACTTTACCACCTCTTTTGGCCGTTACAGATACTTGACTTCGAAAATTAAATATAATATGATATGTAAAAATAAATGTAAGCACCTAATACGCACCAATATCCTTCTTATGGTTCCTACTTGAAACATTGGATTTTCAATTTACCTAATTTTCTATAAGCTCGATAGTTGGCCTACTATCGTATGATCAGAAACTAAATATTTATGCATAAAAATCTTATCTATATGATTAGCATCGGATATTCATTCAAGAAATTGGAAAAAAATGTTCTCAGTCCATGAATCATCGAGTTCTTGGGAAATTAGCTGAGAAATAAACACAATCTGGTTGTTTCTTCTCGCATAAGTATCAAAAATATTGTTTCTTATCTTTGAAAATCGAGAATTGAAGATTAATTAGGGTATTTATATTAAAATTTATACAAAGAATCAAAAATATTGTAATTTTTTTTTTTCTTCTAAAAGAGTAAGCAACTTACTGGGTCTACCTACTAGAGAAGTGATCGAAAATATAATCGTGCCAAATTAAAGAAGTTATTTCAAGACTCTCTACGTTTGTCTTTAACTAAAGTGTCTTCCTAGAAACTACTTATTCAGAAACATTTTTATATATGTTTGGGCGGTTATTCAAATATGGATTAAAAAAGAATGCAAAATGGTGGTGATTAGTCTAAAATTGGTTGGAAACAAATGTAATTAGCATTTAGTTGATATTGGGTGGGCCAAAATAAAATTTGATTAAAAAAAAAACAAAACAAAAAGACAGCGCAGTAATACTTTGTCAGCTATTAACAAAAATAAAAGATTTAGTAAGAAAACATGGTACAATGCGCACCTACCCTAATTAAGGGTGTGATGCAAGTAGCTTATGTGCGATCTAACATTGGTATTCGTGAGCTTATAATATACGGTACCTACACCACCTATGATAGCTACTTATTATCATTTTACAGACTAACCACTCGTGTAACAAACTTTGTCAACAGTGAACTGCTTGTCTAGAAAATGATTTTTGGCTAAAAATGACGAGTAAAATTTCGCTGATTCGTGTCACGGTTGGTGCACATTCGACCAACTCATAATTAAAATTTAAAGCGGCATGAAATCCTTATAAAATTTTATTTGGCCAGATGTGTGCTTCACATAACATCCTCTTTTGAGAATGTAGCATAGCAACGATTAAAATAAATTATTAATGGTACGCCTAATGAGCAAGGAACACAGCTAAGAGATTCACGAGGGCCTTAGTCCTCTTTGGGAAAAAATTTGTTTCATTCATTCCACTCTTTACCATACGAAAAGACTCTGGAAACTACAGTAGACCTAATTCTCGAAAAAATTAATTTGGTATTTTTTATTTGCTTCCTCGGCACGAACCGTCTCTCCTCATTCTTTCTGCCTTCTACCACTAGCTACATATAACTAGCCCATTCAGAGTAACTCAGTTTCCCATTATTTTCCCGATAATGTCACGTGAAACTAATAAATATACACTTTTCGTACGAATGAAAACGAACCAATAAAAAATAAAATTCTTTCCGTTAAAAGTACTCTGATAAAATATAATTAAATATTCGTGCCCCCAAGTCAATGAATAATTTTCTGGTGAAGAAATAATTTCAGAAAAAAACGAAGAATATCTTTTTATTTGAGAATGAAAAATGAGTTTTTAATATCGGTTCACAAAATTTTATGTTTGGTAAACCCTGATTGACGACACACAGGACACGAACGTGATGACTAATCTTTGGCTGCATTGCATTTTCTTTAACGTTCTCATAATCACACATAGTTTTTTTTAAATTATGTAAGTACCCACCTTACAATTTCGGTAAATTATTCAAAACTAGAGATGAGCACAATTGGTATTAGTCTTGGTTTTGCACTTATTGAAAATTCATCTCCAACATCAAGATCTAGACCAAGACCAAGTCTAACAATATTCATACAAGACTAAGATTAAGACATGCATTAAGGTAAAGAAGGTGCAGATGCCGCACATTTTCAATACTTGAAATATATTTAGATAGGAGAGCTGAAAAGAGACCATATTTTGCACATATTTCTTCAAGGCCATATGTATCATTTGCTACAATTGAGTGGGTAGAATGCCGCATAGTGACGGCTTCGATGGATAAAAAAAAAAAAGTCAAATCCAAAATTTTTAAATTTTCTGAATAAAGTTTATTAAAATTTAAAAACAACCACACAGAATCATTTTTCTTGACTTTTGAAAATCGAAACAAATCAGTTTGAATTGTTTTCTAAAGATATTTTTCAGTCCCTCAAATCACGATGTTTTTCCAATGTATTAGAAAAAAAAAAAAAAAGTAAATGATATAAGGTGGTACCTATTTCAATTATTCATTAAATTTAATCAATTAAATATCATTCTGTAATGAGTACTTTAAATATTGGAACCGCATCTTAGCTGATATGAATGTTGGCCATATTATCCGATTTGAATTTTTTATTCTTTCACATTATTTTAAATTAAATAATTACAGTCAAATTAGATGAATTAAATACTACAACAATCTACACAAAATTTTCTGATTATTTCATAAATTATTGTAGGAAATAGGACAATTCACTACCACAATAACTAACATTAAAATACAAGTTAATTATTTTTAAGCTTATCATCAAAACAAAAACTTCATTTTAAAATAAAATGCAATGAGGGACCAAAGGTTCTTGTCACAAAAAGTTAAACAGGTCTGTTGACTACCCTGCACCTATCAGTGATTTCATTTTTCCTTCAACAGTGCTGCCAACATGACTTTGTGAAACTGCGGCATCTTTGCCATCTTTACCTTATACATTGTAAAAATAATACCTAGACCAATACCAAAACCAAGATCAAGACTTGAATCAGCAAAACCAAGAATCCAAGAATAACCATACATGTGCAAGACAAAGACCAAGTTCGAGTGTGTAAAACAAAGAGATCAGGCCTGATAAACCTCTTTTGAGCTGTAAGCCGCACTGACTTTAAAATGCTTTTACGAGCTGCGAAAGTTATAAAAATTACTTTAGTGAAATTATAATTATGTGCTTATCACACCTTCTACCATAGATGGTGTTATGGCTATATGGCAACATCTTTGGTTCTTCCAACCTGTGGGATGCCAGTTCGATTCCTGGAACCGGCAACCAACAGTACAGATGAAAATCGATGTGAAATGAACACGCACCAAACATTCCCCTCATCCTTTTCTTCAGAGTGGCGTTGAGTCATGATCGCATAAGTCTGTGTGGCTGGTCACCTCAATAAACAGTCACCTAGATTTACCCCGTTGTCGTGTCGTTTAAAATTTGTATAGGTATCACATCACTAAGAGAAGTTATTATAGGGATGTAATATGTTCTTGTTGCAGCTTCTACCATCGGTGGCGTCGTAACCATATGGAAATTTCGTAACTTTTTCCAACCTACGAATACCCAGTCAATTTGAGTCCACAAGCCATTAGCCTATAATTACATTACGGATTTGTTCCATACGGAAAACCTGTTTGGGGTTGCTCAATTTGGAATGTTTGATCCGAGGATGAACTGGTTGAATTTTAGCGGCTATGGGTTCCCTGGTATAAAATTTTCTCCTTCACGTTGAAGCAGATTACCTGAAATCTTAATTTCATCCAAATACACCAACACTTTTGGGGGTGCAAATTTCAGGAGGTGGCTGGTTTTTAGCTTAAAACCTTTCTGTTAAAAGACTGAACACATAATCACTACGCTTAATGGATCTTCCATGGTATAAATTTGTTTTCCATGTTATACTATACTTATTACCTTGGTAGGCCTACCATCGCGTAATAAAGTATCGTTTTCCTAACGTTTAAGAGACGATGAGCATATTATCCGGAATAAATCAAAATTACGATGTAAAAATCGTCAAGATAAATTTTAGTTGTCCGAAGAATTACTTGAAGACCTTCAGTGTCACAACATAAAGAAGCCGTGCTAATGAAAGAACTGGAAATCGTCTCACGAAGCGATCGTTTTTCATTTCAACCAAGAATATTTCCTCTAGTTGCAGGTTCATGTTACAAAAGCTATGTTTTTATACGTAAGTAATATTAAAAATGGGTGAAAAATATGAAAAAATGAAGAGCTAACCAACGTATTAAATGGTTAAAAACACGAAGACTAAAGGGGCGAATGCGAGAACGACAATTACTGAAATAATGATTTGAATTTTTTCCATTATAAATTATACAGTAACGTATTTATATAGGCTTGGGTACATAAATACCTATATAGATACATGTGGAATACCTTGTCGTGAGAGATATTCTCACCAGAAGGAAATTCTACAGAATTTAAGCGTGTTCAGCCACTTCATACAAATGTATGGGCAAGCCAAAACCAAACCGAACACTGGCGATTTTAGAGCCGGTTCTGTGAGTTTTTATACCGGTTTTGGCGGGTGCACACAAACACACGTACGTAGTAAAATACGTACGTTGTTTAAGTACGGCCAGGTCGCATCATCCCCTACTATCGTAGGTGGCGGCTGATCGGTTTGTGTACGAATCGTGACATTGATTGATGGATGACGTCACGATTCGTACTCGTATATTATCTGCAAGTATTCGCAGGTAATTACGATCAAACGTAATTCTGTGGGTTGGTTTAATGTCGCAAGGACGATAAGTTGCCTGCCCTATGGGGCGGCGACTGTCGTCGAGGGGTCCGAGCCCCTATACCTCATACCGATGAGTCCCCACAGCTACTCCCCCCCAGTTTTTGCGCCGCAAAGACGATCAAAAATGCGCAAGGCCTGGGGGACGTGCGGGTTTACTTTCGCCTCTGGTCGGCCTCCCACTTCGCCAGAGCACTGCCCACCGCGGCCCCAACGCACTCATAGGATTCCCTACAGGCGTTTGCTCGGGCCAGGTAGTTCGCCCGGCTGCCTTCACCCCTATGCCTCGGTTTCATGTTTTTTGTTTGGGCATAGGGATGTCGACTGGAGTGAGGGGGCAGCGGACGCCTGAATATCAGCTTCCTGTGCATCGGGGAGTTTGTGTTCCCCGATGTCCAGGTGGCCATTTTTGCCCGTTCGTTCGCGGCCCTCTCTGCCGTGAACAGGAATCCCATACCTTCCTTCTTCTCCTCGGGTTTCGGCTCCGGCTTCGGGGGTTCCGGAGTCGGAGTCGTCTCCTTCGGGGATTGGGGAGGTGAGATGACCGGAGGTAGCGGAGTCGTCATTTCCGCCAGGACATCGTCAACCGGAGGAGCCGTGTCCATTAATAGCTCCTCCTCAATCCTCTCCAGCTCCGTTTTCGTTTTAGTCATCTGCTGAGCTTTTGCTTTCTCAGCAGATTTCTTGGCGAATTGGAAGCTGGCGGACATTGGAATTGGGATTGGTAATCGTGACATAGAGTACAGAATGGGTTGTTTAGGATAAGGCACCAAAAATATCTCAAGAAACACGACCAAGTAATTTGGTGGTTCTGAAACAGATGATTTTACTTCATTTTTCGATTTACCATTACAGTTATTTTTCTTTATTTTCGGATCTTCTTATCTGCACGTAGAGGGGATAGCGCTTAAAATTCTCGGCCGTATACAAGTTTTCCGGTTAAGTTCTGATCGGTTTAAGCAGAGTTATGCCTGAAATAAACTCAGTGAATATTATTTTTCGAATTTTCAGTACAAAGGAATCTCCGTTTGTGACGTCACGTCGTAGAGATTATCTTTGTGGTTAACGGTACTCGCACGTTGCAATGTTTTGTTTCCGTATTGCACGTGGATTTGTTTATTCCTGTCTTCTTCTTTTCGTTGGCATTCCTCGTTTGCTTATCTCCGGAGTTTCTTTGTCTCACGGAGTTCCGATATTCCCCGTATGTTTTTAGCGGGTTTTGACTTTTACTACGGATATTACTTTTCGGGAGTAAATTTTATTTTCTTCGCATTAACCTCTCGGACGTGCGAGAAGGATGTGAGTTTTTGCGTTTTTTAATGCCTGGAGGCCTGCCTTTTTTACGTGGGCATAAGGGGGCCTCGGGATCAAATGTTTTAGTGATCACATTATCCGAAAATTTTACTGTTTTCTTGGGTTTTTCTTGATGTGAGGTGTTTTTCTCACATTTTTCGACGAATTCTTCCGTTTTTGTTTCGGAATTCGTCTGTATTTTCTGGGTTCTCCTGTTGTAACCTTCTTATTCTTTTATCGTCACTTACCAAATACGCAGGCTTCAATCTGTCGATTGAAATTGTTCTTGGTTCGCCTGCGATGAGTATCACGAAGTTTTTCTCGTCTCGTGATACTACTTTGTAAGGACCGGCGTATGGTTTCTCCAGCGCAGATCTCATTTTTTCGTCTCTAACAAATACGTGTGACGTATTAGCCAAGTGTTTCGAGACGTAAATCTTGGGCTGGCCATGACGAGCTGCCTGTTTTAGGAAATTGTTGGCATCATTTCTTATGTTCTGTACCATTATTTCGGGGCTAACTTCTTTCGATTTTGTGAAGAAGTCCCCTGGAAGGCATAGCTCTTCGCCGAACGCTAATTGCGCTGCAGAATGACCTGTATCAGTTTGCAGGGCGGATCGAAGGCCTAAGAGGATGGTAGGGAGTACTTCTACCCATCTCTTGGTATCATGAGACATGATGGAGGCTTTGAGAGCTCTATGCCATCTCTCTATTTTGCCATTGGCTTGAGGATGGTAAGCTGTGGTATGACTGTGTTGAACACCAAGCTTATTTGCCAGCTCTTTAAAGAGCTAGCTCTCGAATTGGCGACCTTGGTCTGTGACTATGACTTCTGGTACGCCATACCTCGCAATCCAGGTATCGTATAACCTTGCAGTTACTGTTGGAGCTGACATCTCGTGAAGAGGGATTGCTTCCGGCCATCGTGTTGCCCTGTCTATTATCGTCAACAGGTATCTGTGTCCTTGGGATGGTGGCAATGGGCCTACCAGATCCATGTGAACCGTTTTAAACCGCTGTGTTTGCTTGAATGATTTGAGGGGCGAGCGAGTGTGTCTTCCTACTTTGGATTCTTGACAGTTCAGGCAACTGCGAGCCCATTTGTTGCAGTCAGACTTCATTCGTGGCCATACAAATCTTTCTGAAATTAGTTTAGCACTACATTTTGGCCCAGCATGTGACAGATTATGTACACTGTTAAAAGCCAACCTGCGATATTTTACCGGTAGAAATGGCCTGTTCTTACCTGTACTGATGTCACATGTTAATAAAACATCAGTACCGGGAATTTTTCGCTGTCTCAATTTGAGGGTAGTATCATCGTTCGATAACAGCCCCTGCAATTCTGCATCCTTAAGCTGTGCTTTAGCTATTTCAGCGTAAGGCAATTGGACAGGAACCGAGATAGCTTCGATTCTACTCAAGGCATCAGCTGGAGTGTTAAGTTCTCCACTTATATACTGAATGTCGGTAGTCAGTTGGCCAATATAGTCTAACTGTCGTGCTCTTCTCGGAGATGCCGGTTCTGCTTTTTGTGTGAAGGCATATGTTAGGGGTTTATGGTCAGTATACACAGAAAAACATCTACCCTCTAACTGGTGCCTGAAATGCTTCAACGCAGCAAAAATTCCGAGCAATTCCCTATCGTATGTGCTGTAATTCTTTTCTGTTTTTGAGAGCTTCCTCGAGAAGAAAGCTAGCGGTAATTTGATGTTGTTAGTGTCCAGTTGGTACAATGTTGCACCAATAGCGAAATCCGATGCATCGGTACTTACGCATAACGGCAGACTTTCGTCTGGATGAGCCAACAGAGTTGCATTTGCCAGTGTTTCTTTGATATTTTCAAAGGCCTGTTCGGCTTCTTCGTTCCATTCGAGTGGAGTTTTATCTTTCTTTTTACTTGTCTTTATTAGTGCAAACAGCTTACTTTGTTCGGCTGCTGCATTCTTCATGCAACGTCTGTAGAAATTCACCATCCCCAAGAAACGCCTAAGTTCTGCGACATTTGAGGGCTTCGGGAAGTTCAATATTGGCTCTACCTTGGTCTTCAAGGGGGAAATGCCTTCGGTCGAGACTTTGTAGCCGAGGAAGTCAATTTCGGTCTGTGCGTATAAGCTTTTGCCTACGTTGATAGTGAGTCCGGCTGCGTGTATACGCTGTACCACGGCTCTCACATTCTCCTCGTGCTGATGCTCACCGCCTTCTGAGCAAATGCAGATATCATCCAGGTATGCATATGCAAACGGCAATTCCCTAAACAGTCCGTTGATAAATCTTTGGAAAGTTTGTGCTGAGTTGCGTAGTCCAAACGGCATTCGAAGGTATTCGAATAATCCAAAGGGGGTTATAATCGCTGTCTTTGGAACGTCCTGGTCGGCCATAGGAATTTGGTGGAATGCCCAGTTGATGTCTATTTTTGTGAACATCGTTTTACCCTTCATATTCGCGTTGAAGTCCATTATGTTGGGGACTGGGTAGCGATCAGGAACTGTTATGGCGTTTAAGGCCCTGTAGTCGCCAACAATTCGCCACTCTCCACTTGCTTTCTTAGTCATGTGGATAGGGGAGCTCCATGAGCTTTTTGAGGGGCGACATACGCCCTCCTCAATAATGCGATGGAAGTACTCTCGTGCTGCTTTGAGTTTGTCAGGTAATAACCTTCGTGCTCTAGCATGGCAAGGCTGTCCTTTGGTTTCTATGTAGTGAACCGTGTCGTGTTTGTACGTAGGATGCCTGCGAATTGAAGGTTGAGTGACTCCAGGATAGTCTGACAGGATCCGTAAGAGTTGTCCGTCGACTTTAGTACAGCTGGATATGTTTGTGTCCAGTCTGTATGCTAGCGTTTTGCCTTCCACACTTTTGTTTTCACTATTGATCAATTTGCCGTGTTTGAGGTCAATGATCAGACCGTAGTGTGCGAGAAAATCTGCACCCAGGATCGGGTTTGGAACGTCTGCAACCGTGAAGGACCACGTCATATTTTTGCTGAGTCCGATGTCGACTTTGCTTGTTTCAAGTCCGTATGCTGGAAGGTTTTGACCATTCACAGTGCGGAGATAGTATTTCGGAGGAAGTACTTTTTGGGTTCTATTTACTGGCAATATGCTCAGGTCTGCTCCCGAGTCGATTAAGTAACGTCTCCTGTTTGTCCTGTCCTTGATGAACAGGCGGCGTGAGTATTTTTCCGAGGGGTCTTCGGCCGCACAGATGGCCCCTCGTTCTAGTTTGACGCTTCCTTATTAAAGGTTTTACCCCACCATCTGCACCTGTTGTTGCATTTGGTGGCCTCCGCACCAAACCTGTTGTGAAAAAAGCAACTCTTATCATCCCAATTTCGAGACTGGGTTTTGGGAGATGATGTTCTAGGGGGAGTTGAACTCTGACCCCTGTTTCCGGAACTAGATCTACGGTCTCTTGACCGGGACTGTCGTCCTCTGCTGCTGTTGCTATTGTTGTTGCTTCTGCTTTTCGATCTTTGTCGCCAGCTGCTGTTGGGCTTCGTTGAGCTTTGGCTTTTGTTCCTCTTTACTTCTTCGGTCAACTGAGCTATTTGGGCTCTAAGTTGAGCGAGTTCCCCAGTCTCTGCAGATACTGCACTGACCACCGGCTTTGACCTTGTGTATTCGAGCGCATTATCTGCGGATTTCGCAAGGAAGTCAAGATCCGCGGATGTATTGATTACCGTGGAACCAACGGCGGCTAGGCACTGCACAACACTTTATGGGAGCTGTTTGCAGAACTGGTTGCCTATGACAGAAGGGGCTACGATATTGTCCGCCTTCTGTCTTAACTTCGCCATGAAGATTGAGGGTTTATCGTCCCCCATCTTCATACCACCCATCACATCGTCTATAATTTCATTTTTTGTTTTTCCAAATACTTTCTTTATTTTTCTGACGAACCAGGCATATTTATCCTCTTCTGTCGAAGGGCATTCCATAACGTCCGGAATGTGGCGGATTATCTGTGGGGGCATGCCTCCACAGATGTGTGTATACCGCTGGTTCAGTGTTATGTTCTCTGTTCTGAACCTGCCCTCTAATAGTGTCAACCATAATTCTACCTCATTCGGCAGAAATTCCGGGATATCTATCCTTCGTCTATAGAGATTAGGGTTCTGTCCTGGTTGCATTTGCAGGAGTTGCAAGATTTGAGCCAGAACTACGGGTGTCAGCTGTGGCTGACTACTACCTCCCTGTGGTGGTTGTGGGTTTTCAGTTGGTGGTGGAACCATTGCTGTGTCTTTTTGTTGACAAGCGTATTCCACAGTACCTTCCTTGCTGGTCGAAAACACTGGCTCCTGTGTTTGTAGGACAGGTGTTTTCGGGTCGGAACTTTGGCTTAAAGTCCGACCACTTCTCAACGTTCTGACTGCAAGTTCTTCTTTATTTATTGCAGTTCCCAGTCGTGCTAATTCTGGGTGTTGAGGGCCTTCTTCTATGTTTGCTAAATTCAATGAGTGTCGAGTCGAAGTCGGGGGAGTTGGGGGATGAGTCCAACCTTCTTCCTCCAGGTCTACTGTCTTGTTTCTCTTTATTTATTTATTTTAAAGAGAGGGGTATAAATTCCCACTTCAGTGAACTCTTACTTCGACGACCAAAAGGTGTCTTAGTCTGGGTAAAAAAATATTTTTTAATTTGCCGAGCAAGCGAGAATCTCGCCAGCGCTACTGCGCCAAGTTGTAATAGCGCCGAAGCGCCTAAGACTCCTCACGACGTGGCCGAAATCACATCGGGGTCACCACTGTGGAATACCTTGTCGTGAGAGATATTCTCACCAGAAGTAAATTCTACAGAATTTAAGCGTGTTCAGCCACTTCATACAAATGTATGGGCAAGCCAAAACCAAACCGAACACTGGCGATTTTAGAGCCGGTTCTGTGAGTTTTTATACCGGTTTTGGCGGGTGCACACAAACACACGTACGTAGTAAAATACGTACGTTGTTTAAGTACGGCCAGGTCGCATCATCCCCTACTATCGTAGGTGGCGGCTGGCCGGTTCGTGTACAAATCGTGACATTGATTGATGGATGACGTCACGATTCGTACTCGTATATTATCTGCAAGTATTCGCAGGTAATTACGATCGAACGTAATTCTGTGTGTTGGTTTAACGTTGCAAGGACGATAAGTTGCCTGCCCTATGGGGCGGCGACTGTCGTCGAGGGGTCCGAGCCCCTATACCTCATACCGATGAGTCCCCACAATACATATCTATAGTATTGGTATAGGTAAGTAATTCTTAAAAAATGGTTGTTACTTGAGTATAGATTTTGCATTTGACTCTAGGTATGCATTTTTGATGTGTCTTGTCCCATAGGTAATATAAATTAATAGTTGTTAGACTGAAAACTTACTATTTTTTTTCATCTCTCAACTCAATTCAGTCTTCCCTCTATTATGTTCTCACATAGCTACCTACCTAATTATATAAATTTGTTTTGTTTTTCGTTCCCAAATTTTTTGGCTCCGAATGTTTTGTCATCCTAGTCACGGTTAATTTAGCCATCAATGAAAGTAAAAATCTTACAAGCAAGGCTAATAATAAGACCGAGTTTGACCTTAGGCTTGGACTAAATTTTAAGTCATATACATAGATACCAGCATGGTGTAAAAAAAGTAAATATTTCAAGTCCTACATTGTAATAGTTGACCCATGCCTCTTAAATATAATATTTAAAATAAGTTAAAGCTTTCAAACGTAGGTAGACTACAATGTGGTGCATATAAATAAAAGTTTTGAAAAACATAAAATGCGAGCCTACGAGGAGTAGAGCGGAAGTATAAGACAATTATCATAGTTTTTCAGATAAAAAACGGTAAAATTTATTAAAAACAAATAGGGTTTAACCGAAACCTAATTATTATTTTGTTAATCTGATCTAAATTTTTTGAGGGTCACTTTTCTATATAAAATGTTGAAATATTTTCTCAAAATCTGCAAAATTTTGATTTACTCCTTTTCTCGTCTCAATAAAATCAGTTTTTACAATTTGCCTGTGAAATGCTCATGAAGCCTTCTTTAGCATTTTGATCTATTGATCTTACCATAGGATATGACATGCAAACGTATCAAAACGCAAGATTGTAAAGTGGGGATAGATTACCTAAGTTTATTTTTTCCACATTGTTGCATGGTATTAGAGAGTTATAACGTCTAAAGATTTTCTTAAAATTAATTTCGATAAATCATTTAATTATTATTTGGATTATTTTTCGCCGAATGGTTAACCGAAATAATGTACCTACCTATTTTTTTTTTTTTTTCTAATTGAAGACTGAGTACTATTTCTCTTGACAATTTTCTTGGAGGTCCAGTGGTTGGTCCAAAATAATTTTTTAGAAGGGTCATGGGCCCCTTCAGGCCCCCCGAAACTACCCCACAAATACAAGATTCGTAAAATTGGAAACAATGTTTTTTTACTGCACGTTATTGTACTTTGCCATATAAATGAAGAAAAATTCACAAGTAAAATGAATCTTCATGCACCCTACAGCTGAAAAACTGAAACATCAAAAGCAACTTCAAGTTGAAAAATGAAAGAAATTTATGAGTTCCTTAAAGAGTTCTGTACACTTGAACTCCTAAAAACAACGAAACTCTTCAACATTGGTACCTACCTAATTACTATGTATGTATTGCATAATTATTCCATTTTTTTACACGTAGGTACTTCTGTCGTCTGTTTCATTCAATGTAGAACAATGGCTGAATTTACCAACTTAGAACAAAAACAGACAATAGCTATTAATACATAATTATTTACTAACGTAGAATATAGGATTTAAATAGGCTTCATAATGCCGTAAAAATTGCTTCGAAAAATGTCACAAACGGTTGGTGTCTACACTTTTCCCAAAATTTCTTTTCCTAAAAAAATTTATTCCCAGAATATTTTTTTTCTAAATTAATCTTTAAATATGTAATCACGTCATTTCTGTTATCGTCGTCATGGTATTAATAATTGGTTACAATATTAACAACTATTTAGTAACAAAACGTAGAAACTCAAATGATGTATACGTTCACTTTACATCTAAGTAATGGTTACACTTTCTAAATGAAACCTCAAATCTGCTACCATGAGGAGGTTGAATTTTTGTTCCGTTTTCTATAATTTTTGCATAGGATTCATCATTTGATATAATTTTAACATTTTATCGCTTTCTGGTTATTAATTATGTAAAATATCTTTCTCAACAAGATTCAAAAGTGAATTTACGTGATTATGGTTGCTTACTTGCTGGACTTATTTCGTCAACTCCCTTGTATGTAAACGCTCACTTTTGAACCTTGGTATGGAATATTCTAATTTGAAATGAGTGTAGGTACAGAATGCTGTATTTGAGCCACGACCAATAAAAACTCCGAGTTTCTGCGTCGAATCCCGTTATAGCAGAAAAAATTTTGAAGAAAAAAAAATGTAGTTAATTTAATTAAATAAAAATACAACATTTAAAGGAGTGGGGAAAACTGCAAACCTATTAGGCGTGATGAAAAAAAGTGCGAGAAAAAGAATTAAAGTGTGAGAAAAGGAGGTAAGGAGTGTGGAAATGAAGTTAAGGTGAGAGAAAGAGAAATGAAGATGTGAGAAAAAAAATTAAAGAATAAAAAAAATAAGAGTTTTAAAATTGGCCACTTTCATCACGCCATACACGCCTGGAAAATAACAGTATTTTTTACATAGTCATGTTGCAAAAAATATTTCATTGAAAAAATATTTTTTGGAAAAAAGTTTTTGGAAAAGTGTCCCCCACTATCACAAAAATTCTCCTTTCAGCACTTCAGTGTTCTTACCTTACCAAGAAAGGAGCTACGTTGGGGCAGGGGGCTTGGAGTTTAATTTTGGTTTTCTTCTTATCCAGTTTGCTAGCAAACGGAATATTAATTCACTCTACAGTTTTCGAACGCCCAATTTTTTGATACCCTGAGAGGATTTAATTTTAAAAATAGATGAGTGAAATAATTCTATTAAAAAAAGAATCGTTTAGGTGCATTATAACCTTCAATTTTGTTTTACCTTGCAAAATGTTGCGCATAAATTATATTCGTACCTGGTTTGAAATTGTGCATCTTATCATTTCAAATTTTACGCAATTTTCTAAAATTTTTACCCTTAAAGAGGTTTCGGTGGTACGTCAGCACTGAAGATTCGAAGTTGATACGGTTACACGATTTGTTAATTTGTTGGCGAAAATAATGACCATGAGTGCGGTTAAAAATGAAAAATGAGGTAATGGAAATTAGGCCTACGTCCTGTCGACGATTCAAATATTAAATAACTTTTACGCGTATACAACGAAGTAAATTTACTTACTCAGTCTACGTATAGGAAGGGAGGCAATTAGAACGTGAAGCGACAAGACAATGACCTTAGTCTTTACAATAGTTGCCGTTTTTAATACAAGATTATGGTACCGCCCCCTCGAAACGTGTTTCTTCTTCATCGAATTCAAATCTCCAGAATTTCGTTAAAAATTTATAATTCGCGCCCAATTTAATTCTCCCAGTTACGTATTCACAGCCTAAAAGTCGAGTAATTAACACAGTATTTCTCAAAAATTGTGGTTTTTGGTGACCAATTAGTACCTACGTTTCGATGATTTCGTATTCGACTATTTGTTCTGCCATGATCGATCGTATACGACTCATATTCGATTTGCGCCAAATCTGGCATCTCTAATCTCGTTATCCACTTATTAGATTCGTTTAGGTGCATCGAGCTGATCAAAAATACACTGTTTGCAATGCAACGCAAACACAGTAACAAAACCACAAGCAGCTGATAGGAATAAGAGTCTTACTTTCAATTTGGACAAATAAGGCATCATTAATATTATTATTCTGCGAATGGACATTTGGAGAAAAAAAAACAAACAAAACAAGTACTTAATATACCTACCTAGCTTATTATAACACCTAACTTTTTGTGAAAATTTAGAACCGAACTGAAAATATCTTTGTTTTTTTTAACGTGCCTTACAGCTTAAACAACATTTTCTGCCCATAACTCCGTACTCATCTAGTAATCAAAAAAGAAAACTCTGTGTGGGAACCACCATACTTTATCTAATATAAAATACATTCGCCAGTTATAGTCGGTGATGCGGTTAAGTTCACTGCTTTTAGCTGGCAAATATGTAGGTTTCAGGTTCAATTCCCTGAACCAACAAAACCTACATCTGGTGACCCTTGACATGTGCTGGACACGCACGCACCTTAGTGGTGCATGGTGGAACTCACAACTCTCCTTCCTAACCTGAGTAGCTGATAGATGGCGCCCTATATAGTGAAATAGAACCCATATAGGTAGTATAAGCCTGTGAGTATAGGTATAAAAGGCGTTTCTGATTCTGCCCAACCTCCCACAGTATCTAATGTCGTTCAATTTGTATTGAGTCTCTCTAGGGGGGGAGTGTGTGGGAACCACCATACCTTGTCTAATATAAAATACATTCGCCATTTATAGTCAGTGGTGAGATGGCTGTGCGGTTAAGTTCACTGCTTTTAGCTGGCAAATATGTAGGTCCCAGGTTCAATTCCCTGAACCGACAAAACCTACACTCCGTTACTCACCGTTTTTATGTAGGTTTTCGAAGAAAATCTACTTATTAAAATTAATCTTGTATCGAGACTCAGACTTGAGGGTTGGTTCGTTTTTCATCTCATAATTTGAGGAAAATTTCGGCACTATTAGCTGAAATCCATAATTATATATAAGTAAATTTAAAAGTAATGTGGGGAACTTTTTTTTGAACAACAGGTAATATGGCGTATTTTTCGCTATGTGGCGGACCATTATCATTCCTATTTTTCTCAAGAAAAAATGAAGATAATATTTTTTTCCTCGGAGGCTTGTTGTATTACGGAGCGAATCATATAAAATCGAGTACTTATAACCTTTGGAGTAGATACTTGACTTATTTTGGATATTGACGGTAACATATAGGTGCACATATTTCTGTTGAACCCGGTACAGATTGCAATTTTAATCCGATATTCTTGAAATTTTGTACTACACTCATTTGGACTTATGCCCAGACAAACTCTATTCGTCTCTATAGTTCGTCTATTACATCCTATTATGTTTCATTTTTAGTGCTTAATTGGTTTTAAAGTACGTAATTTTCAAGCTACAGGCACGAAATTCGGTACAGACATTGAATATATTAAATTCCATCATTCTGCAAAATTTTTATTTCAAACGGCTGAACGATTCATGCGTAGAGATGATTTGAAAAAATCTTACACTATTTCTAAGGAAAGAATATAAAGACCAGATAAACCAAAGAAGCTGGTCGAAAGCAGGCTTGCTATTATTCAATTTTTTAATTTGCTAAGCAATCGTTTAATAACTTGCATATAACTTCGTTATATATTTTAATTTTTCACTTCATTATGCTTTGCCTTGACACTTCATTATACACGTAATATTTACCCACTATTCTTCCAAAAAATTTTCATTTTTTCATGTTTTTATTGAATTTTTCGCCAGATTGAATCACATGCTAACAAATTTCAAAATATGTTTTCAACCAACTTAAAACTTCTCGTGTAATAATGACTTAAAGAATCTTAAATTATTGCTAAGAAGAGAAGATAATAATATTCTAGAAGAAGGATTCTATCAAAGCACTCTCGCTCTTACTTAAATCGACGAGCTATCATTTATTAAGTTTCACAGAATTCTATTTCATCAAAAATTTAATTAGCTATTTATCTATTTTTTTCTGTGGTTAGAAAAACCAACATTTTTTAGCGTTGCTTGCTGCCCTAGTTTTTTTTTTGATGTATCGCAGTATTAGAGCCCATAAAAACTATGCTTAAACTTTAGAGTACCTACCAACATAATACAAAGCCTTTTTTTTTGCGTTAAATCAAGTAGCCTACATGTTTTTCTAACGAACTTTATCTGGCTTCTGCTCTAGCATTTTTTTTGGTAATAGTACTAACGAACATTAAAATGCAGCATATCACCTTCGATGAAAATACAATTAAGGTACCTATATGTAGTATATTGGCAACAGTGTTTTGCATTATAGTATATTGGAAACACTGTTTTCGAGAATATTTTCGAAAACAGCGTTGCCAATATGCTACACTACACCTACTTACATGACTGAATAAATTTTTGCATTCTAATTTCAATTTATTATTATGACTGCAGAAATACTCATTATAGGTACGTAATATTTTTTTCGGAGTGCATATTATCGGTGATGTGCAATTCTATTTTTTCATAACAATATATGTAAAAATTCAAAAAACATGAAGTTGTTTCTTTGTCGAACTAAGTATAACGTGGGTAAATAGACTGAAATTTTTTTCAAAGATAATAAAAATTATCGGTTCTTATTTTAAACGTTATCAATCTCGTAACTCATACAAACGTTTTTTCTCGGTTACAAAAAAAAAAAAAAAAAAATCAAAGTCTTATCATAATATTGTCATTTACTAAGAACGTGAGTGAGTTTATCAGTATTTAGGTAGGTATCACTTTTTGAACAAAACTAAATGAAGTTTACCTCTGTTTTAAAACTTTTCTAAATTAAATTGCACAATCCACCCAAATTCACAGAAAAACAATGTTTTTTTGTTGTTTTTTTTTCATTTTTGAATTATTCTCGAATCATACCAACACTGATATCAATTTTCAATTCATTCAGTAATTATCTAATTTTTCCATTGTTTAGGCCTATTTATACTCGAGTATGTTTTGTAAGCATTATTTTTCGAACTATTATAACTAGCAATATTTTCCACTAAGCCATTTGAACTAAAATAAATCAAAGGGTAAAGGTGTTTTAGGAAACACTTAATATTAGAAGCTTATACCCACATTTGAAAAAAGATTTGTTTTCAAAATTGAAAAGTAGGCCTACACTAATTCACTACCCCTACTAACTAGAGCTTATTTAAACTGAAATTTTACGAGAAATAAAAATAATAAAAATAATAAAAAAAATTATATCAACAGAGAAAAATATTTCTGCAACACCTCTCCATAGGATTATATTGTGTACCTTTACCGTGTAAAGAGGAGACGGTTTTAAAACAATGCATCCTGTAAATTCTTTATGCGTTGTTTTTTACTTTACGCACCATCTTGTGGGCATGCGTTACTTTATGCACAGGCTTGTGAGCATGCATTATTTAATACATTCGTCTTTATGCACATTTCGTCCTTCGTTCCTCCTTATGAAATTTTTTACATTTGTTTTTTTTGAGGGGGAAGGAGATTTGTAGCAACCAAATAGTGTATGATACGCGTGTATATAGTAGAGGATTGATACTAGTGTGATTTGCATTGCTCATTTTTGGCTTGTGCTGCAATCACGCTCCTGTATCACAAATAACTATTTTAAGATGACTTCGTTAAGTCATTTTATGCTCGGAAAAAACAAAAATTACGAATTTTTTTACTAAATTTAGCATTTAGTGACACAACTGTTCAACCTTGTGTTACAGTTTTTGGCATATAAGGACCATTGTTCAAATGGAGTTACGTGACCTAGTGATGTCAATTTTTCAAAATTTTTGATCGATTTCAACCGATTTAGTCGAAAATAAAATAATCGATCTGATCAATAATCGAATGTTGAAAAATCGAAAACCAATTTATCGATCTTATATTTTGTTTATGTAAGAAACAATGAAAACAATTAAAAAACCGAATCTGAAAATTGAAAACTTGATCAATATTCTTTTTCTATTTCTCTTTCTTTTTCTTTTCACCTAGAAAAATAAAAATTGAATTTTAAATCCGTAAAAGTACCTATCTTTTTCACTAATTTCTTAAAAAATCAACAAAAAAAAAAATGAAAATCAATTTTGCCAAAATTTTCGGATCAATCAAAAGTGATCGAAATTCTAAAAATTGAAAAAATTGATTTTTTCAAGATCCGATTTTATCGATTATCGATTGATCAAAAAAAAAAAATCAACACCACTAAAGTGACCAAGTTCAGAATATGCTGAGGCAAAAGATGTTGATCTTGAAAGATGGTATAGTAACGATATGGAAGAAGGTTAAATTAAATCTAATTTGAAATAATTCAGCCTGAATGAAATAAAACCGGCTAATTCCACCATTGTATGTTCCATAATATTAGTTTTGAATTGTTTAGCAGGAAAGATTGATTTTTTCATTATCTTCGGTGTTTTATTAGGTTATATATCACTATAATAAACGTACAAGCTGTTAACTGGTTCGTAAAACTATTTCACAAAATTATTTCCCGATATTATTTCGCCAATTATTCCCTCATATTCGATGCGCATGCGACACTACTCACACAGCTACACACAGACACAAGAAAAATGTTGATTGCTTCAGCCGAAACAACGAATTCTACAGTGTTACCTATATTGTAGCAAAAGTCCAGGGCCGGCACAAGCCAAAACGCTGCGCGAAGAGGCGTCTCAGGGCTTGTATTATATACGCCTATGGTTATTATTATTTTTGGTGGTTTATAAAATAATTTTTAAATGTGAATAAATAATTACCTTAATCGTTCTATAGGCGAAAAATGGCACTTATCTATCCACTTCCTTCATCACTATCTGTCTTACTTAATCTTCAAACAAAATTTTTTGTGGGAATTACCTAGGCTATTCAAACTATGTAAATAATATTTTGTTTATTTTAAGACAAACAAGTTTCCTTCAGTGTACATCCTAAACTCATCAGTTGATTGAACAATTATGGAACCGTTTCGGACATTTCATCTCCTGATCAAACAGGCCTGTGTTAAAAATTAAAAATTGACAGAGTCAAATTTTTTTAGTCATCTTTAAGATTTTACTGCGCAAAATTCACAATTAGGTACTGTTTAATGCTTTCAAATTTTGTCGAAGGAAAAAAAAAACCTAGAAACTTGTTTAATTAACATAATCGTGATCGCTTTCGGATAAATGTTTTTTTCTCCATTAAATATACAGAATAAATATTTCACCAGTTCGACGAAGAGCTCGTCGAAACCTCAAAATTAACGCCTCTACCTGTTTAATTTATGGATGCATTCGATTTAAATGAGTCACTGTTAGACGATATTTGTACATATATGTATAGCTCACATCAAAATGAAGCAGAATTCTAAAAAACAGAATTTTCAAAAATTAATATTAACTGATATTCAAGAATTTTTTCCTCTTCCTCCTTCTCTCCCTCCTCTTCTGTGAATTCTGAAAAAATTAATATCCTCATTCCTTTTTGTTAACCTTACTCTGTGAAGGAACGCTTCTCAGTCTCTCTAGATTCGAAACCAGAGGTATTAGGCCACGTTAAATAAATTTTTGACGTAACAAAGTTGTTTGAGATTCGATTTGAAATTTATTCGAGTTGTTTTTTGTAGCAGAAAATCAAAAATAAGTAGCCTTCACAATCGTAATTTCTGTCTTAGGTAAAGTTGGGCAATAGACTGAATTGAGCCAAAATTTTTCCAATTCAAAATTTATAAACAAATGGAACAGGAAATGGCGATTAAAAACGCAACAATACATTTTTAATACCATTCGTCATCTTTTTCTTTATTAGCGTCCCTCAATAACGCTTTATTCTTATAAGGGTTTAAATAAGCCGTAGGAAACCCAACAGTAGGCTTAGAACTGATCAACAAACCTCCTCTACTAACTATTGTTTACAGTTTTCACAAAGTTTAAATTATGTATGGTTTGTGTATAACTCGAAGTTTGGTTTATTGATTTTTACAGATTTTAATTTCATTTGAAATAGTTCCCCCAACTAAGTACAACTACCTAATTGCTTTTTCTTTTTTTTTTCTTTTTTTTTTTTGACATTTTTCTAATAATAAGGAAGGAATGAAAATAGTAATAATTCAAATCTTCATATCAATTTAATCAATTTGGTTATTCAAATTATGCCCCTACCTGTATCATCAGTTTCTTATTTCTACACAATCAGAGGAAAGTAGGGAAAGACGTTTGCACTCCTCATTTTTCTAGAGATGTGTCGGTTGACCGAGAACTAGTTCATTTGAACTAATCTTTTGAAAGACCTAAATGAACGAGACCAAAAGATGAGAATGAACTAATTCACTTTGAACTAAAAGATATTATCAAATCAAAGTTATATTCTATAGGCATACAAGCTAGATCACTCTTATAGGTCACAGCATTGTTGTTAATCACTGGATGAGTGGAATTTCTTATCAATCAACAAAAAACAAAACGCAATATTAAGTGTTTTCGGGGAATGAAATGACTTCTTTTATACGCGAGTATATTTATATGTACAAATTATATATAGATATATTCGTGTGTAAAAGAAGTCATTTCATTCCCTGAAAGCGCTTTCTATGTCTGAAAGTAACTATGTATAGAAAGTGTATACAAATCAGCTCTCCATATGAAATAATACATACTCAAAGGTTTGATTCATGCAGCTCATTTTGTTCATTTTGAACTAGTTCACTGAACTAGTTCATTCAAAAGACCGAGACCTGTTAAACTAAATCCACCAAATGAACTAAAATGCACATCTCTACATTTTTCCAAACCTAGGTCCATTAAAGAAAAATAAAAGATTAAAGCTCAAATCAATTTAAAGATGATAGCTGTGCTGGTGACGGGTTATTGAGACGAATGAGTGTGCTTGCGTACTGTCAATCACCTAGAGGGCCAGTGGCCGCAAAGTCTATGAACAACCTTTTTACACTCACGGCTTTACTTCGTCAGTACTGCCAATTTAAATACTAAGCTTGGTTCACACACACTTGTTAACTTATAGAACACACAACGCCTTCTGAACATTTGTGGTGGTGAGATGTACACACACACCTATACTCACAATACCTAACAAATTGATTGAAAAATTAATTCAAAGTTTCAATATTAAAAAAAAACAAATTTTAGAAATTTGTTAGTTAATTCGGAAAAATGATCAAAAAAAAGACTACGAATAATTTTCAAATCAATTTTCATTCCATTTCAAGTATGATTTTTTTTTCCACTAAACATTTTCCTCAATTGATTTCATATCGTTCACCCTAGAAAATTCCCAGAAAAATGTGAAGTTTTTGATCAATTTCAGGTTATTCTATGATATGAGATACATTTCTGATGGATTTTGAAATTTGTAAAAACTTTATTAGGCGGCATTTTACATGTGGATGAGAGAAATATGCTGACATACAAAGTAAATAAACAAAAATTTCGTGTTATTTTGAAATTAAAAATAACACAAAATCTATAATTTACTGAATGAGGAATAATTTATTTTACACTTTCAGTTACAATTCGTGTCTGTCAGTGTTTATAACCCAAATCATAATATGTACTTATATACCTACTTGGTAACCTAAATGTCCATAGCCAAATAGTTAACTACTCTAGAAGAGATACGAGCATCAATGACTTTTGATGATTTATTATATTTTATTGAATCCTTTAGGCACCTTAATCCTCTCATTTAAGGCGATTTAAGCTGTGACCCTCTTTTTGCAAAAGAAAATAACCTATTTACGTTTCAAGAATGTCTTTAACTCGAACAATTATTTATTTATTCGTTCAATTTTAAATCTATTTATGGTCAAAAAACTTATCCCTGATTTCATACTGAGAAGTGAAATAAAATGGCGTGATTTCGGAGCAAAAATCAATGATAAATCGACATGAGTCTATTTCGATTTTGTATCGATTGAACGTTGATTCGATGCATCAGAAATGGATATATTATTATTATTATGACATTGTAAATTTCAACTTTAGGTTTTTTTTTTTGGGATTATACTCGCAGTATTTCGATCGTAGCTTTGTCCATTATTACATAGTAATAACACACCTGATGCATTCCCAATGACATCATAAGCATGAATTCATTGCCCTTGGTAGTCCAATGAATTTTGCTACTTTTGATGGTAGGCCGAAAGATCGAGTTTCATGCATCAATAAATAATTTTATGTCTAACTATCCGTAATTTAACTCACTCTAATCGTTTGCTTCAAGAGAATACAATATGAGTTCAACTCTTGGTTAGTTTTGAAAGTTGATGCCTCAAATAAGAGCGTTATTTCAGCTACAGTCTTTTCGTTAGTACTTTTTATTTCCATATTTCCAAAAAATTAGCAATTTCTTTTTTACAGCCCATGCAAACAAGTGATTTGTGCTCCCAAATGGATTCGGTGAAGCTCCAGTTAGTTTACACCGTAAAATTATAGTACACGTCTCATAAATGTTAATTATTGATCCGCCTACAAGTAACTCTAATTACAGCGATAGTCCATTGGCTAACCTAACAGGCAACTTCGTCCAATTAATGTAGTGGTAAAAATTAGTTCACGTAGTTGAAAACTCCCAACTTATGCAAGTGTTGAAATTCATACTATTAAAAACTAATTGGCTCCTGTAATAGGCTTAGATTGTTTGCTGAATGACTTTATGTGACTTTAGATTTTCCTCAAAATAGTTACTGCGCGATTTTGACCAAAATCTGTTTTAAAATTCTACAAAAAACCGGAGGAATACAGTGTACGGAAGTCGCACGAATGCTGTTCATTGAAAATTAATTTTAAATTTTGTTCGACAAGATAGTTAATTAATCTAACAGATTGAGGAATTCAGCATGTGTGCCTTTTTTTGTAAAAAGCATCATGACACCCCTGCAGCGTGCAAAGGGTACCAAAAAACTCGGCAACTCAACCAATCCTCGTTTGCGGTGTAATGCTGAATTTTTTTTTTTTTTTTTTGGGTAGTTCATACACAGGGACTACAATATCAGCATTTCTGTCGATGCCAATTCCAGCAAACGCAATTTAGCCTATTTTACAGGCCATAAAATCTCAACATTGGTAAGATTTCTGTATTTTTGTATGTCATCTCTCTCAATGAGGTAATGCTCGAAAATTTCAAAACTGTCTGCCAATAAAATAATTTTCAATGACAACGCGATTGGCAAGAATGCAAAAGGGTTTCAGTCGCAATATTGTCACTTTCGTGATACCTATACCGAAACATTTACTCATACATGACGTCATAATGTTTAATTTTGACAGTGTTTTTCAAAACGACGTACAAGACAATTTCCTCCCCTGCAACATTGCATCAATTTTGTAACATTTGCGCAATCTACAAAAATACGTACCTGCTGATAACAGCGAGAAAACGTGTTAGAACTGACATTTGAGATAAATGCTTTAATAATTTTTCTACTCTGAAATATTTGGGTGAGATCGCAACTTTTTCGATAACATAGCAGTACCTACCTAATGTTGCAGTGCAAGAGTTTTCAATAACGTGACACAAATGTTTCGCCGATGAAAACTGCGATTTTCCCCCTATTTTCGTTCTGATTGGCCAAACTTTTGAAACATTGAAACAATTTTCGTTCACATTTCGCGAGAATTGTTTCAGCCACATTTGTGAAATCTTTTGCCAGTCGTGAATACACTTGACATTGTTGTTTAAAATTTACATTTTCATTTCAATTTGAAAACTTCATCGCCAAATAATCTAATCACTATAATGGTTATCATGATGTCTGAAGATTGTCGGTTGTCTAAAAGTATTTATCGTCTTAAAAGTTTTTTATTGGAGCACTTGAAGTTCTAAGTTCTCACAATCATAGTTCAAGAAAATATAGAACTTGGAACGGAGTCAAAATTAGGGTATCAAGCAGTACATACGCCAAAACTCATTCTTTCGAACAAATGCTTTATGTTACCTCACATACGACTCTTGAGGCTGGCTAAAAAATTGTTACTCAACTTCGGCTTCAAGAGTAAACCGAAAATTACCTTCAGAGTGGTATTTCAATTCTATTGAATTACGTTACCGAACCAGATAACCGAGTAAGACATAACCGATTCTTTTTGGTCTCTTGGAGCAATGATATGCCAACAGATTTCCATTATACAATGTCTCATTAAGTACACCTGCTGTCTCTTTTGAAAACGTGTACCACGTATATATATATATAAATATATATATATACGGAGTGTCACGAGTGTGCGAGTGTGCTGTAACCTACATCTGAATAAGTGAATTCGGTCTGCCTCTCGTCTCACAATTTAAAATTTGATTATTTTTTGTCTTTCGCAAGAAGAAAAATTGTCGTAATTATTAACAGAATCCAAAAGTGCACTTTTTATTTTTTGGTTACTCATGATATTTTTAGATTAATTCCAAGGTGTTTTTTAACAATCGGTTCACAGAGTAGTTTTAGTACCACTCAAATAGTAATAGAGAAGACACGTGAAACTTGTCTAGTAAAAGAAAGAAAAAAAAAAAAAGTAGTTTCAAAGCAAAAATGAGGCAATCTTCGATGCAGCACAATATGCACAATAGACGAACTCGAGTAATTTCAATTCCGTTTTTTTCACGTTTCAATGACGTCTAGATATAACGCATCCATTTGTATCCATTATTTACCATAGGCTAGGTAACGTATATTTTGCCTTCAGAAGGTGTAACAATCTTTTGTTCTGCCAGCTAATTCGATGATCCGGTGTCCATCCTCTTTCAGACCTTATGGTATTATTTTATCTCTTCGTTTCTCTTTTTTGCCGTCTTTCTCTTCATTACGCAACGTACGCGCCGATAATTTAACTAATGCTGAAAATGAAATCTCATTTAACCGGAAGATAAATATAATGCTATTTGCAACCGGTTTATCATCTCCTCATTTACAAGGGGGAAACGCGTAAAAATCGAATGTGGAACCGCGTAAAATCAGCATTTACGATCTGAAAATAAGTTTACGTTAAAAACGAATTTTTTAAAGATACTTAAGCTTTTATTTATTTTTTTATTTTTTCATTTTTTTATTTTTTTATTTTTTTATTTTTTTATTTTTTATTTTTTTGGCTTTAGCTTCATGCGAAATAAATATTATCTCGTTGCGGAAGGTTGCTGCAATATTGGTATATTTTAAAATCGCAGTAGTGAGTAGAATAAAAGCTTACAATAATATTGAAACTTTGAAAAATTAGTACTTACATGCTGTAGCTTATACTATTCAAGGTGTACTTTACCAACCTTGGTCACCTTTGTTTGATAAAAAAATAAATAAATACCCTTCAGTATCTGTTGGGGTGAACTGAAACATTTAATGTGGAACACATTTTAATAGCTGCCGAATCTTCACCTTTTACGAGCGCATTTAAACACAATATTATATGTTTAAAAATTAAAAAAAAAAAAATTTTTTTGAAAATACTTTCTGGCGGATCCACACCAGAATTGCTAGCATGTTGATGTAAATTATAATTAATATTTTTTGCAAATTTCTTAGTTATTGGCTCAAAATCAAGAATTTTATGGCCAAAATATTATTCAAAATAGCTGCGCCAGAAGTACGATCCGGCCGATCCGCGTCAAAACGATTAACATGTTAGAATAGTTCATAATAAATATTTGTTTCGAATTACGTTCCTATTGGTCGAGAATTAGACATTTTATAGGCAAAGTAAAATCAAAAATAGTGTTACCGGAAATACCGTATGGTCGATGCGCACTAAAATGCATGGCAAGTTATAAAAAATTATAAAGAATATTTGTTACAAATTTCGTAGCTATTTGTCGGAAATGAAAAATGTTATTCCCAAAACAAAAACAAAAACAAAAATAGTGATAACGGAAGTACCATACAGCTGATTCGCAACAAAACTAATAGGTCAGGTCCTTGGCCTAGAGCTAATGTTCGTTCCAAATTTCATAACTATCGGACGAAAATTGCGACTTGTACTACAGTAACAAGAAATCCAGAAATATATAAGTATGAATTTGAGTTTTTGGTGCCAAAATTTCCCTTGAATTATGAAATGAAAAATGTACCAAAATAATTATATTCTCTATTATAATGACAATGGCGACATGATCTAAAAAATTAAATGGTTCATCACAATCAAGTGCTCAGTTATATCAAAATAAACTACAACATGGCGAGAAGGGATCTTCATTGATTTTGGTATGGATCGGCCGGAGGGTACTTCCTGTACCGCCATTTTTGTTTTTATTTTGGCTATAAAATGCTCAATTTTGCGCCTGTTGCCACGAAGTTCGGAATTAATATTTATTATAATTTATTGGAGTACGCTGCCAATTTTAGGGCAGATCGGCCGAACGGTATATCCGGAACTCCTATTTTTGTTTTTATATTGATCACAAAATGCAGAATTTTGGAAAAATATATACGAAATTTGAAAAATATATTTATTATATTTTATTATTGGGAGTTTCCATAGCCACTGGGAGCGCTATAGTCAACAAAAAATAGAGGTGATGGTGTACGTTATCAAAAATAGGTTTGTTTGTTTATAACGGATTCTATTGATGAGTCATTCACAGAATCCATTGCAAACAAACAAACCTCTCCAAATTTTTGAACGAATTCTTGATGGATTGCTGTTTCAATATTGTTTCTGCTCCTCTAAAAGGACATGTGTCTGCTTCCACACCAATATATTCAACAATTTGTAGATAAATAAGTTATCATACTTATTCTTTCAAGACAAAACTAAGAAAAATCAGAGAAAAAACGAAACTTACATAAGATTTACATCGTTGATAACATATACCATCACCTCTACTTTAGTTTGATAAAAATCCACCAGATGTCAGCCACTTTGATGGAAACTCCCAATAGCATGCTATCAATTTTGGTGAGGATCGACTGGATGTTACTTTTGGTAAAGATTTTTTTCTTCCTCTTTTTTTTCTAATTTTCATGAATTTTTCTTTTCACAAGAATTATCTACAGGTTCATGTGTTTTTTTTTTTTTATATATATCACTTTATTGTATTTTTTTGATTTTATTTAAAATTATATGATTATTTACAATACATTATAATCTTAATTAATTTTTCATTTCAAGAATTAATAATGCTTTTAAATTTCACATTGCTTAATATTTTGTCAGCAGCTAACAAATTTCATACAATCATAACATACCATTTACGCATATTAACTTACAGAAAATAAATGTGACAATCAAAATTTATAATTATTTTTTCTCGAAAACTTACTTCTTCCAGCAAAGCTTTCTGCGCTAGAGTTTTTTTTATTTAGACGATTTCACAATTTTTATCTATTAAAAATTTTATTTAAAATATTTTATTTGTCAATTTTTGTTTTTCTCCCTATTTTGAATAGGCCCTTTGCCACTCCACTAATGCGCAATTAAATGTCAAATCATAGAAAGCATATTCGCACTTAACATTCCAATTTTACTATGGAGAACAAATTCAACATAAAATATTCCTGTTTAAAATAGACCAGTGACTCCAAACAAAACTTCTTAGCTTAGGTTCTTATTATAGCTGTTGTAATGATCACAAAACTATTGATAACTATCGATAGTATCGAAAAAAATGACACCACGTTGCAATAACGTCGACATCGAGGAATTATACAACCCTCCAAGCATGAAAATTTGAATCAAGTTTCTGTCAATAATAAAATTCGCATGGATTTTCTATGGGGCAGTTATAAAGATACGAACGTCCTGCATATAGATTTACTCTTGCCCTGCTAAGCACTCTTATTTACATTACTTTTGAGCACCGCATTTTTTGCACTTCAACACAAACCGACTGAATAAAATAATATAAGAAACCGCCGAGGTACCTATGCAAAAATTATAGTAAATTTGAAAGGTTTATAACTGATTTTGAAAAAGACTAAAGTTTTATGTTAAATAATCAAATTTTGTTCAGTTATTCTTTGGTTGATAAAATCTTGATTTTTTTACTTTTTTATTACCCATTATGGCTATTCGTGGACTTACATGCTCCTATTTCAACATGAAGGCAAAATTGTTACTAAACAGTCAGATCAATTGGTCTGGAATGAACATGTGGCGCCTTCCTACCAGTCGTGACAAGTGTGGTTATGCACTCAGTAGTGGGTTGTGTGACCTGTCTGTACATTACGTATGGTGAGTACACTTTTGGTTCAGGGGTTGGTAACTCACCACTACCAATCTAATTTTATTACTGAGCTAAGCTCACACAAGCAACAAGGTCTATAGGTAGATGTTCCCATGAGCTACCTGCTGCGCCCTACAGAATATAATCCAATTAATGAAATAAATGACGACATCATTAACAAAAAATTCGCTTTCAATTAAAAGCATCTCACTACAAACTCATGCAAAAACCGAATTCTATTTTATTGGGCCGAGTGTGAGACCTGAATGGGAGACGATGAAGAAGCAGAAAAAACATACAACAGCTAATGCAAAATCATTATACTCTAACTGTATATTAAATTATCATTTCATTATTATAGCTGCCATAAGAGTACTCAATCATTAGAAATTATAGATTCCTGTTGAATTTGTAGGAGTGAAACAACCCGTAACAAGTGAAATCTAGTTCACTTGTATCGTGCAAGATCATATTATATTTTTCGAAGGTGACGAAATCAAGTGAGAAATAGAACTCTTCTGTATAATAATATAAAAAAATAAAAACAACATTATGGAGTCTGTCCAACTATTCTTGCGCAACTTACTTTTGACCCAGAAAAATCTTCACATTTTCGCACTCTGAACAGAATTTTTTTGTTGAATCTGAGAAATAAATTCAAAGTCTGACCAACCTCGTATTCGTATACTGAGCATCATTTTTTGGTTCAACATTCATCTTCCTTGCAGAATTACTAATTTTCCTGCATCTCCCAAACTACCAAAAATTGATTTAAACAACTATATGCTACGTATCAAACAATTAAAACTTCTCTGGTCTCAGCCCGCATCATCTTTCGTAATGTTTGCATAAAAACTGCAGCACACCGAAGTAACTTCTTGGGTATCTATATGCTTACCTGAATTTGATCAATGAAAGTTGATACATACCTAACTGAAGTAAATGCCCAGATTGTTAGGTACTCTTAATAATTTGAGTATTTTTAGTACCTACGCTGAATTTGAATTTCGAAATTTCTAATTTCCAGGATAGTTCCATTTCAAAAAGATGAATTGTTATTAATTCTTATAAATTAGCCCACACTTAATGATTAATCAGGAAATATACTCCCTAATTGAAATTCAATGAATGGTCGTATCGATTGGACTCCCTAAAGGAAGATTTCCAAACTTTCGTTTTTGCAAATTTCCTTTGCCAACACTCGTGTACATCGCACACTTTAGCTCCTCAAACTTCAAACACCCGGATTAAATTCAGTTTCCAATTTATAGAGTCGTGTAGGCAAATTAAAATAATAATACAAATAACCTAACGATTTATGAGAATAACAATCGATTAAAACGTGACATTGTATCATTTGCAGAAAGCACTAGATTTCTTATAGCTATAGGCTATACCAGGGAAATAATTAACGTAATTTGTGTTCATTTTCAGAGTCCAATGTTTTTTTGTTTTGTTTTTTTTTTTGTTTTATGTTTTATTTATTCTCACTTGATTATTACTTGATAATTTATATAAGTCGAAATTTTTTCGAACTCTCTGCACTTAGTTGAATATAAATTTATACCGTCCTAATACGGTTTGCATTTAAAGTATTTGCTGTATTCTGTTCTCGTGTATACATTGTTTGTTAGTAACTTATCGGCGAAATCATGTACTTGGTTCATACTTGAATAAAAAACGATTCTCATGACGTGTTTTTTTTTTTGGAAGTGTGAGGAAGGTTGGCGATTAATTATTCGCGTATAATACCTAAAGCATTATGATGGTTTCCAGGTAGCCAAACCATTGACTTACCAATAAAAGTATGAAATTTTATGTTCTTATGAACAGTTTTTAATATTTTCAGAAAAAAAGGGAAGTCCAAGATGACGCAATAAATTTGGCTCTTTAAAAATGATCGAAGTATTTAAATTCTATCTTTATGCTAATATTCACTTTTCGATTACCAAGCAGATAACAATACATATTATTAAAAATGTGAAGAAAATACCATCAGTACCGACCTCATCCTATGTCTCAACCTCTATGAGAGTTATAAAAAAAAAAGAAGTAGGTAGGTAACAAAACTTTTATATTTTAAATTTTATATTCATTACCTGCCTACCGATATATATTTATTCTGCGTGGCTTATGCACTCGTACAGAGTTAGGCTATTGAGAAAAATTGAAAATACTAGAAATAGTCACCAAGGTGAATCTTCCCACTGATTGAAGAGCTATGTAGGGGAGAAACGTAGAATTCTCATCACGTATTCGGGAGCCCATCTCACCATATTTGAAGTGTAAAATTATTGGTATCCACTAATTCTCTTTTAAACCTTTATTTTACTGGACTACAATGATAACAGATGCTTGTGGAATATGGTAAGCATATTGTTGGTTTCGCCAGCTTGGGAAATCAAACCTACTTCTCAGCCGACCAAATATCAATAAGAGTAAAACTGCCTGCAGGTACAGCCGAGATAGGTGCTTGTGAGTTGATGCCACTGTCCTTCCTCCAAACACAGTGGAGTGTGATACAATTTGATGGAGGTGGAGCATGTGGCAAGAGTAGATGCAAAAGGAGTGGACAAAGTCACTCCCATATACACCCACTTCAGATTGTTCCCCCACTCACTTGTGCGCTCAATACCATCATCATTAGGAGGTGGTGGCAAATAATTAAAATGATTTCCGTGGATGTATCTAAAATATGACGCTATGCAGCAGTGTCTCTTACATCACATCAAGGTTTCCAATGTAGATGTCGATGACTCCGGAATTTGAACTGGCATTACTAAGGCTCTTTAACCATAGGTTTATTGATAGTGGTAATGAGCCGCCATTTTAAGTTTTTTCATTATCATAAGTCACGTTATGTTCTCAATTTTCGATTATAAACAATGTAATGGAAAAACCCAAAATGGCCGTTCATTATCATCATCATCAGCATCTACTTCTTATCCAACCAAAAGACCAGCACCGTATGAATGCCTGTAGGTACAGCCAACAGAAGAGATGCGCCTTATTAGTATAGTCACCACACATTTCATAACATATCCCTCTACATTTTCCAACCCTTGTTGTGCGATGAAATAGTGACAATACAAAAATATTTTTACCAGCTATTTACTCATGTTTTTGGAAGAGATAATAATTTTAGGTATTCAGGTGGCACAGGGATTCAAACGCCCATACCAACTGAATACTTAAAACCTCTCTCGCTACCACCACCAAAATACAGCACTGTATTCACTTGGCCACGGTGCCAGGTGACAGTGAATGAGGGAGAAGCAATGTCTAGCCAACAATGTGCGGTAGCTGCTACACCACTCTCCCCAGTATAGTAGAGCGTAATATTACCACCGGTACAGAGGCAACTTGCAGGTAGGTATGTACACCTGCATGGTGATGCCCCCTCATCACCACCCCATGGCGCACACTCTACAGCGCCGTCACATTCCAGTAGCAGCGGTGCAATGTACTACCACAGTTGGTGGGTGTGTCCAAGAGATGGCGCTGTTATTCATCTCTTGTATCACGTTGAGGTCACCACTTTTGGGTGTATGTATAGTTGAATACACAACATCACACAAATACCAGAGAAGGTGTAGCGTGTTCTTCAGTGTGTAGTGTGTGAGCCTAGCTCAGTACTCATGTTTAGCTATGTAGATGAAGTACATAGCCATGAGAGCAAAAAGGTAGTTTGTGGAGTTTAGTCCACTGTCCCACAAGGTGATCAACGAGTGTGTAATTCACTCGTTTGTCAACGATCACCCATTGCCACAATAATTATTATGTTTCTCAATGAACGCATTTAATATGAAATTGAAAAAGTAAAAATTTGAAAAAAAAGGGGTGTCAAGCAAAAAATTTATTTCTAATAAGTTGGTACATTAAAAATGAATTTTACTATTACCTAGTAGAAAAATGTTGAGATTTTACTCTGGCAAAAGTCAAATATCACAAAAATGCGGAGAGCAAATCTGTTTCAGACTTTTTGATGTTTAAACATCTTAGCGCTTGGTCTAGTACTCTAATAGAGGCTAAAACAATAATTACAATTGTAACTCATACGTCTTACAATATTATAACCATTGGTGCATGGGTGTGTGGTTGTGAGCGTGTGTGTTGTGCAAACACACAACCACACTACTATGTTTACACATCAATCCTTTATGAGTCCCCATTGGAACTCACGCCTTTTTAAGTAAGTTTTATTTAGAAAATCTACTTATTATGCTTGGTGCGGTATTAGCCTTCAGGGTTGGGGTGGATAAGTTTTTCGTTTCATGACATCAAAAATATTTTGACATCAATAACTCAAATTCATATATATATAAAAGTTAATTATTTTTTTCCATGGTACAGGGCGCAATTTGGTACGAATATTTGTACTAAGCCAAAAACCACACTTATTGATTTTGGTGTTGATCAGCCAGACGGTACTTCCGGTACCACCATTTTTATTTCGGCTATAAAATGCTCAATTTTGCACCAATAGCCACGAAATTGGAATAAATATTTACTTTAATTCATTATAGGACGTTACCAATTTTGACATGGATCGGCCGGACGGTACTTCCAGTACCGCCATTTTTGTTTTTATATTGATCATATAATGCGGAATTTCGGAACCATATGTACGAAATTTGAAACAAATATTTATTATAATAAATTTTAGCATGCTACTTCTTTTGGTACGGATCGACTAGACAAGGTACTTCCAGTAAAGCTTTTTTTTTTCCTCTTTTTTTTTTTCTAATTTGCATGAACTTTTCTCTTCATATAAATTAACCACATGTTCGTGTTTTCTGTGTTTTATTTCATAATTTTATTATATTTCTTTGGTTTTATTTAAAAAAATATGATTATTTGCCATGCATTAACTTTTTATTTCGAAAAATAATGCTTTTAAATTTCATATTGTTTAACATTTTGTCAACAGCTAATAAATTTCGTACAATCATAACATACCACTAACGCATATAAACTTACAGACAATTAATGTGACCATAAAAATTCGTAATACTTTTTCTAGCGAGGCTTGCTGCACTAGCGTTTTTTTTTTCGTTGCAGAACATTTTCCATTTGGTTTTGTTTGTAGAATATTCAAAATATATGTGCTTCAAAGTTATCACAAAGAGCTTCACAATCATGGCATAATCAAATTTGGCAACCCATTAAATTACTCTTTATTATGTTAAAAGGTGAAAAAAGAGTGTATCAAATCTTAGTTATTACTAATAATTGTCAATAGGTAAGGGAATTTTAAAACCATAGAATTTAGGGTGGTTTTGATCGTATCTGGAGGTATACTTTTAAAGATTTTTGGTAAGTAAATTATTCTAAGGAAGATTTTTCCCAACCTATTTTTAAAGCCAAGTTAGTAATTCCTGGCGTCGAAAGTAAATAATTAGGAGTTCCCATTTTCACAGTCAGTAAGTTCTTCACCACTGATCTCCTGTTTAACTCTAAAGTCGTATTAAATTGAATTTATTGCAGAGGTAAGTGGGAAAAATTTTATAAAAAGAGAAAGTAAATATACAGGTAATGGTAATAAAAGAAGGTATGTTACAGTAATGGTTTTGACCACTAATTGCATGCACACCACTTCTATGGAATCTGATATAAAAACTGACTATTTAACCATCTATGTTTTGGTGGTGTTAATGAATTAAACTGCTTTGAAAATACCCTACATGACTAGGCAAACATTTAGGTAACGAATGTTTATCTTTGAATATTAAACAAAATAAGCCGTAATAACGCATTTTTAATTAATCCCAGATTAATCTATTGTAGTTTACAATAAATTTTTTCAAATTAGATTTTCGTGAATGAAGGACAAAAATGTTACACAGTGATGAGATGCACGTAGGCCTATACATAAAATGTACTCTCTTCTTCCTGCTAGAGGACAAGTTTTCCACGTTTTTTTTGTTTTTCGTTGCACCTTTTTTTTGTCAACCTTACGAGCTCAATTAATAATGACTCAAATTTTAGTTAGTTTACGACGTGGGACTTGCCTTGCATAATGCCAATTGTGTAAACAAATCTGTATGTCACATTTTTCCTCGTTTACCTCGATAGTACATACCTACCTGTAACACATAAATTGAAATTATTTCGAAAATCGAAACCATAAAACTTCACTCTTTCGTTCCAGCATTTCAACTGTCGCCTTGTAATCCGACGAAATAATTTTTCAATAAATCGACGAAGTATTCGATTATATTAATTTTACCATTCTCTTTTAGCTGAATATAATTGGTTCAGGTAAAACAGGTTGTTCAGAATTAAAAATACAGACGATGCGTTTTTTAGGCTGCTTAGTGCAGATAGTAGAATTCGTGAAACAAATATGTGTATTCTACACCAAAAAAAAATAAAATAAAATAAAATGAAGAAACAAAAAGTGGAGAAAAAGTAAAGAACAGAGTTCACATCTGTAAATACTAAATACCAAGGTCGCAGCAATGTTTGTCCGAATTTTGGTGTCTTTGAAAGAGGGTGAGAATTCTAACTTTTCACTTCTGTTTTTGCCGGAGCAACTGGTTGTTCATATATATTTTGTGTTTATGTTCTTGTTGGTGCAAATAAGTGTACTTTAAAATAAACCTTTTTTCACACCAAATTTAATATAATTATTTTCATTGAGTATTTAATTAATTCTCGCATAATAAATCCGGCGACAGCATTCAATTGATAACACAGGTAATGAGGAACTGTGCAACAAGCTTTAGAAATCTGGTTGTACTTTGTAGGCAAAAAGTTTGCATCAAATTGTGGGGATTAAAGAATGTTGCTAAAAATTAAATTTATGTATAGTCTACCCTCATAGATATACATATACACGTATATAAATTTCATTATAATGAGGAACTGTGCAACAAGCTTTAGAAATCTGGTTGTACTTTGTAGGCAAAAAGTTTACATCAAATTGTGGGGATTAAAGAATGTTGCTAAAAATTAAATTTATGTATAGTCTACCCTCATAGATATACATATACACGTATATAAATTTCATTATAATGAGGAACTGTGCAACAAGCTTTAGAAATCTGGTTGTACTTTGTAGGCAAAAAGTTTACATCAAATTGTGGGGATTAAAGAATGTTGCTAAAAATTAAATTTATGTATAGTCTACCCTCATAGATATACATATACACGTATATAAAATTCATTATGGTTTATGGTGTGATTAAGTAACAACATTTTTGTCTATAATCCTATCTCACCTCCACAATTAAACAATTCTACCCTGACCTTCTTAAAAACATTCTTAGCACCTCCAACCATTTTGTCTCGAGTATTTGTTTTGAATATGTATCTCCACCAATTTTCTATAGATTTAGATGGCTTTAAGTTATCCTTTGCTGTAATTTTTCAATCGTTTTCATTAATATCAGCCGTTGCTTTCAGTACCCTTCTAAAGATATTATGATCTTACACTTCTTATTCACACCCAATTCCAAATAGTCCCATCAACTATGTCAAAATCTCCTTATTTGATTCTGTTAATCGATCTATTCAACCCAACCTTCTTGTTCCTCTCTAGTTCTCCTAATTTGACATTTTCTCAAAAGCAATAGTCGTAATTTCCCAACTCCGTTTTGGTCACTGTTGTAGCCCAGCCTTTTTATTCAAACTTAATTGTACTCCTCCCTTTCTATTGCATACCTGATTGTTTTAAGGTAGAGACAGATCTGAGTCATTTCCTTTTCAATTATTAACAGTTCTTCACTCAGTCTTAGAATTTCACTTCCATCGTTATGAAAGAATTTCACTTCCCTCTCCATTAATTCTCTGTTAGATTAAAACTCCTATATTTATGGCCTTCTGTACTCCTCCATAATGTTCATTAATAAATTAATATTCTTAATTGTATTTTTACATTTCTTAATTCCAGGCCCTTATGAATATTATTGTAAAATAAAAATTACTTAATTTAAGAAAAAAATTTCATGTAGACTACTTTTTTTTATTCAATAAAAAGGGTAAAAAAAAAAATAAAAGTATTCACGTACATGAACGAAGGCTACACCGTATGAAAACAGTCAAGGTTGTCAAGGTTGACATTTTCCATGTAGTGTATTGTGCAACTGGTAAAAATAAACGTCACACTATATACGTAACGCCAAGAAGTTGGCTACTTTTGTCTATTTGAAGACACTTATATGGTGTTACACTTCCTCCAATAAAATAGAAGACCTTGACTGTGAGTAAATGTAGAGAGAAAAATAATAATTATAATAATTGTAAGAACACGAACAATAAAACACAATAAAATAATTTCAAGTTCTGACAGACACTTGTCACTAGTTTAAAACCGTATTAGAGAAGACTACAGTGTACTGTAGAAGTGACCAGCTAGAGGAGATATTTTAGTGCTATTTTTCGAAAGTATTTATACCAAATAAAATCAACACGATGGCCTGTGATTGGTGATATGTGAAGGAAGCAGAAAATGGGAGAAACAAAGAAAGAGATAGAAATTCTAAATTTTGCTGTTGTAAGTTGAATTGAGGATATCGACCATTCAGTTAATTTTGCCGGCGATGTAGGTATTCAGTTTTAGAACTAGAATAATTTAATTTGAAGATGAGTTTTACGAAACTTGGGCTTGAGGTGTTAAATCTTTGGTGGTATATTAGAGGTTCATGATCTGCGTACTTTGTGAAATGAAGGCTTGGCAGGTATCCATGGAAATGGACCAATAAATTAGGTATTGCTATCATTTCTAAATCGAATGAGCAAAGTTTTGCACGAGCTCAATGGACTCTTTCAGCGAAATAGCCAACTGGTAGCTTATGTTTTGTTTTGGGATTTGTTTGGAGTAGGACAGCACCTAACGCAATGTTTGATGCATTGACCTGTACACAAGTTTTGAGTCTATAGTGTCATAAATTTCCAAGTCAAGTTTTTTAATCATGAATTCTTTTAGCTTTTCACTTTTTCAAAAATTTACAAATGTTCCGGTTTCAAAAATTATAAATTTTACCGATTTATCATAGTTGAATGTTTTTGGGGAAACGAAGAAGTAGGTACCAACAAAATTAGGCAACATTAACAACTAACAAATGTACAGAAAACTCTACTTTAAACATTTAAATTAGCTAATATAATAAATTAAAAGTGTTTTTCCATAGAAAAATTTGGTTCTGTTGACTCTGAGATGGAACAAGTCTGAATAAAATTTTGGTTGATGGCATAAACATTTCTGAATATATTCCATGTGTGTACAAGCTACACTTGATGAAATTTGCTGTTAATTATTTTCAATGAATTAATTGAATAAAATAGCGGATAGTGTAGGTTTTAGACACATTTTTTCATGGCAAAAGAATGAAAAAATTACTTGTTAATTTGTTTTCTTTTAATTTCATGGTTAAAGGTTCATGACCTACTAATAGACTACAAAGAAAAAATATTTGTTTTGGGAATTTTTGTTATTTTTTTGTAGAATATTTTTGTCAATAAAAGTGAAAAAACCATTATTATTATTGTGGGTGTGTGCGTATGAATGGACACGACACCACACAAACACCAATCAAGGTTGGCTGAGTGTTTGGTTCGTTGCGTGTGCGGGCCGAGCCCAGTATACAAGTTTAGCTGTATAGACAAAATATACAGCCGTGAGCACAAAAAGGTAGTTTATGGATTTTACTCCACTGGCCCACTAGGTGGTTGACGGGTGTGTACTACACACTTGTTCGTCAACAACCACCCGTTGCCACAATTATTATTATTATTATTATTTATTTTATTTCCTCACATGGTCAAATAGTATATATTGTGTGACTAGTACATAAAGAAGTCAATTTTTTTACAGTGTGTGTAGAATTTGCCGACGCCGAAGGCGAGTGCTGTAAACTTCACACAAGGTAAAATAGACCATTAGCACTTATTACACACCATACTTTTTACAACTAATGCAAAAAAAATATTTCAACAACTACCCCCAAAAGAAAAAATTCACGAAGAAAAAAATCTATAAAATGATATGTAAAAATACACAAAAATGGCAAATTTTCCATTATTTTGCGGTTTTTTTGTTCCTTTTCTTTCAAACAACTAATGATGATTAAAAAATTATAAGGAAAATTGTTTCAAATAAATTTTTTTCCCTTTCCAACAATGCCATTCCTTGTTTTCTAGCTTGAATAGCGCTGACAAATCATTGAGTGAAAGAAAAAAGATTTCTGGATTTCAAAAAAAGGACAATTTTCTATTAATTAAAATTTTTTTCATTCGTTTATTTTCAAATATGTGAAAGACAGATAAAAAATTGTATGAAAAGTCAATATAAGTAAATTTTCCTCTTTTTCCATAAATAACATTTCCAGCTCTCTAGCTAATTACTGACTGAGGAATCATTGAGTGAAAGAAGAGAGGTTTCTAGATTCCAGAAAATTGAAAATTTTCCATTAGTTTGAGTATTATTTGTTTGTTTGTGGTCTAATAGTTGGAAATAATTTTATAATTGTATGGAATTGTAAATTTTATCCTCTTTTGAACATCACAAAACTCAGCTCCTTCGCTCAATTAGAGGCTGAGAAATCATTTGAGGATTTTTTTTTCAAAATTGAAATGTTGTGTAGAACTGAAATGACAACTTGACGAATGGTTTTTCACTAATTAGAGTGAATAAAAATATCAAAATGCCTATAATTATATTCAATAGCTGTTGCAATACGGCTGTCTGTAGTGGCGTTTGTAAAATATTTTACACACTATTGCGCATCTTAATCTTGCTACAGTGTTTAAAGTTATCTACTTCATTGGCCAAAAATTCGTTGGTTTATGGTTGGGTACTATTCATACATATTAAGTTGTGGTTTTTGTGCATATGTTGCTAAAATTAATTTTCATAACTTACTAATCAACTACAAATGGTATACAAAGTAAGAATATGTTGCTTTACCAACTTTTGTTATTATTTCGTGGATTATTTGTTGCTTTTTTTAGTTTGTCCAAAACCTCCCCATTAGGTAGCGGTTCGGGATAAAAATTCCGAAAGTTTCAAAAAGTAATTTCTTAAAATTCATCAGTCGAAAATATTTTTTGTCTGTCCCATAGGTAGGTATATGTAAAAAAAAAGCTGTTTTTCCCGAAGGTTCAATAATTTTTCTCCTAGGACAGATAGTTATGCCAAAATATTGAAAAAAATGCAGTCAAAGTCATCCTCCTTCTCTCCTACAACACGATTACTTTTTGACTAATATCTTCTTATTTTTTTTTAACAAAACTTTTTAGGTGGGTACTAAATTTTCGGCAATTAGGTAGGTGGGTAAGTTGGTACATTGATTTTTTGCTGAAAATTTGGTGGCGACATGGAAAGTTTTGTTTCGAAAAAGAAGAAGATGGTGTTACAATATCCTCGATCAAAACTGATCCTGTTGCAATAGCTTTAGAAATTATTGTTTCTTTTTCAGTGCATTTTAGTTCATTTTTTCAATGTACACCGATCTAAGTCGGTTTGATTTCTTTTTTGAAAAAACAAATTTACTATTATCATTTTTTATCGACTGGGTCTTCGTTGGCCGTAAAAAAATGAAACCTTTTTTCTTGTAGCCTCCCTACCTTGAGCTTGGTAACCTACAGTTTTAAAATTTTCATTATGGAGAACTCGTGTTTTTCTAATAGAATTTTTTGCAGCAGAATTTCGATGTTTAATTACCTTTTGAAAATCATGTTTTCAAGTGAAGAATGCTACTTTAGAACTTTGGAATTCCAGAGGATTAGCTGGGCTAAAATTTTGAGACTGTAGCATATTTTTGAAAATTTATTTTTCAGGCTGAGCTTGGCACAAAATTTAGGAATTTTTATGTAAAGCTTGTTATGTTAAAATTTAATTTCCGTCCCCAACAGGAACCAGGTACATAATTCTATTGTTCGCTGCTTGACCGAACTCGGTTCCAAGAGAAATCTGCTAGGTGTTAATGAATTTTCTTAATTCTTACACTACGATTAGCTTGAACTAAAGTTTCAAATTAATTTTCTTAAATGTTAACACTACTTTGCCAAATTGTGTGGCAAAAGCAGCGAAAATTAAAAATGTTATTATTATTAATTATTACATTCTGAATAAAACCTCCAATCGATATTGAGTTAATAATTTGGTTACAAAATTATTCCTCCAGATTCGTTGACTTATGTATAACTTACGAAGATACCTACTACCTACCTACCTTCACATTTGCGAAAATTTGTATTTTTAGCCTAAATTATAAGCATTAACGCATTCCAAAACTCTTGCGTGTTCCAATGGTATAACACTAGGTAGCCCAATTCTATAGAAATTTACAAGCATTAATGTTAGAAAATGACTGATCGAACTTTTGTGTTTTGTGAGGTAATCATCTAACGTCAGATTTCAAATAGTTGATTTAGAATGTTTCACATTTTTCATGTAGATAGGTAATCGTAATTCTTGAAACTTTATAATAATTTTCTTAATCAAATAATTCGTATTGAAGTAAGATAAAAAAGGGTGTTACTAAACGGCTGGGATGAGGTGATAGGAGTTTCAATATCAGCCAGGCTAGAATATAATAATTGTAACGAACTGCAGTGATTACCTACCATAATTGTTAACAAAATTATTTTTGTGAATAAATTTCTAATCTGAATTCGATTTCTGTCTTGTAAATGGAGCCACTTTATTTCCTGCCAGCATGAGGTTCCTGTTTGTAAAGATAAAAAATTAAGAAGTAGATAGGTACATATTACTAATAATATACTCATTTCTTCATATGCGTAGATTAAATACGTAGGTACCCATACAGTAAGCCGATTATTCATTAATAATAAAATGCTCTTTCAAATCATTTGATCGCTACCTATTAACTAGAATACTGGCAGATAATCTTCTTTCAAAAATTTCACATGTACGCTAAATATAGGCGTTGTTTATCTTATCATATATTCATGGTGTTTGAGGTTATTTCGCCTGAAACGGAAAGATGTCCCATCATAAGAACAATCTTAATAATAGCATCTTTTTAGTACCTAGTACTTAGCTACTTAAGTTTTTTTTTTTTTTTTTAACCTAGATATGTATTAATAATAGCGGGAATAAAATTAAAATTTCATTTTGAAGAATTGGTTTTTTAATTTTGAATCAGCCGATGCTAAAGCATAATATCGGACGCAAACAATTTGAAATTTTTTGTGGGGGGGATCAAAGAGAACGACAAATAAATTATATCCTAAATGGAAAAATGAAAAATAACTTGAGAACAAAGTATGTAGGGCTTTAATTGAAACCAAAATTGACGAGAGCTATCACACTTGAAAAGTTTGCTTAGTTTCTTTGGCTATTAATTGAACGATTTGGAAGGGGGAGGGAGGGTTACATTGGTCAAATTATCTTATCTCTATTCTCCAGTTAAACTTTTAGATCGAGGTTGGTAAATATTGTTCACAACTTTTGAACCTGTATGTAGTCAGATTAAAGTCAAAATGTGCTTAATTGTCTTTCATAATCATCCCGAAGTCCCAAATTGAATATCATGCCTATTGATTGAGGGAGGCAGACAAGCAATCCAATGGTTCATAAAAAAAATCACTCTACCAAATCAATAATTCGAAAACCACCAAACCAATTAAAAATAAAATCAATTAAGTTCGTCTGCTCTACAAAAACCCATAATGTAGATACCAAATTTTAGCCCTATTAACAGTAGCACTGAAAGATTTTTTGGGGGGATTTGTGAAAATGCCGACTGCTGGGCCACATATCCAAAGAAATTGCAGATTATGAAGAGAAACACAACAAAATTGATATAATTTGCCGAGTGTAACGTATATTTTCGTCTATTTTTAGAAATGACGAACATATTTGTCCACACATTTTCAAACATCAAAAATGTAGATATTTATCAACAATAATATCCTATAACTCTTTATAAACAACCACTATATTACCCGTATTCAATTTTACAAATATAGATATACCTTCTGTATATTCATGACCTAGTTGTGCCTGTCCCTCGAGTACTCGACGAGTCAGCACAACCCTATAATAACAACACCCTACCTCACTTTACCTATCCAACACGTACATTTTCATACCCTGAACGAGTATATAATCCCTCGATTCAGTGGAAAAAGACACAGTTCCTCGACAGCTACTTCTAAGTACCTGGAACCTCTCTAGTAGAAGTCTCTGGTGAACAGATAGTCTTGCTTGTTGAATTGTGATTGTATATGTATAATATTAACGTATATGTATGTACTGTGATGTACAAATTATTATTTTATTAAATGTTTCAACTCACTCGTGTGTTTTAAAAATATTATTGAGTCTCTAACATATGTTAAGGTCCACTATAGTTTGTGGATGATAAACTTGAATTTATTCTAGAAGTATTACTGCTTCTTCAGTACGTGATATTTCGTGTATGGTGTAACACTGAAAGTGGTTCTAACTAGGTACATTACCACCTCTTTTGGCCGTTACAAGTTGTTTTTAAATATTAGGGCGATGTGATATCCCCAAACCCCCCTTCGGTACGCCCCTGCCTATTAAAATAAAATTGTGCCCTCTCTTAAGTTAACAAGAAATGGCTTAAAAATAGCATAAAGTTGTAATCTGCGTCATGTTACAACGAAACATATTCGTTCGATTTTCATCAAATTTTATAGGGTTCATTTCTATAGTAGAATAAATCTGGTAAAGTAAAAGTGATGAATTTGTAATTAACCCATTCGCGATGATTATGCTTTATTTGCCAATAACTAGTTGTAAAAGTGATAAATTTTATTATTTTTATCACATATTATAATATTTACTTGAGTAACCCACTAGACTATTACAAATAAGTATCAATGCTTGTCGATGAATTTGATAAATTAAATTTTTTTCTTCTTCAATTTATCAGATTTACCGATTACAGTGAATAATTCCCACTGCGGGTCAAAAATATGATAAATTTGTTGAATCTAACCCCTTTAAAATTTAGAACCAAATATAAAAAAATATAACCGACGTTATTTAGAAGTGTTTAAACTCGAATTTTTGGTCATTTCTGAAGACTGTATATGCCATTTGGGTGCATGATTTTATTTTTCGACATATAATTTTCTATAGTAAAGTTATCTATTTTTTTGTAGTTACATTTTATATGTTAGGTATGCCCATAGTATTTTTCTTCTCTGGCGAATATTCAACTTTATGAGTTAGGTACCTTGGCATAGATATAAAAATACGCCAACACTTTAGTGGCGATAATTGGTTTTTTACTTGCACAAGTTAAAGGAGAAAAACTACCTTGAAAAACTGTTGCTAATAACATTTGATTTTAGCAATAATAAGTTAAAACTGACAAACGTTGACTGTTGTTTCGAAAAATGACTCTAGCTTCGAAGGATAATGAACTCTTGTTCATCAAAAATGATAGTTAAAAACAGTTCAAGCCATGTGCATGATCCCACATGAATAAAGTAATAATTTTTTTCCTTGGTTCATACGAGGATCATTGACTCTACGTGTGAGGTGAGAGGCTCGGCCTCTCGATGACAGTCGCTGCAGAGAGGCTAGCCATTTTAGTGCCTTGCACCTTCATTTGTTTGTAATTACCTGTAAATTCAGGCAGGAAATTGACGAAATTCGGAATGTAACTAATCGGTAGATAATGACTTTGATGATGTCACAAACTATTACACAAACTTGTACGTCATTTCTTATCAGTTACTAATAAGAAACGTCGCACTTTCTCGACACATATAAATATGTATATCTGCGTGCATGTATAGAATTGCCTATATAAATCTACAAAACTGATTACAAAATCACCAGAGTATTACAGGTTTAAGCTTCCCATCCATTTATGTATGAAATGGCAGAACACGCAAATATCTGTTAGCTACATTCTTGTTAAGATTCCTCTTCGTAACAAGGTATTCCACAGTTCATATGCCATCCTACTTGGATAATATTGGGTTAATCGAATTTACCAACCAGCATTAGCATTTATTCATAATGACCGATAAATTTTAAAAAATGTGACGAAATAAATGGAATTTATCAATTTTACCTTCACATTTGATAAATATGCATAAATTATGGTATACAACTATTGGTGGCAGAATCCCTCCCAAAACAAACCAACGTAAATTCCCCCCCAAAAAAACACTAGAGTTAATTAACCTAGAGCATCTCCACCAACAGAATCCAGTGAAGATGTGAGTTTTGGTTCAGACCTGCACGGCTAGCCAGGCCATCATTAGTACCACTTTATAAAATGCAACAGAAAAGAGGATATTTACTAAATTAGCTTTGTGTTTTCCAAGAAGGTGTTCCCATGAAAGAAACCCGCCTGAGTATAACTTGTTTTATTTCTGAGAGCAGGTCCATTGCCTACAAGTAAAAATTAATTCACAATGTAAAAACACATCATGTATTAAAAATATAAAAATTTGAACAGAAAAAAAAGTAAACATTACAATTTGAAGGTAAAATGTTGGATAAACAGAGTAGCAAAAAATTATACAGTTGAAAAAATGATTTAAAGTGTTGCTTCATAAAAACAAAATGGAAGGGGAAGCCATTGACTGGGGATAACAATTTGTACCTGGTATAGACCATAACTATGACCACCAACCGGGAAAGCTATGAGTTGGTAGTGTAGAAAAAAAAAACAGTTTTATATAAAGAGAAAAAATTGAAGTTCAAAATGGAGGGAGAAGTTACGTTACATTTACATACCTAGGCTAGGTGGTTAACCTAGCCGAGGACACTCACTGCGTTTGGATTATTATTTTGAGGAGTTTATTATTTTCAAATTTTATATTTAAATATCAAGTATTTTATTATTATGGAGACAGCCGCATCCTACAAAATTAATTACCAGAAATTATGAACACTTACCTACCAAATTTATCACATTTACTTCGACATATCCACTCGAAAAAACTTACCCCTGTCTGATGAATTTTACTGCTATTATTGAGTAAACACAAATTTACATGCCAATAATTACATCGTTTTATAATAAAATTGGATTGAACTGACATACCCATCTGTAGGTATAAACTTGCATATCAAATGAAAGAACGCTGGTATCAATAATTCCAAACTTCTATAAGGTTTGTTCTTTTGGCCAAAAAAGTGTGTGAGTTCTTGCACTATTTTTTGAATTGTGTTCTTTTAGAATATAATGCAAAATATTTGCGTTCTTTTGAATTTAGTGCAAACTGAGTTCAGAGGAAAGTGAAGAAGGTCTATACATTTACCGTATTAAATGAAACGAAGGTGTGGAAAAAGCGCAAAGAAAGTTCTTGTCCTGTCACTCACAATTAATTGGGAATTTGTTTTTTTACATGATAGGTAACTGATTATATTTGTTTTTATTTTGTTTTGCTTGAATTTTTTCTTAAAATGTTCTTTTGGTCAGAGAAGAGCTGGAAAATTTTTTGAACTTTTTTTATACTTTCCTGTCCAGCACAACGAGCTAAAGAAATTTTAAAATATTTTACTTTTTTATTTTTAAAAATTTTTCTTTCAGCAAATGAGGTCAGAGGCCCGAGAGAATTATATGAGAAATTTTTTATGTTGTATTAAAAACAATAAGTGTGGGGCACTACCTATACGATTTAATTTTTCAAAAGTGATTAAGCTGACCAAAGTTGATTTATTGAAATTTAAAAAAAATTAAAATCGTGTGAAAAAACTATGAGTGAACGTAGGTGTAGGCTTAATGAATTTCAAACTTCCAAAATAAAATGTAGGTATGCCTATTTTTAATTAGCACGAATTTATAAAGTACGCCTATCTATAGCCTATGTTTTTGGCTAACATAATATTTTTAAGTTGCTAGTAAAAGATATCGAAATTCGGTACGTTGTTGCGTCATAGGCCACATAGTCTGAATTCAATTAACCTTAATTTCTTTAAAAAGTGATAATTAAAGCAAATTTCATGTAGCTGTGATCTTCCTTATTCATCATGAAAATGTAGGTCAATGTTTTCATCAAGTAAAAATCGAATTATATATTTCGTACAAACGAGAATCCACTCGACCTTAATTGCTAGTTGACGTTGTAAATCGTTCCGTTTCCTATTCCAGGTTACCTACGCAATAAAATACTTTACTGGAGAACATTCTTTCCAGTAAAACACTATATAATATAACCGGATCTTCAATCAATCAATAGGCCTATTTCGAATAAAAGGCAATAATTATTCTCACTGAGAATTTTAAATATGTACCTACCTTCCTATCTACCAAAAATGATCAACTTTTGTCGTATAATAATTTAATGGATTTTCAATATTTACGACCTCCCTACGTATTTCCTAGCGGTGAAATAATTGTCAAAATTTAAAATAAATAATCAAACTCGAATCGATCAAATCGCTCGAATGAGAAAAGACCATCATTTTGAAGTAAATAACATAATTTTGTTTTTATTTTTCAGGGATGCCGATGCGGAGAAAGGGGCCTCTGATAAACCCTCATCGAAAAATGACGTTGCTGTCAGCAAATTTCGTCGAGCTCTTCCACAGGTGATTCGAATTTTAAGAAAAATATTAATATACCTACTAGACCAGAAACGAAAAAAACCTATGGTATCTATCTAAATTTATAAGATTTAGATAACATCAAAGATACCAAGATACCAGATTTCAAAAAACCAATAATTAACAAACGTCGTGGTGAAAAAATTACTTCGTGAAATTAGGGGTTAGTTGTATACCTACTTACTGTAGAAACATCAGCAATGCTATTTTAGACACCTTGAATGAAAATAGATTTTAAATTGGACAGTATCAAAGATTTTTGTTATCACCGATTGAATTAGGTAAACGTTGTCGAATATGATTATTTTGAGGTTTTTGCAATAAATGCGAATAAGTTCAGTCAATTTAAGGTGACTAATAAGGTAAAGGCGGCGAAGATGCCTCACTTTCACAAAATCATTTTGGAAGCACTGTTGAGGGGAAATGGCATCAATGGTATGTGCGAGGTAGTTAACATACCTTCTGTTTAAGTTTTTATGCCAAGAAATCTTGGTTTTTCCTTGCATTTTATTATACGCTTTTATTTTAAAACGAATTGTGTACTTGATGATAAGCTTAAAAATAATTAACATGAATTTAGATGTTAGTTATTATGGGACTGAATTGTCTTATTTCCTACAACAATATTTATGAAATAATTAATAAATTTTGTGTAAATTGCGTTAGTATTTAATTCCACTAATCTGACTGTTATTATTTAATTTAAAAAATATGAAATAATAAAAAATTCAAATTGGTTAATATGGCCAACATTCATAGCGGCTAAGATGCTGCACCAATGTTGAAATTACTCATTGCAGAATGGTTTTTAATTGATTGAAGTTAATGAATAACTAAAATATCATTTTCTTTTTATTTCCGGTCAAATGTTAGGGAAATACAGTGAAAAAACATATTATGATTTCAAGGACTAAAGAACATCTTTAGAAAATAATTCAAACTGATTTGTTTCGATTTTCAAAAGCCAAGAAAAATGATACTATGTAGTTCTTTAATTTTAATAAATTTTTTCCAGAAATTTTAACAATTTTGGATTTGAATTTTTTGTTTTAAAATACATGTAAATTTACATAAGCCATCTTAGCTGCCACTATGTAGCATCTTACTCTCCGTATCGGGTAAGTTGGCCAAAATTAGAGTCATTGTATTTTTTTATTTCGTGGTTATTTTTCAATAAACATTTGATTGAATGGTAGCAAAAGATGCATAAGGCCTTGAAGTACATATGAGCCAAATATGGTCCCTTTTCATCTCTCTCATTAAACCTATTTTAGTTATTCAAAAAGTGTAGCTTCTTTGCCTCTTTTACCATACCCTTTCAACGTGAACGTCTTCATCGTACTTTTATGAAAAGAAAAATTGAATAGGTTGAGATTTTGAAAGAGGAAGTTTTTGCTATTATGCAACCAGCAGATTCCTTAAGCATACCTCTTTTTTGTATTGAAGGGGTACCTAAAGTGAAGGATAAGTTATTATGAAATTTCTGAGGATTTCATGCTGCAATATCATCTCTAGTCCCCGCATTCTGACGCATAGACATGTAAAATTATTTGACGATTTTGATGGCTGGAACCTACTTAGTTTATTTTCATTTTGTCATGGGATGAGGATGAATCTTCAGAATAACTTGCCAAAAAATTTCATTTCCCTTTTCTACTCGTCATCACAAGAAATGAGGACGAAAAAACTACAGGCCTATGGCATTTCATTATTTGTACTATAACCAGACATTATGTATTTATATGCAGATTTTGGCAACCAGTGCGAAAAATCTCATTCTCCTCGATCTGGGCATGACGGTAGCATTTCCGACCCTGGTTATTCCAGCACTGCTGAAATCAGAGGGAGACCTTCATTTTGACCTTTCTCTCGCCTCTTGGTTTGGTAAGATTGATGTTGGACTGCACATGACCATTGGCACTGCACTGAAGCTAGGCATGCCACAATTTGGTTGTCCATTAATTCATGTCCATGTTTCAGGTAGCATCGCTTTTATATGTCAGCCGCTTGGTAGTTTGGTATCGGGCACAGTCTTGGAGCCACTTGGACGTAAACACTCCATGTTGTTGGTCAACATACCACACTTACTTGGCTGGTACTTATCCTATGCAGCCATATCTGTTCCTATTTTGTTTTTAGCCGCCATTATGATGGGTTTGGGTAAGGTAATCGATTCCTTGTTGAATTCAAATGTTTCTTTTTGTTTTGTTTTTTCACTGTGAGGGACATTTTGGTCTGGCAAACGAGAAGCTTGATTAGGATAAAATATGGACGGGAAAATGCAGGAGAGAGATCTATTGGAAGCTTTCCATTAATCCATTAACCTAAACGTACCTATTGCAAACATTCATTAGATACCTATGGTTATCGTTAACATGACCATGAAAATTTCTCAATCACGTTATGGTAACGTTCTGCTGTCAAAATACAAGTTTCCACAGAATTTATCATTTTTCATAGCATTTTCAATTTCTTTCATCGAATTTTCAATTTCTTTCATCGAATTTTCCATTTAATTCGCTTAAATTTTCAATTTTTTATGCATGTCAGTACTGAAAACTCAACATTTTAACAATGGGCCAACAACATTATTATGGGCATTTTCGAGTTGAAAAAATGGAATAAATGAAAGAAAACAATAAAAGGATTGGGAGAACAAAATGATCAGAAAAATTATTGCAAAACTTTTTTGGCTTACCCCCCTATTTTTCCCTTTGAACGTTACGAAGCCGTTGTTAAATTTCTTTTGGAAGTGTTCAGTTACCTATATCCGACGTATGTAACGTTAGATGGTTTGCTAGGTTATACTTACTTGCAAGGGACTAAGTTGAACATACAAAGACGAATTCCAGTCTTAGAAAAAATTGATATACAAAGTTTATTGGTCTTGACTCCAGGGTACCAACTGCAGCCTTTCTAAAACTACGATACCTACACGTACAGATTGATGTAGGCTATGCCCTTTTTCAGACACCCTTTTTGCTGGGAGCACCCAATTTCAAACCGCAAGACATAGTCTACGTTAAAACTATTTTATTCGAGTTCTTCTACTTTAAGTAGTGTACCGAAATATAAAACAAAGAACCTAAAAACCAATATGTGACACAGCCAGTCCATAATTGAAACTTTAAACGTATAGAACTTTTTTTGTCATAGCAAAGTTGGAATTTCCTACACAAAAGAAAAAAAAATTTTTTTTGTTTTCTTCGATTTTTCTCGTCATGTCGGCCTGGTCCGGAATGTAGGCATTCGTATATATTTGGCACATTATAATTAATAGGCTGTCGATTTCTTGATGCACAGGTGTCGGATTCATGGAGGCACCTGTTATAACCTACGTCGGTGAAATCAGCGAACCAAATCTACGTGGAATGTTGACGTCGTATTCGGGTTTGTTCGTTATGCTCGGCTTGATCGTCGAACTCCTGTTGGGAACGATATATGGTTGGAATACGGCAGCATTTATCAGTTCTTTTGTTCCAATACTCACAATTATTGCTATATCGCAGGTATTGTAACCACTTCTGTGTAATTAACAGTGTACCTATATAGGCTGTATACTCACTTATTTCTCGCCATTAATTAGTCTCATTGGCAGGGCGCACTGTACTGTGTACAACACTGAGAGGAAGAGAAAGAGCTGAGAGGGAAAAAAAAAAAAGGAGTGTAAGTCAAAGTAACAAGAATTTATCGATCGGTACGAAAACTTAATTAGCGATTGTGGAAAAAATACTTCGATAAGCAACTTTCTCATAAACGTTCTGCTAAAAGATTTCGCATGTTGGTACCTACCTACCGATGTCGGCCGTCTTCAGCTGGTTCTACCGACAGCGTATTGAGAATATTGCATGATAATGATTGATCGGCAACTGATAATTTGACGCGCTGCGTTTTAGACTGCGCACAGAGTACAATGAATCGATTTTACTGCAGAGGAGTGCCTTTCGTGCTGTCAACGTAGCATTTTGAAACTGCGGCAGTTCAACCCACACTGTTTGGTGTTTGTCAACGAACTTCGGACAGAATTAGGTTATAGGTGTAGGCCTGCAAGTGTCCCAAAGGTGAAACGCGGATAAAACTTACAATTTTCTATGGGAAGGGCACAGGTCCTATACTATCGTTTCTTCGGTGAAAATACAGTAGAACATTTTTATATTTTTCTTAACATTTCATACTTACGAATTTTTCTTGATGGTAGGGAAGGGTTTATCAGGTTTGAGCGGCTAAGCCGTCAATGGCCCCCCTTAGTTTCACCGCTGGAGTGTACATGCCGAAACAAGAGACGTTATAACTACCCTAAAATTGAGTGTTCGTTATGCAAACATCGAAGCGATCGAAAAAGGAAAACTTTAACACTGTATTCATTTTCAAATTTTTGGCGCCAGATACTAACATTTTGAAAAAATATGTTCTCGAACCGCTGTTACAACAATATTAGTTATAGAGCTGTGGGAATAGGCTCATTGAATGTTTCTCCTCAAAAATTACAACATTTTCATCTAGGTATATTATATTTTTAAAATTGGTGAAAAATTACTTTATCTTTTTGAGTTTTCTGTTGAAGTGTTAGCCTATGTCATTTTTTTTTATTGCATTCTGAATAAAATTTAACTTATAGAATAATGTAGGGCTTTTTTTTTTTTTTTTTTGCAGCACTGATTAATACAAACTAATAACAAGTAGACGTATTAAGAATGTCACCATAGTTGTGAGTACTATAATTTAGTCATATCTAGGTGTAGTATAGAGCATAAAGCCTTAGAAACAATTTAGTGAAAATTACGATATAAAACGTTCTGCTCAGATTTCCATCACTAGGAGGGGCTTCCATAAAATAAAATGCGCAATTTGGCCTCACATTGGAGGCAAAATTAGTAATCCAAATGTGTCAACTTCTGTTACGATAAACTGCGTATTATGACGAAATCACCCATGTAAGTATAGGTAATCATATTAACTAAACCTCATGAGCATTCACACATTTACCTATTTCTATACATTCTCCTGTTGTCAGCGTTGTCAAATCTCACCATTCTTGATTATTAAAAATATATATTCTTAGAACCGAGACCCAGAACCCCCGTCCTGATTGACACTTGGTTAGTTTTGTTACTAGGTACTAGTAAACAATTTGGTGTACTATTCTGTTAACAGTTAAAGTCAATTTGCTGTTTCTAACAATTTAAATTAACTTTAGCTCGGCGGATAGTCTTCCAAAAATCTCATTGGAATCTCACATAACAATCCGCCGAGTTGAAGTTGACTTTCAAAGGTTAAAACGGCCAGTAAATTGAACAGTTAACAGTGTAGTACCCCAAGTAACTGGCTAGTAGCATGAAAACTAGCCAAGTGAGAATCAGACTTCACCCTTTAATTATTAAGTCACACGTTACTAATATGAAGGGGAATAAAACGAAAAAAAAAAAACAAAAAACAGTTAGTGGGATTTGAATCTTCTCTACACGAGTGAAAGTCTGATAACTTACAACTACGCCACAAACCCAACCAAACCTCTGAAAGAATAGTACCTACCTCTAAGTTATTACCCGAAAGATGGAGCTAAATCTAAAAATTGTGTACACGGATACACAAACGGACAAAAGCGTTTTATATACTATAAAAATAGATCGGTTATTTTGCTGGTTCATTTTCAGACAGCTGAAGATAATTAAAAAGTCAAGTATAAAGAAATTTTGTAAATTTTATCTTCTTTCCAGCAACACCATCCTCAACTCTCTAGCTTAAATAGAGGCTTAGGAATCATTGAGTGAAATAAGAGAGGTTTATTTCAAACCTGAAATGTTGTGTTCAGTTGAAAAGGTAACTTGACATTCAGTTTTTTACTAAATCCGGTTGTGCAGTTTTATAATGTTGGACAAGAAATAATGCATACGCGCATTCAAGACAGTGATTTAATTATCTAAGCAAGTCTCAAGTTGCACACCGAAAAATTTTATTTTTCGACATTGGATTAAAATCTCCAACTTCACGTAAGTATAAGTAGTTAATACACTCGAAAACGTCTGTTTTATAAGTGGCAAGAACCCATCAAACGATGTTTGATTCTGAAAAGCGTTTTACTGTGTAAAAACCTTCGACTCAATAGTACTGGACCAATAAAACTCCGTAAGACCAAAGTATTTTTTAATATCAGGACAAGCTGGCAAAAAGTAGGCAACCTTACCGTACTTTCTGCGTATTCTCGACGTTTTGCTTGAGTTCACCAATTTGGAATACATCTGATAAAGACATCCTTTAAATTCACAAGGATAGCGTACATAAACGCAAAGTAAAATACGTCAAAAGGTACGCTCTGGTTGCCTAGTTAACGCCGGCCTATTTAACTAGAAATCATCTTTCTTTACGGATCCAGTACTATATAGTCAAAGGTAAAAACACATTCGACCTCATTTGATCTCCTTGAGCATGAAATTCCAGAAAACCCTCTTATGTTAGGAATATACCTTTAAAATTTCAGGTCATTAGATTCGGTGGTTTTGGCTGTTTGTTAATGAGTCAGTCGGTCAGTCAGTCGGCCAGGACTTCATTTTATGTGAAAACATAATAGATACGTATAGAAAATTAAGAACGACAATTATCGTTACAGCCTCTGTAAATAAAATAAGTGCTCTCATGCAGTCAAGTGAAAAAGGCTTCCAGTTTTGAAACTCTATCTACACCCGTAGTCTGAGAGAGGCCTCGAAGAAGCTCCTCGATGCCTCCAGTATGAAAAATAGCTTTCCCTCCAAATTCATGAGCACCCCCCTATCTCATTCACCAGCATTTCAAAAAAAAAAAAAAAAAACTGAAAACCCGTAGTGAGAGGCATTTTTACTCCGGCGTAATCACACACCACAAACTGAACCAATTCCTGCGTTCTTTTGCGCAGGTTCCTGAAACACCGATGTGGCTGTTATCCAAGAATCGGGTGAAGGATGCGGAAAAGTCGTTGTGCTGGTTGCGTGGCTGGGTGCCGGCGTCCGCGGTGCAAAAAGAACTCAACGAACTGATTCGCTATTGCGACAATTCGCGACTGATTCTCACCGAAAAGAAACCGAAATCGGAGACGCCGACAACGGTCGCCGCCAACGGCGCCACCAAAACGGCGTACACAAATCCGGTGAATTTGGACGACGAAAATCAACCGAAAAACGGCGTCGCCAGCCAAGTGGACAGCGCCAACGTGAGATCGACCGAAGGTCCGGACGTGATTAAGTGCTCGAGCGAATCATCGAACGGCAATGCCCGGTCTCAAAACGAGACGCCGACCGCAGAGGCGGCAGCCGCCGTCGTCCCCGAAGAACGAAAGGCCACCCTAAAGGAATATCTGCAGGATATGGTTCGACCGCAAATGTTGAAGCCGATGATGCTGGTCGTCGCCTTTTTCGTCTTCCACAATGGCTCCGGCTTTCCAGCCATGCGACCCTATATGGTGACCGTTTTCGAAGAACTAAGGTTTCCAGTCGACGCTCACTGGGCCACGGTAGGTTTTTAGCGTGTTTTCAAACCTGCCATTCAAAATCGTGTGAGTTAACGAAGTGAGGTTTGGGAGTATACGATAGTTTTTCGTTTCGTAGGTAACAAACTAAGACTCGTGGCATAAAAATCCACAATTATTTATATAGCTTCGTGCCTAAATTACATATACTATATAGGAATGTAGATATTTAGAAAATAACAGGTAAAATAAGTTTTTTTATATATATATATATATATATATATATATATATATATATATATATATTCGCTTAGCTGTGTCATAATGGGAGTATTAGTCCAGTCAAATCAGCATCAAAATGAGCAAAAAAAAATTATCACACGAACTTCAACGATATGTATAGGGTTTTTGGGTGAGTTTCCTGGAATAACATACCAAAAGTTGCACCATCACCAACTCTCGCATTTTTGTGAAAGTGGTGTTTATCCTCCAAAATTCGGTTTTTCACGTTTTTTGTCCGCAAATTTTAATTTCGTGATAAAAATAGATTAGTACAAAATTTTTCAGCATAACATTTTCGAAAAAAAATGTTTCATTTAGTTTTTTTCTCCGACGCCCCTCTTCCCCTCCAGAGAGTCTTGAAAACAACCATTCTTCAGTGAATATGTTCAACAGCATTGTACGAGAGATATTTCTCGTAATTATCAAACCCAATACGTATTTTCTACCCAATCCACTCCCCTTCGATGACTCCTTACCGTCCTCTCCACCTCCACAGTTTTTTGTCTGACGCCTCCTTCAGAGAATCTTGAAAACAACCAAATTCATTTGATTTTTTTGCTATCAAGAAACCCTAGAGGGAAAGGGAGCGTCGGGAAAAAAACCGCATGTAACCTTTCTCTTAGGAAGGGGTTGTAAAAGGGGGTGGAATGTTAGAAAATTTGTATTGGCTTTACGAATTATTTATATAGTATGATAATTTTATTACGAGTTATATCCTTCATACTTACTATATAATGAATGCTATTGAACATATTCACTGCAGATTTTTTTAATTTTTGGAAAGTATTGCGCAGAGTTTGTGTGTTGGGTCGCGGATTTCAGAAAAAATAAACGTTTCCGCACCTCAAGTTGATGCTACCCTCTTTCATAGCATCCTAAAAACAAAACTTTACGTAATAAAATGTATGACAACTTTCAACTTGGAGAAAATAGTGAAACGATAGTTTTGTTTCATCATGGAACGGAAAATTTTCGTCATCCTCGTCCCTTACCCTTTCGTGAGGTCAATTTGTTTTAATAGTCCATCTGCAATAAATTAGGTAAAAAAATTAGAACCTCTTGACGTCACAGCCCATTGCGCATGCTGAAAAATCGCTGGTAACTCCTTGCGCCGTAAATATGAAAAAGATACTTCAAGCAACACAGGGTATTGCTTTTCTCCAAAATTTTTTTATTGTTCTTCAATTTTCTCACAAACTACTGAACGAATAGGCACGAAACTGCAATCAGACTGGTCCTACATAAGAACTGTACCTTTTGTGAAAATTTCAACACTATCCTCTCTGTAGTTTTATCAAAACCGCGAACAAAATTTATTTTCCACTTTTCTATAAAACTACCAAACAAATAGGCAACAAACTTCCATCAGGCTTGCACATCCATAACGTGAAAATTTCGGCTTGATAATTTCTGTTGTTTCTTCAAAATCTCGAAAAAAACACTTTTCCAAGAGTTTTTTGTTCTGCATTTTTCTCAGAAACTACCGAGGAAATAGGCAATAAACTCCTATCAAACCTGGTCCCATATAAGAACCATCTTTCGTGAAAATTTCGATTTTATCCCTTTCGTAGTTTTCTCAAAACAGTGAACCAAAAATGTTCTCTAGAAATTTTTTCTATTCCAGTGTTCTCAGAATCTATACTGAATAAATAGGCACCAAACTTTTACCAAACTGAAAAATCTACCTTAAGAATTTCAACCCGATCCATTTCGTAATTTCTTTAAAATTCAGAAAAAACTACTTTTTCAGGAAGTTTTTGTTCGCCAAACTTCTTTTAAACCTGGTCCTACACAAAGACTACGTGTCGTGAAAATTTCAGCCCTATCCCTTTGGAAAAAATTTTCTCCATAAGTATTTTCTTTTCCAGTTTTCTTGAAAACTACTGAACGAACAAGCACAAAACTCCTATTAGATTTTCACTAATATAAGGAAAATCTATACTTAAATTTCCAGCCTAATCCCTTCTGTACTTTTTTCAAAATTTTAAAAAAACCACTTTTTCAGAAATTTTTTGTTCTCCAGTTTTCTTGGGAACTACTCGACCAAAAAACACCAAACTTTTTTCAGATCTGGTCCTATATTATGAGGATTACCACCTATGCATACATAAATAATTACTTACCTATATATACACCGAAATGAAAAAAAAATTAAGTAAATATGGGAAAATTGTGTCATTAGTTTGCTTTTGTCGTGAAACATAAAATTTTCATCATCCCTATCCATTCCATGAGATCAATTTTAATACCTCGGTTGCAGGCAAACTGGGTAAAAATTGACAAATTTCTTTGCATTTTTCTCCCTTTCTGACGAAGACGAATTTTTCTGACCTCCAACATTGTACTTAATTCTCAAATAATTTTTAATATGCTTTTTAAGTAAGAAAAAGAACTTTGCGCTGAGATGTGTTACTGTGCGGTAGAAATAAATAGGTGATAAGCAATACCATAACGATAGCACAAAAATGTAATGATGTTGTGACACTGTCGCCATGTGACACCACAAAATGCTCGAGTGAGGTACGTGATTATTGCCACAAACATCGCTGCACAAAATAACAACATTGACCACATGCGGTCTGAGCTTCGTCGACAATGGAATTACGACCTGTAGCCCATTTTACGTTGACGAAACGTAGACCTAGGTTACAGTTTACCTAAACTACGCCATCGAAAGAATGACAGTCTGTAGCCTATATTTGCTAAACAAAACATAGGCTACACTTAGCCTAAAATATGCCAAAAACGGAATGATAATCTGTAGCTCATTTCTCATCGACGAAACTGATAGGCTCCATGAAGCGCATATTTTTCAAGTAATATAAAATGAAGTGTTTTATTTTGATACAGGTGCTCATTTCATGCATCGGTTTCTTCGGCGTCATCATATGCACCGTCTTCGTTCGGGTTGTTGGAAAACGTATATTAACACTAACCTCGTTAGCTGGTTGCGCCCTCAGTATGCTGGGTTTGGCAATATGGACTCTAATGAACGAAAATTCCAAAGATCAAACTCCCTGCTGGACGCCATTCATCTTGTTCATAATGCTCTCTTTCTCCTTCAGCTTCGGAATTGCCCCTATTCCTTGGGTCATTCTCAGTGAAGTGTTTCCGTACAGGTAAGATCTTCCTCTCCCCGAAGAATTAGTTGAATGAAAAAATAACATCAAATTTAAAATGAGCGCCTCAAAAAACATACCTGCTGATGCATCACACAACAAAATATGAGAAATCTAAATTTTGCCACCATTTGAAGCCTCTGGGGGTCACAGAATGGGTTGAATGAAAAAATGAACGTAAAATTTGAAATAAGTGTCTCAAATACCAGCTGATACATAACACAAAAAATATGAGAAATAAAAATTTGGACCCCTTTTGAAGTCTCTGAGGGTCAAAAAATGGGTTGAATGAAAAAATGAACGTCAAATTTGAAATCAGCGACTCAAAAAACATACCTGCTGATGCATCACACAACAAAATATGAGAAATCTAAATTTTGCCACCATTTGAAGCCTCTGGGGGTCACAGAATGGGTTGAATGAAAAAATGAACGTAAAATTTGAAATAAGTGTCTCAAATACCAGCTGATACATAACACAAAAAATATGAGAAATAAAAATTTGGACCCCTTTTGAAGTCTCTGAGGGTCAAAAAATGGGTTGAATGAAAAAATGAACGTCAAATTTGAAATCAGCGACTCAAAAAACAAATTTGCTGATGTATCTCAAAAAAGACCACAAAATGAGAATAAGTTAAAATGGAAACCTCCATTTTTTATTTTTTATTATAATGGGGGCTTCGCCTCCAAAACCCCCTTTTTTCCATTTTTTCTATATTTAAAAAAAGAAAGTATGTACCTGTTTGCACTTATAGATACCATTTACATATGAAAAAGTATTTCTATCTAAAATTCAGCACTTATTATTTCATTAAATTAAATGTGCATGGTCAATTTAAATTTTTTATTTTTTGATGTTCCTACCTATTTACAATTTGGTCAATGTTACCAGGCTGGCCCAAACCAAAGCAGTGCTTCAGGGCTTGTATTTTATAAAGATCTTTGACTTGATACATATAGTACTGGATCAATAAAAAACGCTGATTTCTGGTTAGATATGCCAGTGCTAAATAGGCAACCACGGCATACCTTTTGACGTACCTTTCACTACGTTTATTTATGCTATCCTTATGAACTTAAGCCAAATGTTGAAAGTACGCAGAAGGTACTCTAGGGTTGCCTACTTTTTCTTCGACATGTCTTGACATTAAAAAGTATGTTGGTTATATGGAGCCTTACAGGTCCAGTACTATATAGTCAAAGATAAAAATAAATGATTAGCAGATTAAGTGTTTAATGAATTACTCCAAAAGCAAATAAGCTTATCTTCATAATACACTGTTATCAAAATAAAAATTTTTGAGAAGCAGTGGAGAAAAAACAAAAAATAGTAGACACATCTATGAAGAATATGTACCTACCTAAATAAATTTCACAAAATACTTATATAATAGTAATTAAAATCATATTACCGTACTCCTACATCTGACAAAGCACTTTTTCTTGCATAAAATTTGGTTATCCAAATATTGCAACATATAATTTTATTTTAAAAAATTGTACAATTTCTGGAACTTTTTGATAATATAAAATTGGGGAATTATAAATTCTCTGAAGTCGGAAGAGACTGTTTTAGAATTTTTTAGGATATTTAAAACTCAAAAAGAACTTTAGTTCTCAGAAAGTATGAAACTTCCAGACCCGACTCGTGGTTTAGGTTCTGATGAAAAACTCTCTTTTAAAGATGTAATCATGCACTTTTTATCAAAAGTTCTGCGAGTCTCATCATTTTCTTATTACCAAAAATGTTATTTTAGGCATTGTTCAAATTAAAGATATCAATATTTTTTGAGTAGCCATGTGTGTCACTTCGTAGAATTTACATAGAACTGAAACTTCCACCTTGAATTGTCACTCTCCATGACCCTAGAACTCAAGTAAAGAACTTCGATACTTTTTTTTCTTCAAAATGTCTAGATGAAAAGGCATTAAGGAGGAAACCAAGGGGGTGAAAATACAACCTCTTGAGTTTTGATTACCCCAAATGGTCTCCACGCTATTAATCGAAAACTTTCAGTTAGAACTTACCTACATTATGAGTCAGGTCTGGAAGTTTGGCATCGTTCGAAATTCAAGTTTTCATTCAAATTCAGATTTCTGCACTTTTTAAAAAAATAGAACACGCCAAATATTATATCCGAGAAGTACAAATTATAATTCAAAAATAATTCTCGTTTAAAACATTCTGGAAAATAGATCTGAATTTGGTATTGTGGGGATCACCAACTCTGTATGAGGTTAGAGGCTCGGTTCCTCGATGACATTCTCCATTGAAAAATATTAGTGCCTTGCACTTTAAACTCAAACTTTCGTTTGTTTGTAATTATCTGTAAATTCAGGCAGCAATTGACAATGTTTGGACTGTGTCTAATCAATAGATAAAGATCTCGGTGATGTCCCTGACCACTAAACAAATTCGTACGTCTTTTCTTATCATTTACTAATAAGAAATGACGCTCTTTCTATGACACATATACATATGTATATATGTACATATATGTGCCTGGGTGCTTATATGGAGCTGACTATGTAAGCTCATGAAACTAGCTACAAAATCCCCAGTTTTCGCTTAGGTTTTGGCTCCCTGTACATTTATGTACGAAGTGACAGAACACGCAAATAGCTATTGGTTACCTTCTTGTTAAGAATCCTCTTCACGACGAGGTATTCCCCAGGTATAGAAAAAATTACGTTCAATTCGGATATATTTATGAAGGGTTATTCTTGTAAAAAATAAATCAACTCACCTAACTTCCCACCACAAAAACAAGACCATTATATTACGGAAGATCAAACTGAATTGAAATTTTTTAAATAAGGTATACTTAGTTAAGGATATAATTAGGAACGATGTGATAGTATTCCACCTGAGCCTATTCTTTTAAAAGTCACAATTTCGACATTTTCGTTTATTAATTGGAATTTGTGAATTTGTGATTTTATAACAAATAAGTAGGTACGTTTTTCATCATCATTAATTTCAATTCTTTATCGAAAAAATTCCTTGAATTTATTCAGTTTAAGATAGGTACTAATTTTTTGAGTTTCTTCCTTTCAAAAAACTTGTCCATAGTGAAAATTCTCTAAGGGCAGCATTTTTTTGCCACATACAATTAGTAAATACGCCGGTTGTTCTAAAAAGGTAGAGAAATTTTCAGACTTCGGCATTAGTTTTAAAAAAATATTAAGATCCTCTTTCGTCGACGTACCTCGAATTTAAAAAAAATATGAATAATTACTACGAGAATTGTAACGTATAGTTTTGTTTGTGATTGCAGAGGGAGAGGTTTTGCTAGTGGTGTGGCAGCCGCAATTTCGTACATTATGGGCTTCATCACGTCCAAAACATTTTTAGATCTGAAATCGGCACTAGGCCTTTTTGGCGTCTTCTCGCTGTACGGATCAGTAACTGTATGCGGTATCGTGTACGTCTACCTAAAACTTCCAGAAACCGAAGGCAGATCGTTAGAAGACATCGAAAATTTGTATAAATCAAAGAAGACGAAGACCTAGAGTGCACGCCCCCTGCGTTCGCTTTCTAATGTTTAAGTTACCTTTTACGGATATTTATTAGATTTTTATTTCTGTGATTAAATTTTTTTTTTTAATAAAATGTAAACATCAAAAGAATTGTTAATGAAAATAATGACAATATTCATGGAGCATAGTCACGCTGGAAGGAGTTTCCTTTGAGAGTTTAACTATTAGAGAGTTCTGTTAAAAAAAAAAAAAAAAACAACAAAAAAACGAAGACATAAAACTAAACAAATAAAAGCCTGCGTCTGAGCAATATTTTTAAATACTATTGCACAAGGCCCAGTCAATCATAACATGTTTTTCATGGAAATTAAACAATTTTACAAACAAGTGTCTGCAAGATCAAAACATTCTTGAAGTAGGTACCTATTGTTAAATTATATTTTAGGAATGAAATCTAAAAAAAACTTGGGAAGCACTCAATTAAAATCGTTCTTTGAAACGCCGATACAAACCATTATAACAATAGAGTTAGTACCCAATAACAGATTTCATCCAAACATTTCAATATTTAATTATCACAAATTATTTTCACAAAATAATATTCATTATAAATTGCAAATTCATATAAAAATGTACACAGTACTTATTTTCTACGTTAATAACAGGTACAGAAAAGCTAAGCTTAAATTAAATTAGAAATCAGTAACAATGGGTTAAAGAACAGTAGGAATTAAACTCAACATAGGAATTCGAATACACTATATTTGGTCTACTTAAAACAATTATTAATTCATTCAAAAAACCTTGAAAACGAAAGAAATATAGCTTTATCGGGACAAAGCTTCGGAGTAATTACAATTTTCACTTTTAAATCGTACACGTTTCACAAACCAATCACAAACCTAAATTTTCTCGAACTCGCTTCAGAAAAAATGGAAGATAAAATAACAACGAAACTAATGTTGTAAAATTGAAGAAAAGGCCAACTATAGTGTATTTTTCCTCGCAGTTTTTAAAACTTCTCAGAAGAAAACTGCAAAACGTTCATAGTTATAACAAAAATTCAAAGAAAATAAATATTATCTGAAAAGATAGAAGGGCTATTTTTACATCAGATGCTTAATGGTAACATTACCGTGAAGTATTTCAACTCAAAGAAATCAATGATTTCAAATAAGCCTAATCAAGGCAAAAATTTCAAAGAAATATACGTTATACGTCATTTTTCTAATTAGAAAATAATAAGAGAAGATGACATAAGAATAACCAAACGCTATAAGCAAGATTCAGCGTACCATAGTTTTGCGACATGGACCCAATGGTAAATCGAACAATTTGATTAAAAATCAATCTAAGCCGCAAACGACCACTATGAAAATCTGATCTCGAAGATGAAAGAAAAAAAACTTAGAAATCATAACCCTCTCAGCTGTGGAAGAGCGTAATAATGAATATATTTTTCAATAACGCCAGATATTGTATTCATCTATCTTCAAAAAGATACTGGACCAGTTTTTTTCTTCTTTAAAGAAAATCGGTAATCACACTAATGAGCTGTAGAGGCGAAGCTTTGATAAAACCTGAGGAGACTGAATAAAATTAAGCAATTTTTCTTTAGATGAAAATGAGCACTTGATTTTTTTTTCTTACAGCAATGTAAATTTCAAATTTTTTTGGGGTTTTTAAAGGGGCCTCCTTTAGCTTTGCCACAAATGAAGCCGAAACAAAAAACTACCCATAAATGGAAGCTGTAAGCATATATAAGTGTTCGCAAGACAAAAAATTGTAGAGATTGGAGAAAAAAAAAGAGTACGCATTTACCACTTGAAATTTTTTTTTGGAATGGGAGAGGCGGGACTTCGCCAAATTTTGGGAGCTCAGCCCCCTTGCTCTCTTAGCTTTGCCTCTGATTAGCAACAACATGGGCGTCAGTCAGTCACCTCATTGGTGGATCCTTTCATTTCTCAGAAATTTTTCCAGATCTCTGAAGAATAACTTCATTTTATTCGGAGTTGCTCTTCAACCGAATTGTTGAGAAAAAATTGAGAAAAGACCGAACTCCAATCATTCGAAGTTTCTCGAGCAGACGTTCACTCAATGGTAACTTCATTAAGCAAATATCAGAACATAGAAAAAGAAGCCGACGAAATTGTCAAGCATGACTGAGTCTTTGAGGTTGACGGTCACCTTTTCGGTTGGGTACCTACGTTTGCAATTACTCAGCGAAATTTGAAATATTTCGACTATATCCACGGGCTACTCAATCGGAAGTTCATAATTATGTAGTTACAACTTTTTTGGTCAAAATATTCAAAACTAACTGTACGAAACAAACGATGATTAAAAACAAAATGAATAAAACAATTTTACAGAACAAAAAATTAACATAATTCAGAATAAAATTCATCGGATGCCGGAAGTTAAGACAGAATTATGACATTTAATGAAACACAAACAGAACAAGTACCATGCGAAAAAATAACATTAAAAATTTTCCAAACATAAAAAAAAGTCAACTTTTATAATCAATCACGAATATAGTTAACGGATCACAGGCACGTAAACGAGTTGTGAAATTTCACAAATTCTTTTTTATAGCACCATACCACACTTGGAAGTACGTGAAATTCACACCATTTGGAGCCGCGTGACTTGATTCTAAAGCGTTAACATAAAATTGCACCTAATGTAGGTAAGTAAACAAGTCAAACGAAAATCTATAAAAATCAATAGAATACGAACCGAGACAAGAAAATATTTGATAGAAAACAATCAGCGATGCTGTACAAGTAGAAAACAAAGATAGAAAAAGCATACGAAAAATATTTCTAATTATGATGTAAGGAACAAGTCAACGAAATAGCGTATCACAATTTTTTTTAGAAGTTACTAATTTCTGGTGAACAAAGAAAGAAGAAAAATGACAGCTCAATATTAATGAAATAACGGATCATCTCGCCAACGTCTTAAGCTGGGTTTACACCAAGCGAACATTGGCTGTTCGTTCGATCTTTTCTTATATTTACCAGGTTACAGAGTGTTCGCTGCTGTTCGCTCCGGTAGCGAATTTCGTTCGTTCTTATTGGTTTGTTCGATGTTCATTCACGCCAAATAAGCAAAAAAAAAAAAAACGTTCGTTGTTCGCTTGTTCGTTCGGTGTAAACGCAGCTTTATGGAGAAATTATATTAACGAATGGCGCTTACATTATTATAATTTTCATTTATTTGCCCTGATTTCCGAACGCAGATGTAGCTCTATACTAATGTTAAATGAAGATTAAACATTAAACTTACATGGAAATTTAAGGAAGGAAAAAAATACAACGACGTAAATTTTTGGCAAACAAGAAAGTTTTACATTCAACTTACGCACAATACTTCTGATTAAACAAAAAATGAATCCCACGAAGAACGAATTTTGGCTGAAATACGATCGCTTTTGTGGGTTAAAAATCGTTCATCCTCAACTTGGTAGGCCTGTAACATTAAATGACGAATTAATTGAAGGCAAACCATGGAAAAATATTTTTTTTTTAAAAAGAAGCATAACTTAATGAACTTATCCTTAAAAAATAAAAATGGCGAATGTACATAGCTTTCCAGACGAATGACGAAGGGAACACGAAACAACAAAAACTTGCTGACTTTCAATAGGGATTTTTCTTCATGCGTACACCTATACTGTTGTAAGTAATGGCGGACTGAAAGTTCCCATGGACATCATGTTAGCTTCGAAGGTTACTCAAGGTCAAAGGGCAAAGTAAAATTAGTTTATTGAAAGTATCTCTCTTCTTATCGACAGGATGACAATAATGATTATTTAAAAATTTTTGTAAATTGAACAATTTACAACAAAAAAACTCTAGCACAACGATAGAAAACGCAGTTCGCTAATTTTCATCTAAAATTTAAAAAAAAAATAAAACCTAAAACCTAAAACCTAATATAATACAACGTAGAAAAGATGCTCGAAACCCCTTCATTTGTAAATCCGAAAAAAATACTTCAAGTAACATAGGTAACCTGCTTTTCTCTGCAATTTTTTTTGGCTTCACATTTTTCTCTGAAATTACTGAACTAATACGCACCTAACTCCAATCAGACCGGGTCTTACGAATAAGGACTACCTTTCGTGAATATTTCAGTCCTATCCCTTTGGTAGTTCCCCCAAAACCGTTAACCTAAAATTGTCTCCAGCAATTTTTTTTTCCAGTTTTCTCAGAACAAATAGGCACCAAACTTCTACCAGACTGCCATTTATATAAGACGAATTTAAGATAAAAATTTCGGTCCCATCCCTTTTTCAGTTTCTTAAAAATCCTGGAAAAACCAATTTTTTGGAAATTTTCTGTTCTTCAGTTTTCTCAAAGAAGTACTGAACCAATAGGCACCAAACTCCTATCAAACCTGGTTTCACGAAAACTTCATCCATATCCCTTTTTTAGTTTCATCGAAACCGTCAACACAAAATTTTTTCCAGTAATTTTTTCTTTTCCAATTTTCTCCGAAACTACTCAATATTATTAAGTATTAAACTTCTGTCAAACTTATTCATACATAAGAACAATGTATCGTGAAAATTTCAACCCGATTCTTTCGTCACTTCTTTAAAATCCTGGACAAATCTCTTTTCTAGGAACTTTCTGTTTTCTAGTTTTCTCGAAAATTACTAAAACAATAGGCAACAAACTCCTAGCAGACCTGGTCCTAATATAAGGACCACCTTTCGTGAAAATTTCAGCTCTAACCCTTTTGTAATTCTCTCAAAATCTTGAACACAAAATTTAGGCGAAACATACATACATATATATAGAAAAAAAAAATGTAAATGCCGTTGTAGTTATACTCATGAAAGATTGTAAAGTGTAAATCAGAAAATACGTATCTAAACAATACTAAACGGTAATTTTCCATTAATTCGGGTTTTTTATTTCGTCTATTTTAAACTGCTAAAGATGATAAAAACAATTATAAGGATAACAAATTTATTAAAATTTTCTCCTCTTTTCAATGACACCAACCTCAACTCGCTAATTTGAGTAGCGGCTGAGGAATCATTGAGTGAAAGAGGAGAATTTCTGATTCCATAAATGGCAAATTTTCTTTTAATTTTACTTTTTTTTTCGTTTATTTTCGAACTGCGAAAGATGATAGAAAAATTATATGGATAGTAAATTTATGAAAATTTTTTTATCTTTCCAATGATACCAACCACAACTCTCTAGCTTAAACCTCGACAGTAGAATCATTGAGTGAACGATAAAAAGTTTCTAGAATCCAAAAAATGGCAAATTTTTCATTATTTATGTTTTTTTTTTTTTTGTTTATTCATTTCCAAATAGGTAAAAATTATCAGAAAATTAGATGGAAATTTGGTAAATTTTCTTCTCTATCCAACAATGCCAACTTTAGCTCTCTAGCTTAAATAGAGGCTGAGTAATCAATGAATGAAATGTAAGAGGTTTGTTTCAAAACTGAAATGTTGCGCTCAATTTCAACTGACAAGGAGCACGTACACAACTACATACATACACACACAAAGACACATTAACGAAACTTACGATCTGACACCTAACGCTCGTAAGTCTCACGAAACCTCTACTGAGAGCTAAAACGTTTACACATCAAAAATCAGGTGAAAATGGGAAAATGGTATCAATAGTTTTCTTTTGTCATAAAACAGAAAATTTTTATCATTCCCACCCCTAACTCTTTTGTGAGGTCGACTTTAATACTCCGTTCGCACGCAAACTGGGTAAAAAGTCATATCGTAGCTTCATCAGAACAAAACTGTCACGACTCAATAATTACCAACTTACGTTTCATCGCGGATGGCTGAATTTTTGTAAAAACCTTCACTATTCAGCAAGTTGAAGCAATAAACTCTTACATCAGCAGAAATGAATCATCTTTACAATGCAAGACAGCCACTTTTTGAGATAAGTTCAAGTCTTCAGTTTAGTTCATTGATTTCTAATCAGAATGCTTCGAAAGAAGATAGTCAACAGTCTTGCCCAAAAAATAGGTAACAGTTCGCGGTAAGACGTTATTGGGCATGGGCCACTTCACAATTAACGGAAACGAGAATGAAATGAAAAACAGAAACGAGACCGAGAATTTTAGTTGTACGTTCACAACCAAACTATTCTACGCCCCATATCTGGCGAAAAAATCGGTCATTCCAAAATAGCTTAGTGATTAAAAAATAGTTCAAAATGAAACGCAAAAAATCAAAAATCTATCTCGCTCACCGTCACAGAATGGTTAGCGATTTCGGCGAATTTCGAACAAAAGTTTTTGAAACAATCATCAGACACGAAATACAGAATCCAGTCACCGCCCATTTCAGAAGCTTCTCGACAACACAGTTCCTGCAAAAAATTCACGATCTATGAGCTACAAGTACAGATTGCATGCGGCTAGCTGGAAAATCTTGGATCGCCGATTCGCCGCTACGTACCAGAAGGCAATAATAGCTATTCGGCCAGCTCGACTTCGTGAAAGAGGTCACGTTATCCAAAAACGCTCTGCTGATTATCTCGTTTGGAAAGCGATGCAATAATATTTGATTGCTCGACAACGTAACGAAACAGTTTACCAACGGCGATTCTTTCTCCAAATACGACGAAACTTCGACGTTCGATGCCTACAAAGAACGAAATAAAAAAAATGGAATTATCAATCGCTCGTAACACACAATACGATCGACGAATATTCGCATTAGAATGGAAGGTATGAGGCGTGCCTGCGATGATGAATACAAGTAACGGATCCATTCCATCATTTCCGATTCGTCGGCGGCTCCGAAGATGTACGTCGAACCTGCGTCCATAAGAATTTCAAACGTGTGCGGTCGCTGCGAATTATTATGAATACGACAACCTTTGTAGCAAGGTGAACGCAGCGGTACGGAGATTTCGGGAATAGGCCTACACTGGGAACTCTTCTCGAACAAATACAACACTCCGCCCCTATGAAATTAAAATTCGACTCGAACTATAGGTATGGTATAGAAAAATCAATGGAGGATAAATCGTGTTTTCGTCAAAAACGATGAAGTTGAATTTTATGAAAAGTTTTCACATCAATACTGCCTTTCGTCACCTTTATGTCGATCTATGAGCTTAATTTGAACGATCGATTAAAAGGATCGTGTTGCTACGGTAAACTAACGCGAAGTTTTAAAATATGTTTAAAATACCAAGGCCAAAACTCTTAGGTTAATGACAAACGAAAATAGTATGTAAAATTGATTTTCTCATAATTTGATAAACTGCAAAACATTAAGAGATTCTCAGAGGTAATAGTGGAGCAACAAATAGAGCGAAAATCTTACTTTAGGCACACGTATGACGGAGCCCATGATGACTGGGTCCCAATTCTCGTCATTAAGTATCCTTCTTTTTCAGGTCCTAGAGGAGACGGCGCTTCGACGTAATCTTCTTGCAACCATACCGAGTATTGCGCAATCACTACTTCATTCTAAAATCAAATTTCATCAAATATTTTTTTTAAATTATGAATTATGAGTAGGTCGCAATTTTTCATACATTCGCCAACTTCTGTTTCAAAAGATATCATCACAAATATCAGTAGATCTCGCCTAGACGAGACTAAGGAATATTTCACTACTTTGCAGTCCCGAGTTATACGAATTTTATTCATCTGGTGAGTGCAAACTTCATGACAGAATGTCGGATGTAAGCACTGCTCAATATTTCATAATTTGACATAGAACAATACTTCCTCAAACTCTATTGGACATTCTTCTTGGCAACTAAGTCTTTTTTGTTTCCTCCGAGCTATCGTAGTTTTAATATTATTACAGGAAGTTTGAGAACACACATCAAAGTACTCATTTCTGAAATATATCACGTATTCTACATCAAAAGTAAAAGGTGAAAAATTTTCAATTTATTCCTGTGAACAAAGCTAAAAACTCGAGAAAAACTAAGAAAAACGAGTTCTGTTACCAGTATTTTGATCAAAGCTCAATGACTCTTTTCTTGAATGGATAAGAGGTGAGGACAGCTTGGTATTGGTAAATTCCAACTATATTCAAAAAAATAATTTAGATGAATTTATTTTCTCCCGGTTTGAAAAATTCTTAAATGAAGAAAACGAAAGATTTTCTTCAAAAAATAAAGGAGCCGAAAAAAGCAGCAAATCAAGTCCAAAAATTTCTATTTAGTTTCTTCTCCATTTATGCATCATACCAGAAACAAAAAAATAAAATTAATTAAACAGTAATTAAAAGAGACTCATTATCATCACCAAAAAATTTTGTATATCTTTGAAATATTCCACATCAATTTGTCTGGACCTGCTTCTAACATTGTTTTTCCATTTTTTTGACGAAAAAAGAATGAAAATTAAAGACAAAGGCCAATATTTAATCTCCTTTTTTAAATACTTGTTTGGTTGCGGTACGTTAAGGTGCTCATCATATTCATTAAATTTCCTCAAAATAATAAAATTTTAATTCGCAAGTTTCAATTTTTTTCAATAAATGAGACTATGGAAATTTTCATCAATTAAAATGATGACCAACAATTAAAGGCAATTCAACATCAATCGATATTTTAAAATAACAACAACCACGGCATCGCCGCTCCCACTTCAACTACCTCAGTAAAATTACTGCAATTCTTTGCATACCATAAAAAAAGCATCAAAATTCATAGACTTCCACCGAAAAATCTAAAATCCGCAAGTTACAGTTAATTTCATAAAATAAACTCACCTCAACAAGTGCGTTCCCCGGCAACAAACTGTGAAAGGCCCCCATACTCTTGATATCGTGAACTTGAGCCACATTAAAGTTGAAATCTTTTTTCGCCTTTATACACCATCTCCGAATGGCTACCTCAAGATGAGATATCAAATCGGACGCAGCGGACTCCGATAAACCGGTGTTAATGAAGAATCTCTCCTTACTTTCGTTAAACACAATTACAAGTTGAGAAAACGGACCCACAACTGCAGCTAGAAGATTTGCAAAAGTACAAGAGTAGTGAATGGTGAATGAATCGTTTATTTCGCAGTAGCCAACGAAGCACAATGAATTAGACGTAATCACAGCTAACACAGGACAACCTTCAACTGATAAAACTTTGTAGGCCTGAAAAATAAAAAAAATATTGAACACACTGGAATTAAGGCAATATGAATTCGAGAACTAAGAAGAGTATCGTTTTAACATTCAAAAGCAATGAATCAGCAAACTATCATTCAGGAAATTCATATAAGTACGACAGGAAACGAAAATTAATTTACTGTTTTTTTTTTCTTCAATGGAAATAAAATATTATGAAATTAAATTCAGCAGTGCAAAATTCATTGAAACGTGGGTGACGCAATTTTCACAAAATTCTGTTTTAAAATGGACAAGCAATATTTTTTTTTGCCTTTTTGCACAAGCTTCACATTGGTGACGTCGCTGGACTTATTTTTACCAGACATTTGAAATCGTATTAAAAATTACTTGAAATAATTCTGTATTATTTTCGATTACTATAAAATTTTAAATTTAAAGGGGACTTGATGACTATTAATATAATTCAGCCACTATATGGTACATATAAGATAGAAAATGCCTGAAAAGAGATAAAATTATAAATCAAAATTCGATGAAATTAGCGAAAATTGCCTATATCATTCTATAGAATTTCTCTACTCATATCTTTTCAGTCACCAGTCTACCGATTTCTTCACAACATTTTCGGTTTACAATTTTGATCAGCTGATTTATAATTTCGATGAAATCCAGCAAATAAAAATTCCTGTGCGAAAATGAAAGAAAATGAAATCTACCATATAACAAAAAGAGTGAACGAGAATTCCTGCTAAAGTAATGTAAGAAAATGTAACGTTGTTTGCTAGATGAGTATAACTATAGAGTGAATATTATGAGAACCAAACAAATACCTACTTTATATAATGTACAATTTTTATCGTGCGATAAAAGCAGTTTTACGATCGATGATTTTAAATTCGAAGTAATATTTTCTCTTTTGGGTGAGTTTCTTGTTATTTCCTCAGAAAGCAACTTTATTACGACAGAGTAATCCTCTAAATCGGACCGCCTCAGATTTGATACATGCAGCGAAACAACGCGATTTTTGGTCACTGTTAGCATACATTTTGGAATTACTCGTTTCGACGGAATTGATTTCAAGAATTTCTTCACCAATAAGGCCTTAGCGTTCGAGTATGAGCAGTCAACGGTGTCTGAAATATTTAAAACATAAAATTAAATCAGGTAAACGAAGCAACATAGCTGTATTTGGGTATCACTAACTTTTCGGACAGAAATCTTTTCCACATTCTGATAAACTAGATGTTGACGAATATCGTTTAGGATCTTCCTGCCCTTCGGGAACGCCTCTTTCCAACAGCGACGGATAAAACTTTCTTGAACCCCTTCGGAACGTGATTTCTTTATGCGAATCACACTTCTCATTTTCGTAGGTCTCCTGAAGAACTTTTTTCAAGGATCCAAGTTCTAGAGTTCTCGACTCTTTGAACTTAGTTTCGCTAAGTGCATTTTCATCGAACGATACCCGTTTTGAATTATCTTTGTAAATTTTACTTTTTGTACGTTTGATAACGATGGGTTCTTCATTTTCGAAAGACATTACGCACGACAAAGATGACAAACTTCAGCCATTTGGAACACACAAGCACAATAAATGAAAACCATAATACAAAGCGCGAGTGCAAATGAAAATCAAAAAACTGTCGACCGTTTGAATACCTCACTAATGTTCAAAAATTGAATTTAATACTTTGTTATTTCTATCGTTTTGTTAAACCACAGTCCATAGGTCCAAAAATAAAGTACTAGTATTGCTATTGCTAAGAATACTCCGTCGTTAACAGCATCCACCAAACTTAGCAAAATAAAACAACAAAATCAAAAACATTGTGAGGAGGTTGGTTTCTTTGAATATATGGCTTATGGACTGCTGGAACTGATAAAATCATGAAGCCGAACACTGCAGGCGTTACTTTTCGAAAAAGGTACTTTGTGTGAAAACTGAATTTGTATCAGGTAGAATATCGTGAATTTTATATTTAAACCGAATTATTTCGTTCCGTAATTCTTACTTTTTTTTTAATACAGAACGTTTTAATGCAAATGGGATTAAATGTTATTACTGTCGATCGACAAATCAGTCATTATTACTCAAGAATCAAATGGCATTTGTCGAAGAATTCTATTTGATTTGTGTGAATTTAATAACATTGATTCGTCGATGAATTAAAGCACTTAAATGCACACAAATTCCCTTCGAGTGAGTTTAATAATATTAATTCGTTGACAAATTAAGAGCTACACACGAATTAATGCCTTGTGTTTAAGAACATTAATTCGCCGATAAATTGAAAAGAATTCATTGACAAATCAGTCATTATTACTCACAAATCAAACGGAATTTGTCAACGAATTCTATTTGATTTGTGTGCATTTAATATAATTGATTTGTCGATGAATTAAAGCTCTTAAATGCACACGAATTCCTTCAATTTGCAAATATAATTTTAATTACTAAATTAACGAATTATAAAAATTAATTTTTTTTTAGCCAGAATTGGAAATTTGGAATCACTATCATGTATCACCAAAGGTTGTTTTTCATAAAAAGAACGCCTGTTAACAGTGGCTTCAGTGGTCTTCCATTTAACCCCATGTATTTCTTATCAGTTCTAGCAGTCCATGAGCTATATAGTCAAAGGTTGGTTTACGGCCTTCGAGGATATATATACATGACAAAAATGACATGGAACAGTTTTAACATGGGGTTGAGTGTCCAGTCAATAGATGCCACGTGCTGGCGTATGAAGCACCCAAACTCTACACTGCAACCAATCAGAATAAAAATTGGTGTAAAAGTGAAGTACTTCTGTGAGAAATTGGCAATCACTAACATGAAAGATTTCACATTAACCGAACAAGAACAACAACCAGCGATGATATTAAACAAAAACCATTGAAGAAACACTAAATTTGTAGTCAACACAATAAGAAAAAGATTAAGTTTTTAAGATCTCATCTTATTCTCTGTTCACGTAACAACATTTGGAGATCAACTAACTGAGTTAAAATACAAATATACAATCAGGCGACCACGTTATGGCTAAATATATCGACTATGAGCGAGGTCATGAGGAGCATATTCTCACAACTTCATACGCCAGTGTTTATAAATAAATGCACCTGGCGAGATTTTCCTCCATTCAGATATTTAGATGGAAGTACACCTATTTGTGGATGTGCTTTCTATAGGTTGGACACCGAAACTTCCCATGTGTCATCTCCATCATATATATATCCTCGAAGTTTATAGCATATCTTCGAAGGTTTATGGACTGCGCATACTGATAAAATGTTGAAGCTAAACAAATGAAATGTACATTCCATTCAAAAGTTCCTTCCCTCATCAAACTGTACTTTTTACAATATTAAAAAATCAGAATTCTCAAATTGAACGTATTTTTAACCAGGTTTTTTTGTTTGAAATAAATTTAGTTATGGCTAAAATACTTTGAAGATCAACAGTCGTAGATTTGGGTTTATATATTACAAGTTTGTGTTCTTTCTTCTTCCCTTAAGTTTTCAAAGTGGGATTGCTTGTTCATGTCCTAGTGCCATTAAAAGATTTTCAAGTTCCAATTTTTCTGTAAATTCTTTTCTTGTATCTCTAACATATTGCACTATAACATCCCATTTTGTTTAAAAAAATTCTTATATTTCCTCGTGGTTTATATCAAAATTGTTGCCATTTTGATTTTGCCATATTTGCCATAACCTTTGTTTTAACCCCATATATACTATCCAATTTTGTAAATATTTTGTCTCCTGTTCTGCATTCTCTTATTTATCTTGCAATTGTATATGAAATTCTTTCTAAAATGAATGCTTTAGCATTATCCTGTCTTTTACAATATGCTTTATGTGTGTAAGAGGGAATAAAATCCATTTTATCAAAATTATGATTCCTTCACTCCCTCACAAATACATAAACTCATACCTAACCTGTAAAATAATAAACTTGTAACTTTACTATGTTTCATATGTGGCAACACTGATTGCCATCTGAAACCTTTTTCCATCTCTGATCAAACGTAGGTTGTTTTCCGTTCGTCAGTTGTCACTGTAACGATGAAGTGAATAAATATTTTAACATCAACATTTCGTTTTTCACTGTGTTTGAACTTAAAGATCTCATCTCTCCTCAACCTGGTAGCCAGAGCTTGGGATCACACAGTGCTAAATGTAATTAGAATGTTTTTTTGCGTAATTAAAATAAAAGTGCTCGTGTAAAAGTTCATGTAAAATGATAAGGCTTAGAGCCTAGTGAATTTGTCACGAAAAAGTGATTGCAAAAAGTTAAAAATTAAAAGTGAAAATTGTGCTATAAAAGTAAAGTAAATTATTTAAAAGTGATTAAAAGAATCGTTAAAATGTATTGATCGAGAATTTAATAAAAAGACGTAGAATTCCTGGATGCCAGTGGCGTCATCAAGGTCAAAAATCTGGTAAAAAAAAAGCAGATAAAATTTGAAATAATCCTGTGGTTTGGGAAACTGGCACATCGAATTAAAAGTGGTTGTTAGCTGTAATTGCGGTGTTTTGGCAAGAATTAAAGTTCATAAAAGTCAAAGTCAAGTCAATTGGTGCGATATCAGCGAAGTTCGAGCTCCGAGAAAGCAAAAAAGCGCTAAAAAGTGCAGAAAAACGCAGCTAACATCGAAGTAAAATAAAAGATAAGTCATAAAATTCAATTAATTAATTATTATTTCGTTTATTAATGTCCGTTTTTGCTTAAAAAATTGCGAAATTTGTGTTATAATTTGTAATTTTGATTCATTTTTTTCATGAAAATTCAATGACAAGAGATTTGAAAAGTTGAAACCTGTAAGGTACTTTGAGTCTTTCTTTCAAACTTTATCTCGTTTGTCCTGAATGGTATAATTCGAGAAAAATTTTGTTGAATTTATTGTATCGAAATCAACAATAGTTAAAATTTGAAATAGTATCATAATCTTTAGTGACAAATATTTTCATACTAAATACAATAATACTGCATTCAATTGTTGAATGCTAACAGATAATTTTTCATATGCTTCATATTTTATATCATTTGATAAAAGGTAATTTGCCAAATAACTAATTCTTATGTTCAAAAGTGATTAATTTTAAAATTGTTTCTGGAAGATTCATTCCTACATTAAAGGATCGACTTTGAATAATTTCTGGCAGAAGAATTTGATCGAAAATAAACAATTAATCCATTGACACAACGGCAAAGAGATCGTTTCATTGTCAGCTGAAAGTAATATGATATAAAATTATTTTATTATATTGCGTGAATTGTTTAATTTTTGTATTTGATATTATAATTTGCATTCCCCATTGCGTGGTTGAGACCGTGATTTGCATTATCGAGCGGCTAAGACTGTGATACCCTTAGAATTAAGTTCTCGTGTTTCTGAGGTAGGATCTATATCCTCTAATTCCATTTTAATTTTTTTTTCTCATCTTATTTTAAAATTAATTAAAGACAATGTCATATTTTGACACTAAAAAAGTCTTTGACAGGAGAAACTATGACGCGTGCAGAACCACAATGATATCAACTTTGTATGCTGAGAGACTATATCCCATCATGCATGACACTGAAACTGAAGTATCATTTTTGGGTATTTTTGAATCCAGATCCTGGAAATGATAGCCCAGCAAACCGTATGTCTTATTTCTGAAACCAGGAGAAAGGAAAAGCTTTGATCTATCAGGGTCTAAACAATGAACTCATTGAGAGAGTAAAAGATTTGCGGACGATTAATCAAATATTAAAAGTGTTGGATGAGCGATATAAGAGCTGCACTCAAGTCACATATATCAACGCCAAACAGGCTTTTCAAAAGTTAAAATTTTATAGTAAGGGAAACATGCGTAGCTATTTGGATCTTTTTTCTAGCTCAGCTCAAAAATAAGAGATTGTGGAAAACTTTTAGACAAACAGGAGGAAATTGAACAGTTATTAATATCTCTTAATATGGACTATGACATGACACGTTTGGAATTTAATATATTGAGTCGGGATCAAAAAATGATAGAAACTCTTCATGCTATGTTAATCGAGAGGTCAGATAGGTTATATGACGAGAACAAGTCGAAATACAATAATAATAATAATAATAATAATAATAATAATAATAAATATCATAATTTTAACCACAATAATAAAAATCAAAAGTTCCAATATGGTGGAAATTACAACAGATTCAATAATAACGATAGAAATTCATAACACAGTCAAAATACAGATCAGGGGAAAATGAAATATAATAATAATCAACAACCTGATATGTCTTCCTCAAATAATAATAAATATGAAAATAAAAAATATAATAATTATCAAAATCAAAATACTTTGCCAAATTCGAATACAATAGTATGCTTTAAGTGTCATGGCAAAGGACACATGGCAAATATATGTCCGTCAAATAAAGAGGGTACATTACCCCAAAATAAACCAGATGGTCCTGCACAAAATACCTGATACGGACGAAATAATAATAATAACAACAACAATAATAAAAATAAGAAAGAAAACAAAGTTCAGTGGTTAATGATGCTTAAATATAAAAACCCTGAAATGGAAATGAGCAAACGGGATAGTAGTTTAATAAATTTAATTACCTCAAAAGGTCACGGACAGGAATCAATTTCGGATTATGTCCCTTTGACCAAACAAATAATGTTAGATGGTGGAGCAGTTGCTCACATAATTTCAGACTTGTCAAAATTGTCTAATCCCATAATGTTGGAGAAACCAATCGAACTGGATTGTGCAATCTAGGACACATTATTAATTGCAACATATATAGGTACAATGTTTATAAAAGTTGAAAATTCCGAAAGAAAACAAACAGTCATAAGACTCAAGAATGTACACTATGTACCATCATTAAATATTGATCTTTTGTCAGGAATTAAAATAACTGAAAATAGAGCTCTTTGTATAGACCAAAATTTTTCGGCAGCGAACATATACGTCCGAGGTACAGACGAAATAATATTTTCAGCCCCTAAAATCAGAGGTGTGTATATGGTCAAATACGAGTTAGTTTCAGAAATGTTGGTAAATGTCATAGAATCCACAGATTATTTAAATAAAACATACCCATATATTAATAATTCAAATAAACTGGCATGTATGCCAAACATAAATTCCCAAGATGAATGGATGGAATATGAAATAGAAGAAGAAGTAATTGAGGAAAGCCAGGAGGAATGCGAGAAGAATGCAGATGAAAGAAAGAGCGAAAATTCTTTAGACAAAACTAATAATAATAATATAATAAATAATAACCAATTAGAAAACGAAAATCATGAGAGAAGAGATAATCTAAATGATACAAACAAAAGTAACAAATCACAAAAATGAAGAAAAAAAGAAATATATGAGGAACAGTGTGAAACAAATGAGGAAATAGGATCAAATAATAATAATGATAATGATATAATAAATAATGATAATATAATAAGTAAGGCAATTATTTTTATGATATTGCATATTTTTTCCTGCTGCACTAGATACCACATATCACAATTTTCTTTGCGTTTCGTGTAATTCTATGACAAATAGTGAAATTTTATAGCGCATATTTTTGAGTATTTTGGGTATAAATGCATAGAAACGCTTATTTTAGCCAAAAAACGTCAAAATAGCGTTTATTTTGAGCTTTTTTCAGGTTGTTACAGCTTTTTTGAGAAAAAATGGCAAAAATCAGCCAACAAAAAAAAAAATTTTAATTTTTGATTTAAAAAAAATTGAAAAATGTTGTGACATAGAGAGGTCCTTCAGTTTGCTGAAAAGTTTCCTTCGGGATAACCGGCGATCATTTTTAGTCAATAATTTGAAAGAGCACATGGTGATAGCTGCATATTTTAAAGCATAAATTGAATGAAAAATTAAAGACAATGAGTCGATTAATTTGTATTTTTGAAAAAAATAAATGTTCAATGGTTTTTTGTTCTTTTATTTTAGGTTCTTTGATAGCGCTTTGAAAATACCTACATTTTGATACCCATAACCGTATAGTTTTATAGTGCTTTTTTCTGTTTTTTTCAGGTTTTTAGCGCATATAAATGCTTTTTTTTAGATTTTAACCGCTTATTATAAGCACTTATTTTGATGTTTTTAGCACATAAAAATAATTTCCCTAATAATAAGTGACAATAAGGAGCCTTATGTAAGAACAGACAATACAAAAATAGACAAAAAATTAATATGGTACATTTGTCTGGAAAAATTTAAAATTCTTAGCAAAGGTCTCAAGAGGTATTCCGTTAGGAATTACTTTTCGTGATGATGAGTTCTGCCTTTGTCAGACTTGCTTAAAAGGTAACTCCAGAAGACTAGGACACAATGGAACTCGCACACGACCTGACAGGAAGCTTGAGCTTGTTTTGTCAGACACAATGGGTCCATTTTTGCCAGGAGTATATGGTGAAAAATACGTTTTTATTTTCATGCCACTAAATATACTTTTGTCACCCCTATCGAAAGGAAATCCATGGTCTATGAGGAACTTAAAAAATTATTTTTAAAATTAAAGTCAAAATTCCCAGATTATCCCATCGCTACTTTACAGTGCGATAATGCTAGGGAATACCTAGACAATAATATGAAGACCTTTTGTGAGAATAATGGTGTAAATTTGGAGCTGGTGGTTCCATATTCCCCTGAGTTGAATGCGATTGCCAAAAGGCAAAACTAAATAATAATGTCAAGAGTTAGGGCTATGTTATTTGATTCGAATTTGGATTTTAAATTTTGGTCTTTGGCAGTTGTAACGGCAGTTTATATAACTAAAAGAAGCCCAACAAGGGCAAACCCTGACAACAAAACACCTTTTGAAATGTTTTACAGCACGAAGCCGGATATCTCAAATATGAGAGTCTTTGGATCTCTCGCCCACAGGCACATCCCAATAGAAGTCGGTCAACAACAAGTCACAAAAAACAAAAAAAAAAGTGCCATAATAGAACACCCAAAACTCACACAACAATCAAATAAAGGCATTTTTGTAGGTTATACTAGTAATGGATATTGTATCAGGGACTCATTACTGAAAAAATTGCACGTCACTTTGCGATGTCAGGTTTGACAAAACAAAAAATATAATAGATATAAAAAACACAAATAATAATAATAATTTAAATGATCAAGTGGTGGAATATGAAAACGACACTGTGGAAACTCCAGTTATATTGAACATTATAAACTCACGAAGTAACAAATACATTGAGGACTGTATTCCTCAGACTTGGGAGGACGTTCACTCCAATCCTTTCAGGGAGCAATGGCTCCAGGCCATAAAAGACAAGCTGAATTCCTTGTCTGATATGGGAGTTTAGGAAATTGTCCCCAAGGAAGGAATGTGAGGTTTGTAGATACCAAGTAGTGTTTCACCACAAAACCCAATAACTTAGGGGTTCACACCCCGAAGGCCAGGCTTGTTGCTAGAGGGTTTAAAGATCTCACTCACTATTCCATAACTGAAACGTATGCCCTGGTGATCCAATACTGGCTTATCAGATGGATCTTGTCAGTTACCAATAAGTATGGTTTAAATCTAAGACAATTTGACATTAAAACAGCATTTCTGAATTCAGAAATTAAATATCCAATTTTCCTATCTTCCCCCAAAGGATACCAAATAGGCGTTAACAAATGCCTCAAATTAATAAAATCAATATATGGTCTCAAAACATCATCGAAAAGTTGGTACAATCTATTGAACTCCAGAGTAGTTCAAGCTGGTTTCACCCAGTCAAAAATTGATCGATGCTTGTATACTAAGCAGGACAGCAGCGGCGCAATGGCGTTTCTAATAATATATGTAGATGATATGCTGTTAACAAGCAACCACGACGAGTGGACACAGGATTTAATAAATACCCTGAATAAATACTTCACACTCAAAATAGAGAATAACCCGACTTTCTTTGTCGGATTTAAAATAAAACGTGACACTTCTCAAAAGCAGATTGTTTTAACACAATATAGGTATATCGATAAGGTTCTCCAAAAATTCAAAATGACTGAAAGTAAACCAATTTCAACACTAATGGAGATTGGGTTAAAAATAAATAAACCTACTAATAGAACTGACGATACCGAATTCAAGGCTATGATAGGGAATTTGCCTTACGTAGTGAGATTTACCCGCCTGGACATCGCATTCGCCATCAATTACCTATCTTGTTTCCAAACTTCCTCTAATAGTGAAATTAAAAACTATGTCCGTCGTATCATAAGATACCTTAAAACAACTCGTGATTTTGTGTTAGTATTTCATTCTGATCAACCACAAATAAAAGCATTTGTCGATGCGTCATATGCACCTGACGTAGACGATTCACCCATAGATATAAATAATCTGGAGAAAGGGTGCTCCACATCTGGGTTCATGATCTTTGTAAACGGAGACTTACTAAACTGGGCCGTTCACTGGCAACAAACAGTTGCAACTTCCTAAACTGCAGCTGAATTAATTGCAATGAATGACGCACTTGACGACATAAATGTGGTCTGGAGATTAGTGGAAAGCGTTTTCTCTATAACTGACCCAGTGTAAGTGTATGAGGACAACATATCGGCATCTCACATTGCATCTGGGGGAGTCCAGAAGCAATCCAGGTCTCTCGCAATCAAATGTTATGCTCTGTTGGAAGCTTTCCAACAAAAACTAATTGTCTTCAACGACATTAGGTCTCCCAATCAACTTGCGGACGTTTTAACAAAAGCTCTTGATCGGAAAACTTATCAGAATATAGTATCGAGAATCCTCCAAGTAAGTCAACTTTTCAGCTAATTATTTTCATTGACACAACCCTTCAAAATTTTTTTTGTTTGGTTTTGGACTGAGGATGGGTGTCGGTCTTTTAGCACCTATTGTAAGCCAAGTGGTCCATAAATTTTGTTTTCACCATTTCACTTCACAAGTTGTATCAATAGGTTCCCCGTTGCTGCTCTGTCTCTCTTACTGACATCAGCATCCCCTACATATATAATCCATTGATTCCAACAATAGTTTTCTTTATCCAAATAAACAAGATTTTATGCTTCATATATATATATTTATGTTTTGTCTAGCTGACGATGATGAGAAATTGATCTCTTCAACCGATTGGTATATTTTAATAATTAATGTTATATGTTATAATTAATAAGACGTTTCAATAAAACACAAGGTCAAATGTATACCTTATGTTAGCAATAACACATTCTAGAAAATGAATTTATTCACTATATATGTACCTAACCATGTTTTCAATCCACTAGTCAATAACAACGTTTTAAATATTTCAATTTCTTTTACCATTTTTGCATATTTTATATATTTTTGTGTATACTTGTTCATTTTGACTGCTTCTAATTATTTTAGCTATTTATATTTTACAGTATTATATCATGCAAAGGAAATATTTTATTCGTTTGTCCGTTTTAAATCCCAGGGGGGTGTTGAGATACGATTCCTTCACTCCCTCACAAATACATAAACTCATACCTAACCTGTAAAATAATAAACTTGTAACTTTACTATGTTTCATATGAGGCAACACTGATTGCCATCTGAAACCTTTTTCCATCTCTGATCGAACATAGGTTGTTTTCCATTTGTCAGTCGTCGCTGTAACGATGAAGTGAATAAATATTTTTCACTGTGTTTGAACTTAAAGATCTCATCTCTCCTCAACAAAAATATCATAGCATCCCACAACACATATTAATGAAATAATTAATCATTTCCATTCTAAACAATTGTTCCCTGAGAAAACTTTTCCTAAAGGTGCATTAATTTATTTTACTTTTTCTTCTATTTGGACTGATTGTGTCTGTGGTAAATTGTCTTTTAAATTTTGAATCATTTTTAAATATTGAATTTGTAAAATATTTTTAGAATCAATGATTGTTTCCAATTTTGTAAATTATTATAAAAAAAGAAAAAACAATTGTTAAAAGTAAATTAAAAATATTCAGTAAATTAAAAAAGGAATAAATTAATTTGAGAATTAGTGTTTGAAAAAGGTTGTCAATTGGAAAAATCTGAAATAAAATTGTCTATTGTATTTTTATTTGAAAGAGAGACATTGAGGTCAAGTTAGGGTAACAAAAGAAAATGTGCATGAAAAATCAATGAACGATTCCACTATATTCAGGTTAGGTTAACAAAGAAAAATGAGCATGAAAATTCAGTGAAATATTTTCTATGTTTAGGCTGTTCAAATTTTGACAAGTTTTAGCAATGGTTCTAGTTATATATTCCGGTTTAGTTTTAAGTGGAAAATATATTTTTTGGATGAGAAATTACATTTTTAAACAGAAAATTACATTTTTATATCGGATTTTTATTATTTATTTTCAAGATTATAAGTTTAAGAAAATTGTTTTTTGAACTTTTCTAAATTTTCAGACCATGAAACAGTTAATTTTGAAAACTAATTTGGGGAGATTTCTATAAATTTGGTCACTATTTTACCTTTTTCAATGCTAATAAGTCTGGAAATTGTAATTTCAAACGACTCTAATGAAATAGTACCATAAAATAACTGGAAAGAAAAGAAACTTGTAACATCTATCAAAATATCTTGAATCTTTTCACCTTCAAAATAGTTAAATAACATTTCAAAATCATTTTCAGATATTATCATAGAACCCAAAATGTTCGTGTTACAATTAGCCTCAAATTTCATTGAAAATTAGTTCAAAAAATGTATTAGAAAAAAATAAACAAATGATTGAGTAACATTCAATTTTGATTGATTTTCAAGTTATAGAACATAAAATATTCAAAAAATTTCAATTTTACCCCAAAAATTTACATACCAATAAACAAAATGCAAGTAAAATATTAAATATGAAATAATAAATATGTTGTTATCAAATGTTTTGTAATTTTACTTATGATTTTGTTCCAGATTTTTACGTTGAATTTTGAAGTTCTCAACAGTACCAAATATGATTGTTGAAGTTCTTCGTTGAATTTGCCATGAAGTTAAGCCCAATATATGAGTTCTAGTGAAATGGAATTTTTTCTCTATGTTTCAGCAAACACTAATACTTCAAATCTCCAAAGTTGATTGCTGGATTTTTGGTCGTTGTTCATTGCAGCTTCCTCGTTTACAGTTGAATCAACAGCCTAAGTTGAAGTTGTGTGTAAAAAAAAAAATTTGAAATTTTGATGACTGGCCTTTTATGATGCGACTTATTTTTTGGTTATCCTCGATACATGATTCAAATCATCAAATTTGATCAAGTCCTGATTCAAAACAAGCCCAACAGTATTCAATCTTTCAAAGCACGTTTAGATTTGTAAAAAAAAATTACAAGAAACAACCACTTTCTACTATTATGTGTTGGGATACAATTCCCTCACTACCTCACAAACACATAACATTACATTGACTAACACTGTATGTAACATGTTATTACACTTATTCATTTTGCATGTGGCGACACTGATCGCCAACATAATATTCTTTCCACCACTGTTTGACGCAGAATGTTCTCCACTCGTCAGTCGTTGTACTAACGTTGATAATAAATCTTTTTCTAAGATGGAAGTCCGTACTTATCTTTTCTGTGTAAAGTGATCAGACCTCACCTCAATATGTTAGCAGAGCTGCGGATCAGAAAAGTAAGTGCGGTAATTAAAATGTGATATGTGATAATCGTGTAATTAGTTAAAAATTAAAAGTTCGTGTTTCACGCAAAGTGAAAGGCTTAGTGCCGTGTGATACCTCCACGCAAAGTGATAGGAAAAGTGAAAATTTGTGAACAAAAAGTTTGATTCAGTGATTAAAGTAACTATCCTGAAAAAGTTAAAAGTTTTAATTCAAATAAATCAATAAAATAAAAGTGAAATTTCATGAAAACAACGGTAAAGTCTTGGGCGCCTGTGAAAGTGAAAACGTCAAAGTCGAAAGTCGAGAAAACAAATCAGATACAAGAGGATTTTATGGTTTGGTAGACCAGTGCACACAATCAAAAACGGTTGGCAATTGTTCATGCTGTGTTCCAGGGTGTGAAACAGTGGAAGAAAATCGAAAATTCAGAAGTTGCAGAGTAAATATCGTCAGAGTTTGGTGTCATTTAGGCAAGGTAGCAGAAGAAAAACATCGCAAAAATACGAAAAAAGAACCAAAAAATTAAAGATAAATAAAAAGTTTAAATTAATTAATAAATAATTCGTGTGATTTTGCTCAAAATTAATTAGAAAAAATCAAAATTTCAGTAAAATAAAGTTAAATTTCAATATATTTTCATGTAAATTCTCAACCAAATCTCAAGTAAAGTTGAAACTTGAAAGGTGATATTGATAGCCTTCAAACTTTATCTTGTTGGTTGAGAATTGTAGAAAAAGGAAATCTGTGTTGGATGAGATTCATCGAGTCCAACAATAGAAAACCTACATTTATGAACATTAACATTAGTGACAGAGTTTTTCCTGTTCACATACAATAAAAGATCGATTCAATTGATGAAAACTGATAAATTATTTTCTTTTCAGCAGTAATCTCTTCCATATTTTGTTAAATAATTTTTGCACTGTGGATTAATTCGAATTTTAACGTGTTTAATAGAATCATCTGTATTCTGAAACAAGACTTGGGACTTTGATTAGTTTAATTTCGAACATTTTCGGCGATAAAATCACAGTAATTCGATCACTCAAGAAGTAGAAACAATGGCGGAGAGATCACCTCATCGTCGGCAACACATATTTCATAAGATTTAATTTAGAATATTAATTAATCATTGAATATTATAGTATAATATATTTAACTTGCATTCCCTATCGAGTGGCTAGGACCGTGTTGTGCATTATCGTGCGGTTGAGACCGTGTTACCCTCTAGATTTAAGTTCTCGTGTTTCTGAGGTAGGATCTAAATTCCCAAACACCTGAAATCTAATAATAAAATGTCACGATTTGACACAAAGAAGGTATTCGATGGGAGGAATTATGATGCCTGGAGGACCACGATGGTCTCAACACTCTATGCAGAGGGATTATATCCGATTATGCACGATGTTGAAACCAAAGTGTTATTTTTGGGACTGGAACTAAATAATTTTTTAAACCCTGAGTCGGGCAATGCTAGTTCAGCTAGTAGGATGGCATATTTCCATAACCAAGAAAAAGGAAAGGCTCTAATTTATCAGGGATTAAACAACGAACTAATCGAAAGAGCAAAAGACTTAAAAACAATAAATCAGATTTTAAAAGTTTTAGATGAAAGGTATAAAAGCTGCACGCAAGTTACATATATTAACGCGAAGCAGGCCTTTCAGAGATTAAAATTTAATAGTGATGGAAATATGAGAAGTTACTTAGACGTGTTTTCTAGATCAGCCCAAAAAATAAGGGACTGTGGAAAAAATTTAGACAAACAAGAGGAGATAGAACAACTCCTAATATCACTGAACATGGACTATGACATGACAAGGCTGGAGTTCAATACCTTAAGTCAGGATCAAAAAACAATCGAAACACTCCATGCCATGTTGACTGAAATATCAGATAGGTTATATGACGAGAAAAAGTCAAAATATTATAATAATAAATTTCGTAATTTCCACCAAAATAATAAAAATCAGAGATTTCAATATGGGGGAAATTATAATAGATATAATAACACAAATAGAAATCAAAACTATAATCAAAATGTAGATCAGGGGAAAATGACATATAATAATAACCAAAAGTCAGAAATGCCTCAAAATAATAATAATAATAATTACGAAAATAGAAAATATAATAATAATCAAAATCAAAATAATTTGCCAAATTCAAATAAATTAGTATGTTTCAAGTGCCATGGCAAAGGGCACATAGCTAAAGTATGTCCATCAAATAAAGAGGGTACAAAACCCCAAGATAAATTAGATGGTCCTGCACAAAATACGAGATACGGACGAAACAATCCAAATAATAATAATAAAAATAAAAAATAAAATTATGTTCAGTGGTCAATAATGATCAGGTATAAGGGTCACGAGCCAAACAAAAACACAAATAATAATAAATTAATAAATTTAATAACATCTAAAGACATGAAGCATGAATCAGATTCAGAGTATGTCCCTCTTACTAAGAGAATAATGTTAGATGGTGGTGCTGTTGCCCACATTATATCAGATTTGTCAAAATTGTCTAACCCTATAATGCTGGAAAAGCCTATCAAGTTAGAATGTGCCATCCAAGATACTCTGCTAATTGCCACACACATAGGAACCATGTTCATCAGGGTGGAAAATTTAGAGAGAAATCAAACTGTAATAAGATTAAAAAATGTACATTATGTACCATCCCTGAACGTAGACCTAATGTCACGGATTAAGATAACAGAAAATAGGGCGCTAGGTATAGACCAAAATTTCTCTGCGGCGCACATATACGTCCGGGGAATGGACGAGGTAATTTTTCGGCCCCAAAAATAAGAGGTGTATACATGGTGAAGTACAAAATTGTACCGGAGTCCACAGTTAATATTATAGAAAATGAAGATGACTTAAATAAAATATATCCTTATAATAATGAATCGAATAAATTGGCATGTATGCCCAATATAAATTCCCAAGATGAATGGATGGAATATGAAGTAGAAGAGGAAATTCTTGAAGAAAGTCAGGAGGAAAATGAAGAGAATGGAGAGAATATTAATAATAATACACAAGAAAACACAAATAATAATATTATAATAAACTCTAACGATGAATATGATAGTAATAACCCACAAAATAATGAAATAAATGAAGGTGGTAGCGAAATAAATGAGGATGTAGGTATAAATAATAATAATAATATAACAAATAATAATGATATAATAAACAATGATCAAAAAATCAATGAGAATATAGAAAAATTAAAAATAGATAAAAAAATGATATGGCATAGAAGATTGGGACACTTATCAGGAAAAACTTTAAAATTCTTGACAAAGGTCTCAAGAGGTATTCCAAACGGAATTACATTTTGGGATGACGAATTCAGTCTGTGTGAGATATGTGTGAAAGTGAACTCTAAAAGATTAGGACACAGTGGAACTCGCACTAGAATGGAAAGAAAACTCGAACTTGTTTCATCAGATACAATGGGCCCCTTCTCACCAGGCATATATGGTGAAAAGTACGTTTTGATATTTGCGGACCATGCCACAAAATATACCTTTATCTCCACTATTGAAAAAAAATCAATGGTTTTTGAGGAGTTTAAAAAACTATACATAAAATTAAGATCGAAATTCATGGACTGAAAACGTCTTCTAAGAGTTGGTACGACTTGTTGAATTCAACAATAATTCAAGCTGGATTCAGCTAATCAAAAATAGATAGATGCTTATATATAAAACAAGATAATATTGGTGCAATGGCACTCTTAATAGTCTATGTGGATGACATGTTGTTGGCTAGCAACCACGACGAGTGGACACAAGACTTGATAAATATTTTCAATAAAAATTTCACATTAAAAATAGAATATAATCCAACTTTCTTTGTAGGATTCGAAATAAGTCAAGATATCCCGAGAAAACAAATTATACTAACACAAAATGGATATATTGATAAGATTCTCCGGAAATTTGGAATGACGGAATGTAATCCATCTTCCACACCCATGGAGACTGGACTAAAAATAAATAAGCCAAAAAATGGATTGGACGATACCGAATATAGGACTATGATTGGGAATCTCCTATATGTGGCAAGACTGACCCGCCCGGATATTGCCTTCGCCGTCAATTATTTATCACGTTTTCAGGCATCCTCCAATAACAAAATAAAAAATTATGTTCGTCGTATTATTAGGTACCTTAAAATTACATGGGGCTTCTCTCTGGTCTTCCACTCTGACCAAACACAAATTAAAGCTTTTGTTGATGCGTCGTATGCACCTGACGTAGACGATTCACCCATTGATATAAATAACCTGGAGAAAGGGTGCTCCACAACTGGCTTCATGATATTCGTTAACGGAGACTTGTTAAATTGGGCCGTTCATCGGCAAAATACGGTTGCAACTTCGTCGACTGCAGCCGAATTAATTGCATTGAATGATGCATTAGACAATATATATGTGATCTGGAGACTTACTGAGAGTGTTTTCTCTGTAACTGACCCAGTGCAAGTCTACGAGGACAATATATCTGCGTCCCGTATTGCATCTGGGGGAGGCCAGAAATGCTCCAGGTCCCTAGCGATCAAATGTTACGCAGTATTGGAAGCTTTCCAACAGAAACTAATAAATTTTAGTGATATTAGGTCATCTGATCAAGTCGCTGATATATTAACTAAAGCACTTGATCGGAAAACATACCAAAATATCGTTATGAGAATCCTCCGAACAAGTCAACTTTTCGGCCAATAGTCTTAATTTACATAACCGTCAAAATTTTTGATATTTGGTTTTGGACTGCGGATGGGCATCGGTCTTTTAGCGCCTATTGTAAACCAAGCAGTCCATATGTTGTTTCACAATTCACATCACAGTATTCAATAGATTCCCCGTCGCTGCTCTGCCTCTCTTATTGGCATCAGCATTCCCCAACAAATACAATTGATTCCCACAATAGCATAGTTGTATAAACCCCACACAACTAATTATAAGGACATATACATAATGATATTATCTCTCCACAGCTGACGATGAGGAGATACTGATCTCTCCAACCTGCCATTTTATATATATATATTTTTTTAAATTAAAATCACACAATACTTATAAGACGTGACACAATAACAAAAGGTTAAATGTATACCTCATGTTAATAATTACACGATATATTTAAGATAAAACATTTGATATATAAATCCACACACATCTTAATCGTACATCATAATACTAGTCAACGACATACCTAATATTTTTTTTACCATTTTTTTATATATATATAGCAATTTTATATGACATTTATATGTAACAATTTTGACTGCTATTGCTTATTTTTATTTTTTATTTTTTATATGTTTTTAAATACATACAATGTGTGACACATTTTTTACTTATATGTTCGTTCGTCCGTTTTGAATTGTAGGGGGGTGTTGGGATACGATTCCCTCACTACCTCACAAACACATAACATTACATTGACTAACACTGTATGTAACATGTTATTACACTTATTCGTTTTGCATGTGGCGGCACTGATTGCCAACATAATATTCTTTCCGCCACTGCTCGACGGAGAATGTTCTCCGCTCGTCAGTTGTTGTACTAACCTCAATAATAAATCTTTTTCTAAGATGGAAGTCCGTACTTATCTTTTCTGTGTAAAGTGATCAGACCTCACCTCAATATTATGTGAGGAGGTTGTTAAACCTTGGACCGTATTTTCAAGTAAAAGAAATGAACAAGTTAACTGTAACGAAATTTAATAGATGAATAAACATGTACACGAACATAAGGAATGGAGTGGGTCAAAAAATGTTAGAGTCCCAACTTAGTAGTAACATTGTTTGCAAGAATAAAATAAATTAATGTTATAGATTGTATGTTCAGTGTTACTGAACATTGTACAAGATGTTTAAGAGTTAAGTGTATGGTGTCCATCAACTGTGAATGAATTAACACGATGTTGGAGATCGATATATTTTGTCAATACACAGTATAAAGTAACATCAAAATAGTAGCATTCCACCTGTTGTGAAATATCACAAACTATCAAAGTAGGAGTGCTATGCAACAGTAAACTCTTACGTTTTGTTGGGATACTATTCCCCCAGTACCTCGCAAATATAATAACCTACATATATACTCAACCTGTAAATAATATAAACATAACATTTTTGTATCATACATATGGTAACACTGATTGTTGTACAATATTATTTTTCACCTTTGATTAACAGAGACTGTTCTCTGTTTGTTATTTGTTGTTACAATGTCTTGAAATAAAATAGTTGAGTTCATATTTTTAACTGTGTTTCATTTCTAATAGTATTGAAATGTGTTAATGTTTTTATGAAAGTTTTAAAGGTTATTGTGATTTCATGCAAAGTGAAAGGCTAAGTGCCAAGTTTCTTCATCACGCAAAGTGATAATTAAAAGTGAAAATTAAAAAGTTAAAATTTAAAAATTCAAAGTCGATAATTAAAATTGTGTTGTGAATTGTAATTAGAATAATCCGAATCAAAGTTTAACGAAAAATTAAATGAAAACAGCGTTAAATTCATGGGCACCATCACAGTCTTCGAGATCAAAGATTTGGAATAAGCAAATCAAATTTGAAAACATCTTGTGGTTTGGTAAACCAGTGCATCGAGTAAAAAACAGTTAGAGGTTGTATCTGCTGTGTTCTGGTGGAAACTAAAACAGAAAACGTCAAATTAAATTGAATTAGAACCAGTCAGTTAAGTCCTAAAGTCAGTGGAAACAAATTATTGGTACAGTCATCAAAAACTTCTGGTTGAAAATAAAGGAAAAATCAAAGGATAAGTCATAAAATATTTATTTTAATCATTATTTCATTTGTTGGTGATCATTTTTGGACAAAAAATCATAAAATTTTTGTAATATTCATTTTGTTTGGTCCATTTTCATGTATGTTCAGTGTTCAGGATTATGGTAAGTCAAAACTTGAACAATTCTTGAAATCATTCTTTTTGTACCTCCTCTTGTTCGACCTGAATTCTGAAAAAAGCCTTTGTTACATTCATTCTTTGAAAATTTTAACAATAGTCCAATTCGATATATCACCACATATTTGTCAACATATATTTTCATGTTCATGTTCAATTGCTCTGAATTTAATTGTTGTATACTCATAAATCCTTTTTATGTTTCTGCTTAACTAACATCCATTAGATAAAAGATAAATGTTCACATTTTTAATTTTTGTATTTTAACTTAATTAATAATATTTAATAATTGACTTGGAATTTCAATTCCTATATTTGCTGATCATTTTGAACTGAATTTCGGCGATAGAATTCTAGCTGACATACACGATCAACCAATTTCAAACCTGGAATGGCGGAGAGATAATTTCATCATCAGTAAATTCAGTATGAATTTGATATAATAATTATTACATTTATTTATTTAATATACTATATTGCATTCCACTATCACATGGTTGAGCCTGTGAATAGCATTATCAAGCAGTTGAGAACATGATACCCTTTAATTTAAATTGTCTCATGTTCCGAGGTAGGGTCTAAATCCTATAACTCCTTAAATCAAAATCTATAACAAAAGACAATGTCATGTTTTGACACAAAAAAAGTATTTGATGGTCGTAATTATGACACCTGGAGGACCACAATGGTATCCAGTTTGTATACTGAGGGACTGTATCCTATTATGCATGATATGGAAACAGAAATCTTGTTTTTGGGTCTTGAACTAAATACTTTTTTAAATCCCAATCTGGCGAATGCAAATCCTACTAATCGCATGTTATATTTTCAAAACAAGGAGAAAGGAAAATCACTGATTTATCAGGGACTAAATAATGAATGTATAGAAAGGGTAATAGATATCCAAACAGTTAATCAAATATTAAGGTATTCTGATTTGAATATAACAGGACAGGAAAATAATTTATTAAATGTATTGACATCAAGGAGTCAGTGACAGGAGTTAGCTCCGGATTATGTCCCTCTGACAAAACTTATAATGTTGGACAGTGGTGCTGTAGCACATGTAATATCAGATTTATCTAAATTACGTAATCCTACTATGTTAGAGAAACCACTGGAATTGGAATTGCCATCCAAGATATATTATTAGTGGCCAGGCACGTAGGCACAATATTCATAAGAGTAGAGAACTCTAAAAGGAAATAAACAGTCATAAGACTTATGAACATACATTATGTACATGTCTCTTAATGTTGATCTATTATCAGGGATAAGGATTACAGAAAATTGTGCTTTAGGTATTGATCAGAATTTTTTGGCAGCCAACATAAATGTCTGTGGTACGGATGAAGTCATTTTTTCTGCTCCTAAAATAAAAGGAGTATATATGGTTAAATATGAAATTGTTTCTGACATGTCATTTGATTTCATTGAATCCCTTGATAGTTTAAACAAAATATGCTCCTATAATGATAGTTCACATAAATTGGCATGTATGATTAACATAAAATCACAAGATGAATGAATGGAATATGAAATTGAGGAAGAAATAATTGAGGAAACACAGGAGGGAAATGAAGTGAATGAAGAAGAAAGAATAGAAAATATTAATAATGAAACAAATAATAATCAGACAATAAATAAAAACCCAACAGAAAATGAAAATCACAAAAAAAAAGAAAATTTAGATGAAGTAAACAAAAATAATAACAATTCATAAAAACAAAACGTATATGAGGAACAGTTTGAAATGAGGAAGTAGGATCACAAAATAATAATAAAGATATAAATAATGAAAATATAAACAGTAACGAAAAGGAGTCTGTGGAAAGAACAGATAACATGAATAATAAAAAAAATTAATATGGCGTAGAATATTAGTTCATTTGTCAGGAAAAAATCTAAAATTTCTTGCCAAAGTTTCTAGAGGTATTCCTTCAGGAATAACTTTTTGTGATGACAAGTTCCGGCTTTGTGAGATCTGTATAAAGGCAAATTCTAGTTGCTTAGGTCACAGTGAAACTCGCACACGACCTGAAAAGAAACTTGAGCTTATTTCATCATACACAATGAATTCATTTTTGCCAGGCATATATAGTGAAAAATACGTTTTGATCTTTGTCGATTATGCCAACAAATATACATTTGTTACCTCCATCAAAAAGAAATCCATGTTCTACGATGAATTTAAAAAATTATATTTAAAACTAAAATAAAAATTCCCGGATTGTCCTATTGCCACATTGCATTGCAACAATGCCAGGGAATATCTAGATAATAATATGAAGTCCTTTTGCGAGCATAATGGTGTTAACTTGAAGCCAGTGGTTCCATATTCCCCTAAGTTGAATGCAACTGCTGAAAGGCAAAACCAAACATGTCTAGAGTTAGGGCCATGTTATATGATACAAATTTTGATTTCAATTTTTAGTCTTTGGCGGTTGTAGCGGCAGTATATACAATAAATAGAAGCCCAACTAGGGCAAACCCTGATAATAAAATACTCTTTGAAATATTTTATGGAACAAAACTGGACATTTCAAATATGAGAGTCTTTGGATCTCTTGCCCATAGGCACATTCCCTTAGAAGTCCGCCAACAGGCCTCTAGAAATGAGAAAAAAAGTGCTACAACTGAGCACCCTAAACTCACACAAAATTCTGAAAAAGGCATATTTGTAGGTTATACCAATAGTGGATATTGTATCAGGGATCCATTACTAGAAAAATTGCACGTAACTTGCTATGTAAGGTTTGAAAAAACATAAAATATAATAGAAATCAAAAACACAAATAACAATAACTTAGATAATCAGGCGGCAGAATATGAAAACAACGCTGAAAAACTCCAACACTATTAAACTTAATAAATTCACGAAGCAATAAATATAAAGAGGACTGCATTCCACAGACTTGGGAGGATGTTCAATCCAACCCATTTTGTGAACAATGGCTTCAGGCCATTAAAGACAAATTGAATTCATTATTTGAAATAGGCATTTGGGAAGTTGTCCCAAAGGAAAAGAATGTGAGGTTTGTAGATACAAAATGGTGTTTCACCATGAAACCCAATAACCTAGGTCATATTCCAAAAGCTAGGCTTGTTGCAAGAGGTTTTAAAGATCTAACTCACTATTCGATGACTGAAACGTACACTCCAGTAATTCAGTACTGGTTAATTAGGTGGATTTTATCAGTTACTAATAAGTATGGTTTGAACTTATCACAATATGATATAAAAACAGCTTTCCTCAATTCAGAAATTACATATCCCACATTTTTATCATCCCTCAAAGGATGTCAATTAGGCAAAAATAAATGTCTTAAGTTAATAAAGTCCATATATTCTCTTAAAACCTCATCAAAAAGTTGGTACAATCTATTGAACTCAATAGTAGTTCAAGCTGATTACACCCAGTCAAAAATCAATCAGTGCTTGGACATTAAACAAGACAGCAATGGCGCAATGGGCTTTTTAATAGTCTATGTAGACGATATGCTACTAGCAAGCAATAATGATGGACAGACACAAGAATTGATAAATACGTTTAGTAAATATTTCATGGTTAAGATAAAAAACAACCCCTCTTTTTTTATTGGTTTTGAAATTAACCGTGACATCACACAAAAAACGGTCATATTAACACGATACAGGTATATAGATAAGATTCTCCAGAAATTTAAAATGACCGAAAGTAAACCCATATCAATACAAAAGGAGACTGGGTTAAAAATTAACAAACATATGGATGGAATTGATGACACCATATTCAGGGCTATGATAGGGAACCTACTATATGTAGCAAGACTAACCCGCCCAGACATTGCATTTGCTGTCAATTACTTCTCACAGTTTCAGACTGCCGCCAATAATGAGGTAAAGAATTATGTTTGTCGTATCATCAGATATTTAAAAATTACTTGCGATTTTGCATTAGTTTTCTATTCTGATCAATCAAAAATTATAGCTTTTGTCGATGCATCATATGCACCTAACGTAGATGATTCACCCATAGATATTAATAATTTTGAGAAAGGTGCTCCACATCGGGATACATGATCTTTGTAAACGGAGACTTACTAAACTGAGCCATTCATTGCCAACACAAGGTTGCAACTTCATCGACTGCAGCTGAATTAATTGCTCTTAACGATGCATTAGATGATATCACAGTAGTCTAATTAACCCAGTGCAGGTGCTTGAAGACAACATATCAGCATCTCTCATTGCATCTGGTGGAAGCAAGAAGCAATCTGGGTCTCTCGCAATGAAGTGTTATGCTCTGCTGGAAGCTTTCCAGCAAAAAATAATAATTTTCAATGATATTAGATCCTTAGATCAACTGGCCTATGTCTTGACAAATGTCATTGATCGAAAGACATAACAAAATTTGGTTTTGAGAATACTCCAAGTAAGTCAACTTTTCAGCTAATTTGTCTTGATTGACACAATCATGCAAAATTTTTGATATTTGGTCTTAGACTGTGGATGAGCATTGGTCTTTTAGCGCCTATTGTAAACTGTGTGGTCCATAAATCTCGTTTTCACCAATTCACTTCAGCATATGTCTCAATAGGTTCCCTGTTGCTGCTCTGTCTCTCTTATTAACATCAGCATCCCTTATATACATATTCCAGTGATTCCAACAATAATAATTATCCTAAATCACACGAACTTTTATACATATATTTTTTTAGCTGACGTTGATGAGAAATTGATCTTTTCAACCAGTTCTTATATTAATTACGTTATTTTATATTTAATACTATACATAAAAACAAATGGTTATATATACCTGATGTTAACAATTACACATTTCACAAATACTTGTTTACCTTATATGTATTCATCTGTGATATTTTGTTATACTCATCTAACACACTAGTCATTTACATGTTATTTTTTTACATATATATTTTTATTATTTTTTTAATCATGACTGCTTTTGCTTATATGTTTTATGTTTTGCAACAATTTAATATGCAAATAACTCATTATATATGTTCGTCCATTTTGAATCACAGGGGTGGTGTTGGGATATGATTCCCTCACTACCTCACAAATATAATAACCTACATATATACTCAACCTGTAAATAATATAAACATAACATTTTCGTATCATACATATGGCGACACTGATTGTTGCACAATATTATTTTTCAACTTTGATTAACAGAAACTGTTCTCCATTTGTTAGTCTTTGTTACAATGCCTTCAAATAAAATAATTGATTTCTGTGAGAATGATGACTAATTATATTATACGTTAGCTCATTATTCTCACAATATAATTGTTGTGGTAACACTGACCCGATACATATTATGATCTGTGATATTTTGTATTTGTAACACAACTGTGATAATATATTTTTGTGATGTCATTGTCGCTTGTGAAACATTGATCAGTCAACATCTCATCCATCTTAAATTGAAAATACATACTTGTGAATCAAATAATTTGAGTTCTTTTTTATGTGTTTGTAAAGTGTTTTTTTTAGTTATCGTCTAATGTTTATTTAAAGTCAGTCGTCAATATTTATCGTCATTTGGTCCTTTGAAACATCGATCTTTTCACAAGTTCATATTTTTAACTGAGTTGAATTTCTAAAGATCTTAACTCTCCTCAACACATTTATTGAACAAAATTGTAAGAAAACAACAAAAAAGAACTTCAGAAACACGAATTTATGGACAAACCTTCGAGAATATATATATATGATGGAGAAAACACATGGCCAGTTTCCTGGTCTCACCTATAGAAGGTGCTTCTACAAACATGTGTACTTCTAACTAAATATCTGATTGAAGGAAAATCTCTCAACAAGCATTTGTTTATAAACACTGGCGCACAAAGTACCTCACTTTTGCACCAATTTTCAATTCTGATTGATTGAGGTGATCAGTCTGGGGCACTTCATACGCCAGCATGCAGCATCTATAGACTAGACACTCAACCCCATGTTAAAACTGTTCCGTGTCATCTCCATCATATATATATATATCCTCGAAGGGACTAACAAATTTATTACTCCTTTTACCATACACATCAGAAAAAGAACAGTTGGCAATATAGAGAAAACATAAAAACATGAATCACAATCATGATCAGTGTAGCCAAACAAACAAACACCAAAATACAAATAACAACATATCACAAATAGAGACGAGTCAAAATAATGAGCAGGTTGGCAGAGTAATGAATGTAAAACAACACCCCCTTCAAACCTACAATTAAAATATTAGTGTAATAACTCAACATTTCAATAATTCCAATCTAAATTTATCAAACTTAATTCTACCAAGACATTTGGTTAGAATGTCAGCAATCTGACAACTAGATTCTATTTGTTTTATTATAATATTATTATTACTAATACGTTCCTGAACAAAATAATATTTTTCATCCAAGTGTTCTGATGTTTTTCAAGCACCATTAATAAAACAAATACAGTTTTCATTATCTTCATATACAGTACATGGAACATCGACTACAATACACATATCTCTTACAAAGTTAGTAATAGAAATAGCATCTACAGTTGTTTCACAGAGAGCAACAATCTTACTCTCAGTTGTAGACAGAGTCACTATAGATTGTTTCTTACTATTCCATAAAATTGGACCTCCACAAATATCCAACATCCAATAACAGATTTATGTGTATTGGGACAATTTGCCCAGTTGGAATCGACGTAATATTCTATCATATTAGATTCATCTTTATATAGGTTAAGTTTAGATTTATAGTAGTTACGATATATTTAAGAACTTGTAATAAGTATGAGTAGAGTACATTATCGGCATTATTTTGGAATTGACTGAAATAACTAATGGCGTAGCATATATCGTGTTGTGATCCCAGCGAACATACATTAAGCATCCCAGTAATTCTTCATATTTATTTCTTACATTATTGTTATTAATTGTGTTATTTTCAGGTTCTTTTAAGTAGAGTCTTTCTTCCATGGGAGTGTATGTCAGATTACAATGTGTTATTTCAAATTTTTTCTGACATTTTTCTAATTAATTTACTTTGATTTATTTTCATTATATTGTTTTCTTGATTGTAATTTATCCTTAATCCTAAAAACAAGTTGACTGGACCCAAATTGTGAGTCTTGAACAAATCAGTTAATTGCATTTTTAAATGATTTATTTTGTCAATGTTTTAGCAACATAATAAAATATTGTCCACATAAATTAATAAATAGATTGTTATTATTTCTTCTTTTAATGTATAAACATTCTTCATATTTACTATTTGAGAAGTTAGAAGAAAACATAAATTCACAAGATTTTGTAAACCAAGCATTAGGGGCTTCTTTTAGTCCATATAAGGCTCTATTTAATTTTAATATATGTGCTTCTTTCTGTAGGATGCAGCGGGTAGCATATGCGCACATCTACCAATTGACCTTGTTGTCTGTGTGAGCCTAACACAGTGTTAAAATTATATTGGTAGTGGTGGGCTACCAACCTGTGTGCACCAAAAAGTGTTTTGCCTTATGTAATGTAGGGACAGGCTACACAACCTACCAGCAAGTGTGCAAGCACACTTGTCACCACTGGTAGGAAGTTGCCACACTACTCTCCCTCAGTATGTTACCAAGGGAAACAGACGATGTCAAATGTGCGCTAGACATGAGCATGGCAATTTTGGAGGTTCTCACAGGTTTTAAGCCAGAGGTGTCTCCTGGTTACCATTGTTGCAAGAGGGTCAATTCCTCTGCTGGACAATGTTGCTGTTGTCTGTGTAAGGGTTGATTGAACCACATCTTGACCAAAGGAGAGAGAGCGGAGTCTTGTTAACTCTACACTAGGGAGCAGAACTTTATGGGTTTGATGCTGGAAGAGGTGGTACAGGCATCAACTGCTCTTTCAAGAAAGATAGTCTGAGGACAGTGGCTCATTGCTAATCCAAAGTCAAAACTGTAACCAGGTACATGTATTGAATAAAGGACAGAGCAATATAGTATGGCCTATCCTAGTTGTGTCATGTGAAGCATAAGAAGGTAGGTGGAGATCAAACAGTGCCAATGAGGGGCAACAAGGTCACAATAAGTCATTGAAGACTGTTCCACCTAGACTCAGCTGGACACAGGGACTATCCAGTCTTGTACAAGAGCAGTGTTACCCTGAACACAGTGGCTCTCAACTTGTGTAAGGAGTGCCAGAGATGGAAGAAGTGCTACTTAATGGAGCTTGAAGAGCTCCAATGGTAGTTGGCTCTACGATTACAGTGTCTGTAGACTGTAATGTGAAGGGCTGCTCAAAGGTGATTGCTATGTTAGCAGCAATGGCAGCCAATTGTGAGCTTTCCGGGTGTTGCATCAACAAAAGCTGTTGGAACACCAAAGGTAAGCTACAATAAAGCAGACCAAGCATGATGGTATTGTGAATGTGGCCATCATTGAGTTGAACCAGTTGATGCTGGTAAGCTCTGGGTTTCTCTCCTGGCTCACAGAACATCTGTTCCTGGAGTTTCTATATCCTCATATTGTTTTAGGATGAAAACTCCTCAAGAATCAACTGGCAGAGGTTACTCCACATCTGCTGAGTTACATCAGTGCTATACAGTAAGTTGGAGACTATGTTAGTGACCGATAGTGGGAGTAAACCCAAGATGGCTAAGAACATCTGGTGCTTAGTGATATTACCTTGAACTCGTGTCAAGTTCTCAGTGTGTTGCAGCCACAGCCTCACATTCCTTGCACTGAACTGGGTCAGAGCAGTCAATGTGCAAGGAGGGGCTTGAGCCACTGCCAAGATATTTGGTGTTGTAGTCATGGTGAATGTGAATTGGCAGCAGGGTATGGTCGATACCTTCATCCTGCTGAAGCAGCTCCCTTTGTGTTCCCCTATTCAAGAGGCATAGAGGATGCCAGGATGGTGGAGGAGTGGGCAACTACTGATGACATGATCATTGTGGTATCTATGGGAGGTGTGGATGTACTGGAAGGTATGTCAGTGGCCACTACCCTTGATGATCTCCCACTCTCCAGTATTGTTGAGGATGCAACAACAGAGAAAAGAAGGGAGATTATACCATTGATGGTCTGCTGGTTTGTTTGCCATTGATCCATTTCTGGAGAGGCAATGCCACAAGGGGGAAGGAGAACTTGAAGACTTGCATCCATGTTCTGCCAGATCAAGTTGGTACTTGATGGACATCTTGTAAAGACGGTTTTACAAAGAAGGAGCAGAGCTACAACCTCCTTGATCAGCTGTTAGTCAGTTAATGAGAGGGAGTTTAGAAGACTACAACCTACTTGATTGGCTATTTGCCAATTAAAGAAAGGGAGTCAAGAAGACCACAACCTACTCAATTGGCTGTTTGCCAATAACTGAGCTCGGTTCACACATTGGGGTAATCACTTGTAAGACACATCGGGTAACATAAGCTCACATCTAGTGTGAGCCTAACTCAGTGTTGAAATTAGATTGGTAGTGGTGGGCTTCGAACCCGTGTGCACCAAAAAGTGTGTTCAGCCTACGTAATGTAGGGACAAGCCACACAACCTACCAGTGAGTGCAAGTACACTCATCACCACTGGTAGGAAGTTGCCACACTTTCTTTAGCATATCAAAAACTTCTATGATTTCCACTGCTGTACTGGAAGAAGCATGTATTGTTTGCTTGGAGCAATTCCAGTCAACTAAGTCTCCATTTACAAATATCATATCTCCTGAAATTAATTTTTCTTTAATTAAATTATTTGGATCGATGGATTTATTGTCTACTTGTGGAGCATAGGAAGCATCTATTTATGTCTGTATTCTGTTATTTTTTTATCTATATGTTAAGGTATAAATTTTTGTTGGGTTCATATATTTAAATATCCTTTTTACATAATTTTTGAGAGTTTTGTTGGAAGAATTTTGAAAATGGGAAAAGAATATTGGGTCTTGTTAGTCTCGCTAAGTATAGAAGTGTTCCGATTATAGATCGATATTTTGTGTCATCTTTTCCATCGGTAATTTTATCAATTTTTAATCCTGTTTCCATTGGGGTATTTGAGATTTTTGTTTCTGTCATTTTGTATTTTTTTAAACATTTTATCTATATGTTTACATTGTGTTAAGGATATTGTTTGGTTTTCAATGGATCTAATTATTTCTAGTCCCACAAAAAATTTTGGGTCATTTATTATTGTTAGGGTAAATATTTTTTGGAGTTCCTCATTTATTTTTAGTATGGTAATTTTGTTATTTAAAGCTATTAATATATCATCTACACATGTTAGAAAATATACTATTTCATCTTATTGTTTTTTTATGTAAAAACATCTATATGATTTTAATCATTGAAATCCCATTTCTTTAATTCCAGCATCCAATAAGTCATACCATGATTTACTTGAAGTTTTCACTCTGTATACCAATTTTTCAAGTTCCAGTACCTGATTTGAAATTATATTTATTCCTTCAGGTCTTCTAACAAATATGGGTTTTATTATGGGTGAATTTAGGTAGGCAATTTTTAAGTCGTATTGTACAAGTATTAAATTATTTTTATTTACTATGGATAGTAACCATCTAATTGTGGACATAGAGGCTACAGGCCTATGGATTTGAGTTATATCATATTTGGTTCTATCTTTAAAGCCCCTTGTTACCAGACTTGCCTTGGGTTTAGGGTTTCCATATTCATCATATTTTATTGTGAAAATCCAGCATATATCTGTTAATTTCTGTATATTGTATTCTACTATTTCCCATACTTTCATATCATCCAGGGAGTTAAACTCATTTGTTGCCTTAATCCATTCAGTTTTAAAGGGGTTACAATTAATATCTTGAAAGCTCTTTGATACATAATCCTCAATGTATGATTTATCATAATTTAAATTAACATTCATTATTATGGGGTTTATTATTCCCAGATCATGTGTGTAGTTTGCTGGTTTCAAAATTAATGTTCTATCAACTATTTCTAATGATTTTATGTTTTGGGATTCATCCATTTTTACATCGTATGATATATATGATTTTGTATCGAAAGGGTCTCTCAAACGATATCCAGTGTTGGTGTAGCCCATCATTATATTCTTTTCTGCTCTATGTGCCAACTTTGGATTGATTTTTGTTTTATTTCGAGATTTTGCCTTTGTGGCATTTTGCCTACAAACTTCTATTGGAATGTACCTATAATTGGCTGTGACTGAAGTTTTCATACCATAGATATTATCTAACTTTTTCAACATCAATATCGCTGTATTACAGTCCCTTATTTGTTTGGTTATTTCATTCGACACTCTTTCTAATATAAAAGCTTTTGCATTGTCTTGCATTTTGCAATAACTTATCATATCTTTTTTGGGACAGAAATTTAAATCATCAATATGATTAATATACAATTGAAGGAATTCGTGCTCTCCAAAAATATTGTAATATCCGGCTCCCCTAATAGCCGAAATAATCATCCTGCGCCAGTCTAAGTAATATTTTCCATTAAATACCTTTCCCAATGGCGCTTGTATGGGTTTAATTTCATTTTGGGATGCCATATTTTCTTTAATTTTATGAAATCCCACACTTTTTTCTATATTGATAACAGCTATAAATTTTTTATTTTCTATAGATTCTTTTTCAATTTTCTTAATTAAATTTTCTTTTTCACTATTTCCCTCTTTATCTCTTTTGTTATTATCCAGTTTTCTTTATTATTTAATTAATTAAAGAATCTATTCATAAATTTCTCTTTCGATTTATCAGAACTGTAAATTCTGTTCGAAAAATAATTTACTGAAGATTCTGAAATTCTAATATATTTAAAACTGCTAATTTCCTCAATTCTTCCCGATATGTCTATTACAAACGATTCCAAAATTATCTCTCCTGTGAAATATTTAACATGGGGTAAATTATAAGTTTGCAATTTTACATCAACAACTTTCTCACCTTCAAACTTTTTTATTAATTCTTTTAACTCTTCCTTCTCAATATTATATTCTCCGATTTTTCCTGCAAACAAATTTATTATAGGAGGCATAAATAATTTTAATATCTTCCAATTTTTCCTTTTTTCAGACTCAGTTCAAAATACAATTGTACAAATACGAAAAATAATTAGCTTCAATGAATATTACCTTTACAAAAAAAAAATTTTTACTTTTACTTCTATTTCTGTTGTGCCGACGAATGATTCCAGTTTTCTTTACTCCGCTGTCCACCGTCGTACTACCTGCTTGAATTTGGTTTGGAGTTGGCCGAAAAATTGGGTCTTCGATGTGTGGATCTACAATGAGTCCTCGATGACAAGAGCAGGTTTCCTTTGGCTGTTCACTCGATCTCTTTGACGGTCCTTTCTGGATTTGGCATTTGATGACTTCCAGGATTGGCCGTTATTAAGTCGGGATCTTCAGCTTCTAATTTTCAATTTAATTTTGAATTTTTCAAAATTTTTAATAAATTAAAATTCGAGTTTAAACTTCTTGAAAAACACGGTAAATACTTCGTGTATTAATTAACAGAAAACATGAAAAAATTTTCGCACAACAGTAAATAAATTCAAAAAATTATTTTTCCATTAAATCAGGATTTTTCAAGTCTCTCCTCAAAGTTCTACCGCAGCGATGGCTACCATGATGTGAGGCGTACAGAACAAGGACCGAAAGAACTTGAGACTTTTTACTTTAACAACATTTTATTAGCGACTGAAATATAAATTACAACTGAAATACGAAATGGCGAAGCAACAGCGTTATTGGATCGAGAATGGTAGGGGAAGCACTTCGTGATGAGAGTGTACATATGACATATATATATTGTGTGTTTGTGATGATGATGAAGAAAGAGAGAAGGTGGGATTTCCGTTACAACAGTTTGTAACTAAAATATGAGATTAGAATGGAGGGTGGAACATATGATATATATACATATATATATATGAGAGTGATGATAATGAATCAGTGAGAGAGAGGATTTTGTATCAACAGTATTTAATAATGAAATTGTAAAAGGCAAAGTTCTCGGCTATTTATTATGCTAAATAGTACAAGTTCTCACGTAAATATGCAAAGGTACGAGTGAATTAATTGAGAATTTGAGAATTATATCGAAATACAGTAGTTTAAACATCCTCATTTCAAACTCTTCTACGAGGTCAATTTTAACACCCCGTTAGCAAGTAAAATGGGTAAAAATACAGTTTATGGCAATGAAAAATTCAAACTAAAAATGAAATAAAAAAAAACAAAAAAAAATTAAACAATACAAGTTTTTGTGCCATGAATTCACACATAATTTTATGTCATCCGCGATCACCTATATTTTGAATTACCTGTATTTGATTTCCGTGAAAACAGAAAAATTAACTTAAACCAAAAGCTAGGATAGCTCATTATAAGCAAAGGGGGATCACATACTTTTAAACGTCTCTTGTGACCGCCGAAACACCGATACACTATTGAAAGACAAACTCGTTTTTACTTTGGTTAAGAAACATAGGGCGAGCCTAAAATTGTTTCAAAGTATCTCTATGACTCACTGGGCAGCTACCAGTTAGTTTTGCGGTCAATACGTTCATTGTAAATAAACAATTGCAAGGTTGATCAATACGGGGAGAAACTAACATCAAATATCTTCCTACTCTTCGATATCGAAGGAAGGTTTAACAAATATGTAATTTGTTTTTCTTTTTAATTAATAAATAAAATGCATAACGAAATGAACAAAAAAAAACAACTTGTAGACTATGAGGTAACCTGAACCAAATTAAGTTTACATGGTCTATTACTATCGCAAAACGATAACAAAAAATTGGATTAGCGGGGGAAGGGAACAATTGACAGCCTTATCCTACAATGAGAATCCCTTCTATCATCAAAATCCTAAAATAGTTTTGTCGTTGCCACGGGAACAACATTCAAAATACCTAATTTAAAAACAACGAAAGTAATTTGTGAAATTAGAAAATTTTTATTTCTGAGAGAAGAATGGCCACGGATAATCAAAACGAAGGTAAAACACTCTTAACCACATTTTTAACCCCAAACGACTCATTTAGGGACTGATATCGAATATTTGAAAATAAATTACAGTCACGGTGAATAACGAATTCGAGAAAAGGATCGCAGAAGCATTTGAAATCTTCGATCATACAGGAAACAAAACGATCGATGTCCGTGAAGTTTCATCAGTTCTTTGTTCTTTAGGCAAGAAAATTTGGAATAATATTTTGTAATGGGTATTTCATCAGAATAATTTCATAATAAAAATTTATTAAAATAGGGTGTGTACCAACCAAAGCAGAACTTCAAGAAATTACTCAAAATATTCAAGAACCAGAAAATCTAGGAAGCGTTCATTTATCAAAATTTTTGCCCTATATTTCCAACCTAATATCAAAATACAAGTAGTAGTACCCTTGTTACACAAAAATTTAACAAATAAAAATAATTTACAACAAAAAAATAATTTTCAGATTTCATCCAGCATCAGCGGAGGAACTACTAAAGGCATTTCAAATTCTTGATAAAGAGAACAACGGTTACATCACGAAAGAATTAATTACAGAAATCATGACAACCAGAGGAGAATGTTTCACAGCAGAAGAACTACAAGAAATGATAAACACTGCTTCCGATCCTTATACAGGACTCATTATCTATGAATACTATATAAACCAAATAATGGTAAGTTGGAATTAAACCAGTGATTTATAATCGATTACATTTACTAAGTAAAATATATACATCAGCCTAGTATTATATGATACAAACCTAAAATTAACTCACCTTAGAAACTATCTTTATTTTATAGATCGATTGATTACCTGCAATACGATGGCCTTCATCAAGACTACATTAAGGCACATTTACTTCATAATCGAACGCGTTTACTATGATATTAATACTTTCAACATTGCATATTTGCTTTAAAAAAGAAGCTACCTCACTTTTTACAAGCCCCTTCGACGTTCTTTGCAATTGCTAAGAACCTGATGTCGACGCTCTGCAAACGCTCATTAATTTCTTTCATCTGAGTACGACTAGTCATAACGTCAAATTTCAATCGATTAACAGCACCTTCTTTCGCACTCACCAGATCTTTCAATTGGTCTCGATATTTCATTTTTTCTTGCATCCTGTATGATCTCAAATTTTTTTCAACATCTCCCGATGGTCGCCTGAGAAGTCATGTCGAGAGATATTAATACGAATTTCAAGGCACGCATTTATTCAAGAAGGAATTAAGAAAACCTAGGTTACCATGCCGTAATTCCGCCACTGGCTGAATTTGACTTTATCAGTTCTTCAAGCTGAGCAAACTTATCACGTAACTCAGCGCTTTGTATGTGCTCTTCAATTCTAGAGTTCATTTGGTCATGAATATGCTTCGAGAGAACTTCGTAATAATAGCTAATAAGATTGTACTTCTTCTGAAATGATGGCATATCCTTGAACATTTCCACCAATTCTTCTTTACTAAGGATCGAATTTTTTTAGAAAAAAAAAATTAGTTTAGGAGGTAGAATAAAAAATAACATAAAATGAAGGGAATACAACGTACCACGTACCTTATAGAAGACGTTATTTTACGAGAAGTTTCTTGCATTACACTTCGATAGAGGGTAAGTCTTTCGGGTTCACCAGATTCAATCATGGACATGGCCATGGTATTATCGCCACTCACTCTTTGCGTTGTATCAGCAGTAGCTTGATCATTACTTTCGATGATAGAAAAGTCGAAATCCTCCATACTAACGAATATTATATTAGCCGATGATCAATTGATGTAAATTACTGGAACTTGTTGAGTATGGAGAACGAGAAACGAACTGCGAAAAAGAACTGATCTAATGTTAGCTACCTCACAAATTACATTAATCTAATCCAATGAAAGACTATTTTGAATTTATTACGGATCGCCACTCATATACTAGCAAATAGCAGTAGAACTTCCTCTTACTTTATTTCGTTCCAATTCCTTTCCCTTTCATTTTCTCTAATCTCTTCTTTACTTTAGGATATCTTTTACAAAGTCATGAATTGAAACAATTTTGGCGGTTAAAAATTAAATTAAATTATAGATAAATATGTTGCTTTGAGTATTATTTCATATGGAGAGCTGATTCGTATACATTTTCTATACGTAGTTACTTTCAGACATAGATAGCGCCTTCAAGAAATGAAATGACTTCTTTTACACACGAGTATATCTATATATAATTCGTATATATAGATATACTCGCGTATAAAAGAAGTCATTTCATTCCCCGAAACGCTTGCTATTGTTGAAAAACGGAACTTGTTGAATCAGCTCTCTATTATGAAATAATATATACTCAAAGATATGTTGTAACTACACTCTCATTCCACTTGCTCTGTTGGTTTTTGAGGCACAAAAAGACACAAGAATGAATAAAACAAAAAATTGCCACTAACTTGTTTTATTGTGTGTGTATTAGGGGTTGTGACCACAACCATAACCAAAACAATAACCATTAAAAACCTAAACAAATTGATAACATTGATTTGGGAACGATAACCAAAACAAAAAACTTTCACCTAACCAATAATCAATTCCTATAAAATGCTGAAACGTTTAACCAGAACAAAAAGCAAAAATAATCAGTTTTTATTGATTTTTTCAGTTAATCTCAATATTATTGATGATTATTTTAAAAAATTACTAATTATTTCCTGAAAAATATTTAATTATAGATAATTTGACCTGGATAAAATTTTTTTTGTATATTATACCCCAAATTTTGTCTTGACCAATAACCAGTAACCACAACCAATAACCAGGAAAGTTGCTTTGGTTAACCAAAACAATAACTACTAACCAAATAATTACACTTTTAACCAATAACCAGAAACCAGAAACCAATATAGATTTTTATTGATTCCCAGTAACCAATAACACCAAAAATGTTTTGGTTATAAGCCCTAGTGTGTATATCTTGGACTTTAGATTTGAACAACACTATAAATGTTTTAGTTTACATTTTGTGACAAAAATGTTGCATTTAGCTTTGACTATACAGAATTAACATGGACTGCTATTTGATTGAAAAATACGTACAAAATTTCATTATCAATTGCCAAGACATAGGAGGAAAAAGTTAATCGGGTTGGATTGATAATGATTTCAATGTTCTTTGCGCGGTAATTTTGTTTAGAATAGAAATTATGAAAATTTAATTTAATACCAGAGAAAATGCTTCTACTTATTACTTTCTCGTTAATAAAAATTTAAAAATATAATTAATTCAGTTCAACCTCAAATTTCAGCAATATTTTACTGTTTTACAAATCCTTATCATACCAGACCCGACTAACTTCATCTTACATCTTCTAACGTCATTCTTATCACAAATAGCAGTCCATGTTAATTCTGTATAGTCAAAAGCTTTGGGACTGCTATTTGTGATAAGAATGACGTTGGAAGATGTAAGATGAAGTTAGTCGGGTCTGGTATGATAAGGATTTGTAAAACAGTAAAATATTGCTGAAATTTGAGGTTGAACTGAATTAATTATATTTAAGCATTTTCTATGGTATTAAATTAAATTTTCATAATTTCTATTCTAAACAAAATTACCGCGCAAAGAACATTGAAATCATTATCAATCCAACCCGATTAACTTTTTCCTCCTATGTCTTGGCAATTGATAATGAAATTTTGTACGTATTTTTCAATCAAATAGCAGTCCATGTTAATTCTGTATAGTCAAAGGCATTTAGAGTAAACAGTGTAGCCAAAATAAGAGAACAAAAACGTCATATAATATGATTAAACAAGCAGGTTTGTAACGTAGGAGTATACAAAATTAACACCCCCCCCCCTCAAACCTGCAATTGCGTGTCGAATTAAAATATATTAAAAACAATTATTCATAGGAACTTTGGTAAAAAAATGACTATAAAATTGTTAAATTGGTAACATGCACGTATAACACAGAGGTAGGTGAATATCACAGTCTACAAGTTCAACAATTGGTACTAGGTACTATGGGATGTTCCAGAAAGCAGTCAAATAATACATGCACAATGAAGCACAAAACTTTTCAAATTTAGGACGACCTAGACCTTTGGTGAACATGTCAGCAATTTGCTCTGAAGTAGCAACAGATAAAATACAGATTGAATTGTTACTGACTAAGTCGTGTATAAAATGAAATTTTACATCTATGTGTTTCTTTTTCATCGATCTGTAAGAAAATTTAATACAATTCCCGTTGTCTTCGAAAATTGGACAAGGTTCTAATACATTAACAGATAAATTACTTAAAATACTTCGAATCGATAGTGTGTCAATAGTACAGTCGCATAAGGCAACAATCTCAGCATCAGTAGTAGAAAGAGTGACAAGTGTCTGTTTTCTACTTCTCCATGCGACAAGAGAGTCAAATATATAAATACAATAGCCATTAACAGATCTACAACTAATGGGGTAGTTAGCCCAGTCGGCATCAACATATGATTTAATTACATTATTTTTGTCATTTACTTGATATGTAATTCCTAAATTTATGGTGGTGACAAGTTACTTCAAGACACGTAAGAGACGAGAATACATGATATTGTCAGCGTTAGATTGAAATTGACAAAAATAACTGACTGCATAACATATATCAGGTCTGGTGCCAAGCATGATGTACATTAAACATCCGAGCAACTCTTTGTATTTAGTTATTAATTTATTATTCATTACTTTATTTTCATCAACCATTAAATATAGTTTCTCTTCCACAGGAGTAAACACAGTATTACATTTATCAATGTTAAATCATTTAGCTACTTTTTCAATTAAATGTTTCTGATTTAAATTCATTACTTTATTTTTCCGGTCATAATTAATTTGTAATTCAAGATACGATTTTACAATACCCAAGTCATGGGTTTTAAAGGTGTTGTTTAGATGAATTTTTACATTATTGATCAAATTTTCATCTGAACTACATATTAGAATGTCATCTACATGGACGAGCATATAGACAACACCTTTAGAATTTTTCTTTATCCAGAGACACTCATCTTGTTTACATTTACAAAAGCCAATGGAAGTTACAAAATTCTTCCTATCTTAATTCAAAAATAAAAAATGACACCTACCTTAATATCCCACTCGGTTGCAAAGTCGATAAAACAAAATTATTAAAATTAGAAAAATCCATCCATGGTCTTAAAACATCTAGTAAAAATTGAACTGAGTTACTGGATACTCATCTTTCAAATTCCAATTTTTTGAAATCCAAAATTAACAGATGTGTCTACACCCGTAAAAATGATTCAGATGGGATTGCCATTATGATAATTTACGTAGATGACATTCTACTCGCAACCAACCATCCTGAGTGGATTCAAGAAACAACAACCCATTTTGAAACACGTTTTACAATGAAAGTTATAGATAATCCAACTCATTTTGTAGGTTTCAAAATTGAAATAAATAGAGAATCACAAACTATAAAGCTCACACAAAAACAACAAATTCAAAAGATACTCCAAAAATTCAAACTATGTGATTCTAACCCATCTAAAACACCTATGGAGACTGGCTTAAAATTGAGCAAAACTGAAGATACAGATAATAAAGAATATCGATCCATGATTGGTGCACTATTATACATATCTGGAGGCACTAGGCCAGACATATTATTTTTGGTTAATTACCTTTCTAGATTTCAAAACTGCTTCGATGATATCAAGAAGAACCACGTACGTCGCATCATACGATATCTGAAATCCACCATTGATCTTGCACTCGTTTATAGATCAAACTCTGAAGTTATATACAAATATGTTGATGCATCTTACACCCCCAACATTGATGATGAACCTATCAAAATGTCTGAATTAGAGAAAGGAAAATCTATAACAGGTTACTTAATTACCATGTACAGTGACCTTGTGAATTGGGGCATTCATTGCCAAAACATCCACGCATCTTCATCCACAGCAACCGAACTGATTGCTCTTCACGATTTTTTTTAGGATATTGAGGTAGCTTGACTCCTCAACTGTGAATTCTTTTCATTTGATACTCCTGTAACAGTTTATGAAGACAATATTTCTGTGATACATGTCATTTCAGGAGGAGGCCAAAAGCGTCTTCGAGCCCTAATGATTAAATGTTATTGTCTTGCTCAGGCCTATCAAGATAAAATCTTTGAATTTTGTCAGATAGCTACTGAAGACCAATTAGCTGACTTACTTACCAAAGCTCTCTCCAGTAAGCAGCATATATCCTTAACTCATAAAATCCTTGAATCCCCAAACCTTGATCCTTAAAATGCCAACTCCTATACCAGATCAATACCTGAAACACCATAAAACAAAACACATGTATATTAGTAATATGCAACAAAATCAAATTAATATTAATAAATGCATATTACCTATACTTACTGTATATATCGCATGCTATTTATCTTCATACCTGTAACAAAAAATGCATGTTATTAATTTATTTATTTTATACATTTTACTAACATATTTATATACTTACCTTATTCGTCCAATACAGTAACCATTTTTTATACACACCTTTTACCATTTTATACTATTTTTTACACATTCATTTTAATTTCTGTCAAATTTTTATACTTTTTTTACGCATGATAATTTAAATAAATATATTGTACACCATTGAAACATGAACAACTTTTAAATGCCCGCAGTCGTGATCAGTTCAAAAGATTGTAGAGGGGTTTTGAGACACCAATCCTTCTCCCCTCTCACTCCTGCAAACACACGATTACCTTTATATATAATTTATATATCTGTTCGCGGCTACACTGTATTACCACCTTTGCCACTCACTTGTCCGTCTCCGTAGGCATTTGTTTATCTCACTCAAACTGTACTCATACTTAAATTATGTAACTGTCTTTAAATACACTCGCTTTTTTGACGTAACTTCGTATAAAACCTTCTTTCATGTGTCTTCACCAGTCCTCATCCTCTATAAAAGTCATGTAGTTTGTATGGATATACTATCAATAATTGTGGAAAATTTAACAATAAAAAATGACATCGAATGTAAAAACAAACCCCCTATTTTGCTGTAGTGAAAATAAAAATGTTATCACATTAATAATTTAAAAAATTTAAAACCATAAAATTTCTCAAATTTTACATAAATATTATCAATGTAATTACTTATGAGCTTCTTGTTACAAAATGGCGTATTATCGGATTCATACCTGTAGAGCTTTATTTCTGGTTACATGACAGTAAAAAAGCTGAAAAAAAAAAGTTTAAAAAATTGGAGCCGCAAATCTTGGAAAACTAGAGTTGACTAATATTTCTATGGATATTCTCTACTGATTGATGAACAATTTTTTTCATTTAACTTTTGTTGGTCTAAAAATGTATGAAATGTTGCATTGAAGACATCGAATTTGTTCAAAACCTTTAGTTTCGCGACATATTTCGTTCTATATCATTGTTTGACGAATAGATACTATTCTTATGTAGTTCAGAATCGAGATTACCTTTTTTTTAAATATACTGAAACGGTGTCATATTGCTTTGTAAGTTTGGGAAAACTTGTTGTGAAAGTCTCAACTTCTCAAATCTGTGTCACATTCATGTGGTTTTTCATTTGTTTTGATATTGATAATATTTCCTGTCTTTTTCGCTTGATATCAGCAGCATCATTTCCTCTGGCCTAAAGTAGTGTCTTAATACTCCTTTCTATTTGTGTTCGATTTAGCTGTATTTTAACTTTTCCATGTTAAACCTACATTATATGATTTCATGTGACGAATTATCGGTAAGTATTTGAGTGAAATTTCTTTTACTTATTTGAACATGATTTTGATCTACCGCATGTATTACTTTGTGGTCACTTCGTTACCATCACATGGTACGTCCTAGCTGTAGTGATGTGTAAAATGATAGCATCTTTAAAAAAAAAAACACTTTCGAGTAACCGTGCCTAAAATTTTATCTTTTCTCTGAGATAATGGGAAAAACAAAATTTTATAGAGACGCACCTGCTGGAAAATTGTTTGTAAGCCTTAAAATTTATTATGATTGTCAAAATATTGAATAATATGAAACTTTCAATTTTTAAAAACTATGGTCAAAATTTTTTGTACTTATTTCGCGAGCATCCCTTCAGTTATTAATTCGTTCTCTGTGCTGTTGAAATAATCATTCGAGATGAAAATCGTTATTTTCTGTTTAGCAAATCGTTGAATAATGTCTGGTGGGCATTATCCTTCAACCAATCATACTCGATCTTCTCAAGAATTCATCGCTCCCCGGCATCGACTACCTGTAATTGCACCATCTACAGCACCTTCGTCTTTCAATTCAACGTCTTCAATACCTAACGCCCATGTTTCGCACACGTCTTGGATGAGCAAACGTAGTAAGACGATTTTTCCTGAATTCGTCGGCTAATTCCAAACTCGTGGTATAATCAAAATTATCTGTTCGCAGATTACTCGTCGAATTACAACGAAAATCCTGGACGTTATGGCCTCGCGGTTTCTCGAGATTATTCCTCTATCGCGCGTGCTCACTGCAACGACGAGTCATCCGCATGGTCGAACCCTCACTTTAGTAATACCTTGGGTAATTCGACGTCAAGGGTGAAAACAACGGATGTGAAAGGTGAACTTCAACAAGAATCAATGGATTTGTCTGCCAGTCACCATGTTACTCCTGGTGGAAAGACTACTGTTGCGCCATCCGATACGCTTTCTGCGGTAAACGGTGAAGTGGACGGCCAAAATTTGATGGATCGCGTAACACCAGTCAGTTTACCCACTAAAGAATCATCTGTCGTCGATGTCGAAGTGAAAAAAGAATCGAAAACGAACGTTAATTCTAAAAATCCTTCAATAACAGATACGATAATTAGTCATAAATCAAATTTACCTATCACTTTTACTACGTCTGCTACTACCAGTGCTGCACGTGATGTTATTCGTGCTCCAAAATCAGAACAAGTCGTACCCCCAACTGCTGATAACGTTGAATTTGCTTTAGAGTCAATGTTTCACTCTGAAAATCGATCGCCAGTGTCAGCAAGTTCTTCGTCGGCCGTCGGTTCGACGTTACTCGACCGAACCTCCCCAGATGATATGTGCGTTGAATGGGTTGAAAAATTACTTAAATCACCTTCTCCGGAAAAAAATGACGACGATAACGATAATTTAGCCATTCTTGAAGATACAGTTGTCGAGAAAATTGGCGACGATACACCTGTTTTCGCTGTGAAACCATTATCTGAAAACTTGGTCGGAAGTACATCCACAAAAGGAGACGCTACCTGCAGGGTGGTTACCGTACAGAGCACAAGCTGCGAATGCGCTATTAGGCCGGGCGGGGTTAAATCGTCGAACAGTGACAGCAGGGCAACGGCGAGCAAACGCGACCATCGACCAAACGATGTGAAGTCGATTGGAATTAACGTTGCTGCCAAAAATAGCTGTGATGCGAAGAACGACGTTATCGTCAGACAGATTGCGTCCGAACAAGCGTCGTCGAATTCGTCGAGAAACGATGGCGGCGATAGACTCGGTGCAAGGGAGGCTCGTAATTTAAACGAAAAATCTGCTTCTAAAATCGAACCAACGATGACGAATGCGGTACGCAACGACGAAATAACGTACGTGCAAGTGGAGAACGAGTTAGAAAAAATGTTCGCTGGCATCGAAGATGTAAGTGGCGGTGATAACGATTCGCAGGCAAAGCCGGAGGATTTGTCGTCGATTAGTAGTTTAGATGGTCAGCATAATTTATCGCTTATCTCGTCAAGTACACAACATTCGCAGAGCACTACAAGTTTATTCGACGGTGGGTGCTCCGTTCCTGCCAAAAGCAGCAAAAAAAAGAATTCGAAAAAATCGAAAGGCATCGGTGCTTCGGCGAAGAACGCCAAAGAGAGTAAACAGAAGTCGTTGAGCTCTTGTAAAGAGTCGTCGTCGATTGACAATGCAATTGCGAAAAGAGTTCCTGTGATACACATAGAAGGTTCCAAAGAGAACCCGATAAGCGCTCAGATTATCAATAGTGTTAAGTTGGAAGAAGACGATGTCAGTGATGGCAGAGCATCTGCGAAACGTAAACTGGGGAAAAGCGATCGAGGTTCGAGCGTATTCTTTTTTCTTCTCAATATTCTTATATAATTTAATTTTTTTTCTTGTACCACGAGTAATTTTCGTTTCTCTTTGTGCGCTTGTGCAGTCGTCAAAAAATCGGTAACTAGTTACGCGTTTAAAAATTACGATCCTGGCACCTCGGATGCGTCGTGGGTGTGCATATTTTGCAATTTATGCGCCCATGCGTCAGGCATGGCCGGTGAAGCTACAGGCGATTTATTCGGACCGTACTTCATCAGAACTCCCGAACAAATAAATTTGGACGAATCAAAACGACATTCTAGGAAAGCTAATCGATTTGAGCAAGTAAAGAAAAGAGTGAGTCTGATGCAAATTCTTCATGAACGATTTAATTTCTTCGTTTAATGTCACATATGTTTTAATGCCTCTTTACTTTTTACGGGGAACAGAGGTTAAAGAAGGTACGTTACCACAAGTAATTAACATTTTTACTGTAAGTCTCGCATAGTTTTTCCTCGGTTTCAGTTGATACAAAAAAAAAAAAAAAACAATTATTAACAATAATGCACTGCATGTATATGTATACTGTAGGTACCTTATTATGTACAGGGTATCCGGAAGTTGAACGGCGTAACTTCCAGGATAAATTTTTGGGGTCCAAAACCGAGAAAATTCTTTTTGAAAAATTCTGCGGAAAGTTTTCTTTCCGAGTTATAACCCCTTTTGTGGGAGAAAAAAATTAAAAATCTGATGGCAACTTCCCCAGAAATTTATAGAAAATAGAATAACGAAATTTGGTATCGATGAATACATGTTGCTAATTTTCATCGTCACCCTTTAAATAGCATTATCTTTTTAACCGTTTGAAGTATCGAAAAAAATTGGTGGAGCTGCACTGGGGCCACAGCCGCAGGTCTGCCGGTCGTAGAATACTTTTCGGGGCTATTGGATTTTGGTCATGTATAGATTTTTTTTTATCGATTCTAAAACTCTCAATAGAAGCTTGACATTTTGATGAAGCAAATCAAAGAACAATTATTTTTACAGTTTACCCGAAAATTGTAGAATCGATTGAATGGTTGGGCTTATTCAATTCTTTCTGACTCATTATTTCATTTTGTCTATGTTTGGGAAACTACGAATTATATCATAATTTTTCGCCCAACTAATCATGTTGTTCCTTTTTGATAAGTATTATCGCAGATATCAGTAGATCTCGTGAAGACGAAACTAATGATAAGTCAGAGGTTCCAGTTCTGAGTTATACTAATTTTATTTAAAGAGCTAGTGCCAATTTTATGTTGAAATGTTGGATTCGAGTACCGCTGGTTATTCCGTTGTATGATTTTGAACAGTATTTCGTGAGACTCCTTGGACCTTTTTCTATTCAACCTAGCCTCCTACTGTAGCCATCACAGTTTTCGAATTATCAGAGAAGGGTGGTATACACTTTTTTAGAAACCCAAATTTGTAGTCTGTATAGCCACTTACGGAACGTAAAACGTATTCTACATCAAAGTAAATAAGAAAAAATACCAAAAAAGTTATACTTTTGTTTTGAAAATTGAGTAGTTTTAGAGAAAAACTGCGTCGAAAATTGAAATTTATTCGAAGTTATTCCCTAATGTTATATCTCGTAAAGGATAACGGATGGGGGCCCAGGTTCATTGCAATAAAGGACGAAACGCTACCAAAACTAATTAGCTCATGAACAATTTTAGCTGAATTTCAATTTTCAACCCTGTTTTAAACTACCGGGTTTTCACAAGAGAATAAAGTTTAGCTGTTTAGGGTTTGATAGGACGCATTTTTCAATACAACAATTAATTTAAAAAATATGGCTGTTTCGAAATTGACAACACCCGCTATCCCGACAGGTGGTTAAAATTTTCATAGCTAGATGTAAATTAATAACAATCCTTATTCTCCTAGATCAAACTTTGTTCGTTTTTGTCAATTTTTGGGGAAGGTACATCTGTTTTTTGATTTTCTCCCTTTTGGTCGGAGGGGTTATAACTAGAGAAGGAAGAATTTTTCATCATTTTGCGTGAACAACTTTTTTTATTTTTCCGTCCTCCGGAATAGATCCATTATCCGTTTAACATCCGGACACTCACTTTATAAATTAATAGAAGAAAAAAAAAAAAAGACGCACGAATCATTAATAACCACCATTTTATTTTGCTGCTTTTCTCAATTTTTTTGTGGAATCGCCTAGAAATCCAAGAAAGTAAGTTCCATCATAGAGTAGGAATTCAAAGCTTTTAAGCCATTATTTCTCGGTCACCTTTTGCATCCTAGTATATTGGCTATCGCGTTTTATACTGGTCGTTGCTCTAATTTAACGCGTGCATTTGTATTTCTTTCTTTGCAGCAAAAACGATCTCTATCCGTCGAGAGTGGATACATAGATTCGTCTGCGTCCGAGGAACAAAAAAAATCGCTCGAAATATGGGCGCACGAAAATTGTATCGTATGGTCTTCCGGCGTTCACTTGATTGGTTCGAAATTAATTGGGCTCGAAGAAGCGGTTACGCAAGCCTTGAATACGGTAAACTATACCCTTTATTATATGCTATGTAATTCGAATCGATGAAACATATACCTAGTTATGGAAATGTTTCGCGTCGCAGATATGTGCTCATTGTAGTAACAAAGGCGCCAGCATCGGATGCCGAGGCAGGCATTGCAATTCGTGCGCCCATTATAGCTGTGCTTTGTTTACTGGTTGGACATTGGATACGGAAACGTTCATATCGACCTGCAGTGTTCATTCGGTGAGCGATTTCAACGAGAAGTATACTTTATTTGCGGCTTAAGATTCGATGTGCGCTCGGATTCTGCGCAAATATGTGTATCGTTGTCATCCTGACCAGGCCCAAGTATAATTATAAAACTTCCGTCTTATCAGTGTGGTAACTGTCGTTTTCTACTGATATCAAGTTGGTGGAAAGTGAAGCAAAAAGGACAAGTAGTCGCTCGAGAAAATTTTAATCTAGTCAAAGCCAATTTTACCGGTCAAATTATATAGTAGAGCTAATGCAGGGCTACTGGCAACAATGTTGGAGGACCAGTTTTCCCTCGGATGTAATTCTAACCAGAGAAAAAATTACGGAAATTATCGCAAATTTCTTTTGAATTACGGTACTTTATGAAATGAAAAATTTAAGAACAAATTTGAAAAATCTTTGAATTCCCAAAAATTGTTGTTGGACGATCGATATTTGTCTCGTTACAACTTTCAGTTGACAGCTTGGAAAGTAGAGTTGTCTCTAACCTGATAAGTTCTAATGCTTGTGAAGTTCACGTATGTTATAGTATGTTTCTTAGCTCCGAACTTTAATTCGTTTCATGCTGAAAATTACTGGGTTTAATTCCGTAGTTGAAGTGAACAGCCAGCTGTCTGGTGGCGGATTCACTGTTTAGCCCATCCATTTTCTGTTAATTTTGTTCTTAAATTAGCTGTATTAGAAAATTCATTCGGTTTCTTATTAGTAAACACTAATTTGGCTACAGTTCGTTTACCAACGGAGCCCCATTCGTTATGCTTGTGTGCAAATTGGAATTTGATGAAAACTCATTATGCAAACATACATTTTTATCTCCGAAATATGCTGAAATTGGCGCCTGTCTATGAGTTTTGACTGAATTTTCATTGAGGGACGAAATTTACCTTGAATTTTGATAATTTTTTCTTGAAAATATAGCGAAAGCATTGGTTTCTTACTGTGAAAAAATATCTGTTTGTTCCCAAAGGTGAATGATGAGGAGAAATAGATTATATTTTTGGCTTATACGTCGCGTGCAAAAGAGGTACCCAAATTAAATGAATTCTTCTGAAGAGGGTCTTGTTAATTTTTCACACTAACGAGTTTTATTTTATTCGAATTTCATTATGGAGATGGGATTGGGTATGATGCAACACAAAAATATTTACCCTGATGTTTGGTTGATAATTTTGGATTTTAAATAAAACTTTTCGGAAGTGAATGTCACGGAAATATTGAATTTTCATTTTTATTTTCCAAAAAACTGGAGTATTTTAACGCATTTCTAATGTAATTTAATGTTGTATTATAGGTTCCAGATCAATAATTTCATGTGTAACCTTATCAGATAAGCAAGAAGTATTCAACATTCGCCACGAAACCATTATGTGAGGTAGTAAGTAGCGAAATTCGTAATTTTGTTTTTATGTTTGTCGACCCTCGTCAATTTTCTATTCCTTTTTTTTTTTATCTTTTGTTAGATATCAGGGTTGATTTCTGCGGTTCATTTAGTCTCAATTGGACTTAATTTCAAAAAAATTTTCCTTGAAACATTTTTTTTTTTTTAAATTTGTGAAGTTAGTACAAGGATTTCATACTCATATGCATGTTATTTCTCTCATGGAGGAGTGTTGTAAACGTAAAAATGATCGGGCGTAACATTACCTATTCTGTTGTGGATCTGTGCGAAGTGAGTTCATCAGTAATAATTAATCATGCATTTTTTTTCTTTCGTAAAGAACTGTACATATTTTCGGAATTTATAGCAGACGTACACAAGAATTTTTTCGGAAAAATCTTACTCATGCAGAAGCTGTTTAGTTCTACGATTGTACTAGTTGTTTGTTTTTTCCTTTGCATCTTACTATGGGCACACAAAGATTACCTAGTATTATTTTAAATAAGTATTCTTATTTTACGGTTTCGGCGATTCCACAATTGCGCTTCCATTACGCATGGTTATAGTTGGGTTTATTCATTCAAATTTGGGTGGTGTATGATGATTTATGGAGGACTCTTGCATAACAATTTTCTCATCAGGGTTTTATAATATATTTTATGACTTTTTATTCGTAAGCATCTGCTCTGTCTGCGTGTTTCTCCGTGAGAAATACTAGTTAAACAGTATTTTGTTCGTTGAATTATAGTTTCTAAGCAGTTTCTGTCGGACGAACGAATGATTTTTCGCGATTTTCTTGTGTTAAGTCTTTTAATGAATACGTTTTTTCGTGTTTACCTCGTTTTTGTTGTATATTTTCGTGTAATTATTTTTCTGTAATATGTGTATTGTGAATATCGTAAAGCATTAATCGCTTATTCGTTGTCGGCGTCGATTTACGAAAAATGTGCGCTCTAATACACAAGCGTCTAGGGACACCGTAGGGTAAATTTTTTCGGGTGGTTTCGGAATCGTTCGGAACATTTCGTTTGACTTAGTTTTCAAAGTTATTTTGTGTTTTTATTGAAATTTGAAATTATTTAGAATTTTTGTAAAAAAAACTATTTATTTGTAGAGGCTGTATTTTTTTTTAATATATTTTTTTAAATTTTTAAGTTGTGAATAAAAAACACTGAATGACACTGAAAAGAAGAACGAAGTGTAGTATTCATGAGAACATGTTCGAATAAACCACCACAAAAACTTCATTTATCCGTTGAAAATATTAAAAAAAAAAATCGGAGTCAACTTTATTTATTCAATTTAACATGAATGCAAAGAAAACGAAACAGAAAAGAACATTACTTATTTTCTAAATGACGATCGTATGCACAGGAAGTATTGCAGGAAAAACAGTATAGAAAACATTGGATTTTACTTCGATGTTTTTGAATTTTTTTTACACTGGTAGGCCTACTAATGGAATGAATGTTTTCAATGTGCCTGAGTACATGATGTTTTTTACTAAAAAAAGTTTGACATAGGTCGCAGATGAATTGCGATTTGGAATTCATATTTAAAAACATCAAAAATTAAACAATTAGGTAACCCATTTTCCAACTACCATTATTATCAATAAACTAACAAACAAAACAAACAAAAATCCCAAGTCGAACGAAGTGTTCCGACCAATTCCGAAACTACCTGAAAAAAATTTACCCCACGGTGTCCCTAGACGCTTGTCTCTAATACTCGATACGATGACTAATTTTTTTTGTTTGTTTTTTTTTTTTTTTTTTTTTTGTCCTGTTAGTGTCGAATTCGGAGCATGAATTCCGATTCGTTCGTTCTTTTGGTGAATAATTCCTTTTGAAACTGCGTCTGCATGATTTTTTCTGTTTCCGTTGCCCGTTACAACTATTTTGGTATAGGTGCATACTGTATTAGGGTACCATCTATTTTTAAAATCGTTTTCACTAGAAATTTATGACTTTTGTCGAATCTGACACTTATGAAATTTTATGAAAATTTATTTATGTTAATCGCATTGTAAAATACATTTAGTTGCTAATGCTTGAATTCACAATTTCGGTCAAGTTTGAATTTCCTGGCTAATTGTTTAGTTACTTTTATATTTTATGCATTAGTGAATGAAATTTTAAAAAACCGCCCGATTCGATTTTGTTAGAATTTGTTTGTACATGATATTTCTCGACACTCCTAAGCCTTATACTATAATAGTACTGTCACGATAGTGCGGCCAACTGTAGGAGAGGATCGCGGAAGCACTTTGGGGTATATTTTTCCGAAGCCACGCATGGGCATTAACATGTTGTTTTTCGTGAATTCGTGATTAAATTTCAAGATTTGCAGATTTATTTTTCTTTATATACAACCTATACCTGACAGAACGAAAAATTAAAAAAAAAAAATGGGAATTATAAAAAAAAAAAAAAAAAGGAGAAAATTTTTATCAAAGTTAAACAGTAAAATGGGATTCGAACCTCGAACCTTAAGAATGTGAATCAGGCATTCGTCCGCAGAGCCATGGTTGTAGTTGGCTGAATGGGAGATATTTATACTATTCATGTATTACTACCTTACATTTAGAGGAGAGGGATAGGTCAAATGCGCATGCGTGGCTCCGAAGAAATATACACCAAGATGCTTTGGTGATACTCTCATCCAACAATCACGTCTGTGTAATTAGCTTGGTTCACACTTGGCTAGTTTTTATGCTACTAGCCAGGTTATTGAGGTACTATTCTGGTAACAGTTGAATTCACTACATCGTTTCAACCATTTAAAATCAACTTGAACTTGACAGTTTGCCATATGAGATTCTTACAAGACTCTCAGTCAAATTAAAGTTGACTTTAATGACTAAAATGGCTTAGTGACTTAAACTGTTAACAGAGTAGTGCCCCAAGTAGCTGGCTATTAGCTAGAAAACCAGCCAAGTGTAAATCGGGCTACAGTGTGGAGTACTCTCGTGCCAGTGACTGACCTAAAGTTATATAGACTATTTAGACATGTTGACGCACTCTGATAAGAAGCTTAATATTCTGTGAAACTTGGGCTGAAATCGTACAAACGGCTCTCGAGATATTGTTGAAATTCTGTTTAAGTATTTACTTTGCATATCTATTTAATCAAAATACCAACAGAGTTTTAGCGATATCTTACAAACTGAATATAAGATTAATGTACCTAAATTTTAGTAAAAAATCGACGTATGTTAGATGAATATTCTATGAAACTTTGGCCGAAATTGTACCTGCGTTTGGTTTTTAAGATATCGCTAAAATTGTGTGATTAAAATGATATGCAAATTAAATGTTTGAACAAAATTTCAGCAATTCCACGGGACTCAAATGTACGATTTCAGCTAAAGTTTCAAGTAATATTCATTTAACATTTGTCGATGTTTCATCAAAATTTCAGCTAAATTGTACGTTAAATTCTGTTGTAATTTAAACTAAATAATATAAGTTTACATGTTGTAAACTGTCACTTTTAATTTTCGCCAATAGAGACCGTATTTCCAGTTGTCAGTTCCCAACAGCTTTATCCATCAATTTGATATTAGTATTTACTTTTTGTTCTCACATATCACTTCCTTAATTTGTGAAAAACTATTCATCAAATTGCAACTTTAATTGAACACATCTCATTTTTGTAAAATACCACTTCTATTTTTCTCATTGATTCCTCAGCCTCTATTTATTCAAGCTGGTGAGCTATGGTTAGTATTACTGGAAAGAGGATAAAATGTAAAAAATTTTCGTATAATTTTGTATAGTCATCCTTATCTGTTTGAAAATAAACGATAAGAAACGCAAAAATTAAGGGGAAAATGACAATTTTTTGGAATCTAGAAACCTTCCTTCCTTCACGTAATCATTTCTCAGCCGCTATTTAAGCTAGAATTCTGGGGTTGGAACTCCTGGAAAAAGTCAAAAATTCATTCGAACCTACATTCCACTAAATTTTTAGTTCATCCGTTGTTTCTTGAAAATAAATGAACAAAAAAAATGTGAATAAATGGAAAGTTTTTCATTTCGTTTGGTTATCATTTCAAAAATCGTTTCCTTTGATGCAATTTTTTGGGGATAAGTTTGTTGTGAAATTTAGTGTGCGACACTCGTGCGAAGTAAGTGATTGCCACTCGCGTGATTTCGGTGCTGTAAAATCCCACTCGTATCAAAATCACCTACTTTATGCACATGTATCACAAATGACTATTCGAGTATTGTGTTGGAAAGTGTAAAATTTTTTTCATTTTAAATCAAGTTGCACTTGAAAAATAGCAGTATACTAATTTTCCAATCGAAAAATCACAAAAAAAAAAAAAACTTACAACTATTTAACTTATTTTTCTGAGGAAATATTTATTTATTTTTTGATGTTTTTATTTTATTGTGCCAATTGTATATTTAATCAGAATTCGATTCACCGGTACCTGTGAGAAATAGAGAAAATATATCGATAGCTACACATATAGTAACTGATCTACCTTGAAATTTTAATTAATTTGAAAAGTTTTGAAAATGGTATTTTCCGATTAACGCGGACCTATATGAATAAATTTTCTTCAGATTTTGTCCGTTGGCTTCCATATCTAATGGATAAAAATATTATGATAGGTCCTTCGTTTGAAAATAAAGTATAAAATTAAAAAATCTTGTGTCAACACGTGACGCTCTAGCGCTGTATTCGACATAATTATCTTATTAAATGTGTGCCCACACTATTTTTTCAGACTCGTCGTACGAATACATGGGTGCTTCTTGAAGCGAGTAAACAATTTTTTCATTCTGTTAAATTTTGCTAACTAAATGAATGTTAGCCGAATTATCGGCTACAATTTCCTTCTAATATAGATTTACAATGTTAACGTAGAGTGAGTGTACGACCAAAATAATATTCATTTTTCAAATATCTTTTAATAATATATCGAAAGACTTGAGAGATCATCCGCTTAAAGCGTTCGAGATTAAATTAAGATTTAATTGTTATAAATCAATAACGTCATTAATTATTTGTTTTCGTTTATGTTTGAGCGCATGACAATTTTGTCGCACCATTTGACTTTTTTCGTGTTCGTGGATATGCGCGCATCGTTTGGATTTCCGGACGATCCGTAAGGTAAAATCGGATAATGTAGATTTTGCTCTATGCCACTGAAGCATTCGTGCACACGGCCTATCGCCGTTGATGTCGATTTCATCGGTGTTTGAAAGCCGGTTTTATTTATTTGCCTATGAGACTTTAATCGATTTCGCGTATCTGCGCGTACAGTCTTTTCTTACATTATTTATGAATTTGTAACGTAGTTTATGCGGTGCAAACGATGTTTGCATGAATAAATTTTTGAAAAATAAAATTGTTAACCCCCAAAACATTGCAGTATTCCTGTGTCCGCTGAATGTCGTGTACGTGCGGTAGATACGGCATTTGCGCGGCCACGTTGAAATGCTGTAATTACCTATTATTTGACCGGAGACGGTTTGCTGTGTGATGGTCTTCGCGGAGTACGCCGATATTATTTTTGAAATTATTTTACCCACGAACTTGCGTTCAAGTTGCTGTTACCACATTTTCGTAAATGCATCGTTATCCTTTTCGGTGACGCCATTATGTTTAAATAACATCGAATCCGTTATCGTTTGTACATGTGTAAATTACATTTTTATGTTTTTAAATTATGGATGCGTTGAATATACGAAATTTTTGACTTCGTTTCATTTTTATTTATTCGTTTTATTTATTCGTTTTATTTATTTATTTTGAAACAGATTGCTTTTGAAGCATCGGTTATTAATTCTTGTTGCACAATTCCGCCGAACTTGGCAAGCGAAACATTTTCAACATCTTTGTCAGCTAAATTTACTGGTTTGGAAATTGTTAATTTGAAATTTTTGTGAGAATGGTAAAAAATATTTGCTGGTGCGCTGCGCCTATGATTGACTTCTACTTGAGATTTAGAAAACGTAGTCGAATGAACCATTCACAAAAATCAAGTCATCTTATGAAATTGGTTTAAAAAATATGAATTTTCAAAATAAAGGTATACCTGCATTAAAAATTACGTTTGTCTTCGAGTACATACTGAGTAGTCCAGTCGAATTTTATGAAGAAAAAAAATTATCACACAAGTTTTAATCGGTCCTCTGCAGTGGGATACTAAAAGTTGCACCCTCTAAGCCTTTGCAATTTTTGAGTGGATTATTTATCCTCAAAAATTCGGTTCTTCACGTTTTTTTCCCGCAAATTTCTATTTTGTGATAAAAATTGTTCATAAAATTTCGTACGAAAAATGTTCTATGCCCTTGTTTGTCCGATACACCCCTCCCCTTCCCGCGAGTTGAAAATAACCATTCTTCAGTAAATATGTTCAGTAGCGTTAAACGTGAAAATATAATTAGTAATCATCATACTTACTCTTTTAGATAATTAGTAAACTCGACGTATATTTGCTACCTACCCACCCTAACCTCTGGTCATACCCTCCGCTTTCATAATTTTGCTTCATGAGAACAGGTCGGCTATGAAGTTGGAGGGGATAATAATGGGTTATGGAAGGTGGTAGAGGGGTAGCATAGCTTCATGAGAACGGGTGGGCTGTGAAGGCAGAGTGAATGGTAAGGGATTATGGAATAAGATTGGATGGTTAGGAGATATGTATTAGGTTTACTAATTATCTAAATATTCTGATAATTATGAGTTATATGTATTTCACATATATGTATACCGAATGATATTGAATACATTTACCAAAGAATAGTTGTTTTCTTAACTTTCGAGAGGGGAAGGCGGTTTCGGATCAAAAAATACATAAAACCGTTTTTGTAGGAAATTTTATGCTGAAAAATTTTTTACCGAGCTATCTTTCTCAAAAACTTGAAATTAGTCGAGAAAAACGCAAAGAACCGAATTTTGGGGAATGAAAATCCCCTCCCCAATTTACAAACAGCCTAGAGGACAAAACTTTTTATATCCTACAGGAGGTGACCAACCCAAAAACTACGTAGTTGAAATTTGTGTGCTATTTTTTTTTCTCATTTTGATATCCATTCGACTGACTGGACTTTAATGTAATAATCGGTTCTGTTTGTAGGTATAATTTAATGATTTCGAGAATCTTTTCCAAACAGATCGAAGAAATTGTTAATTCTTGAGAAAAAAATCTGTATACCTAACTAGGAATATTACCAATTTTGGTCATAATTTTTGTCACCTAATCCTATAAGAATTCAAGAAACAAAATTTGATGACCATAAATTTACCCTGAAATTACTATTAAGAATACTTAAACTTCTGTTCCGTGAATATTATGCGAATCATTGTCTCCGTGTCGGTCTTTCAGTTACTTCTTTCTTTCAGTGTATTAACTTTAAATTTTTGAAGTAGATTATTACTCTTATATTTACCAATGAATTTGGGCTAAAAAATGTGTTTTGTAGCACTGTTGAGAAATGAAATAGTTCTGACTATCTTATTAATAATCATATACGGTGTGTCTGATGAAATATTGGCAATATTTTGCTGGTAGATAGCATTTGATAAGACGAGCAAAAATGTTATGTCCGCATTTTCTCTACACGCCGTATTAAAAAATGTTTCATTTTTTTTTTCATAAAATTTAAACTGTTCTGCGTTTTATATCATCGTGTCACAAATTTAGTAATTCTCAACGTTTTTTTCTCGAAAATATTTCCTTCAAACAAGGTTATGCAACATTTTTTACATCCGTGTATAACAAATTGCATATCAAAAGTGAATACTTGCAAATGAACAGGAAAAATAATTACCGATTTGGATTTCAGTTTGACAAATGGCTAGAAAGTTGTTGGCATTACGGTATAGTTTTGTCTCCCTGTAACTGCCTGTAAATGTCCGATTAAAGATAAGAAAATTTGGTCTCAGCCACCCGCCACCATTTGTTTATTTTTCAATTTTGAAATACCAATGCTGCCCAATTCACTCTGTTATACCCATACATCTAGTTCTTAGGTTATTTTTTATTTTTCCTTCAAGAACTATATATTTTCACCTTTTTTTAAAATCACCCGAGTGTAAAATTTCGAATTTTTAGCGAACGAAGTTTTATGTTTTCATCGCTAGGGGCAAAATTATTGGCACGATCCGGAAAAGCTACAACATTTTAACGAATGAATAAATTACAATTTTTTATTTCGTCTCTATATCGTTGGCAGTTTTTCAAACCATCATATTGGGTATAATTTTTGATTTCATTTCTATAGAAACTGGTTCACATAAAAAAAAAAAAGTTTTTCTCAATACCTATAAACATTTTTAATTGCTTTACCTACCTACTTCTTTCCCCTCTAATAGGTACTGCATATAAGTACTGGTAGGTACCTACCTCGTGAAAAAAATACTTAACTCATCACATATGAATAAAATAAAACATTTTTCGTTGAAAAAACATACCTACTTAAGTTGAATGTGTACCTATTCGAAAAAAAGTAAACAAAGTTCGATGATACGGTGACGCGGTTGACGGATTCAACCAATGTATAATTATTTACTTTTCACTTGTTTAAGAAACGTTTTTGTGATTGCTCACGACTCGCGAGAATATATTATTTCTGGTGCACAACTGACGGCCGGCACCATTTAAAACAAACACCGAGACACGTGAAAGCGTTTTAAGACGATCAGTGGGGGTCGTAAGGAGAGAATAGTGCTGTTCGTTTAACTATTTCTGTATCATGCCTAGTGGTGTAGTAGCCCATGCATAATATCCATAGATACGTGAAATTTTGATTTTTTGTAAATTTTACATGGTCTATTATTACTGCATATATATAATAATGGCGGTTCATCTCTTATCATCCTCATGCGCATACCTCCTAGTAAAGATCCTTAGTAAAATAACAATTTTCAAATAAAAACTTTGTCTAAAAAAACAAAAAACGAATAAAAATGCTCTAAAAAAAAATTAATTGTTTTCAAGTATCTCCACCAAAATATACTGGAATTAAAATTAAACGAAAAAACATTAACAAAGTGTAACGAATACATTCATCTAGAAATACCTAGACAAACATATTCTTACACATTAAATTAATTTTACTTTTCACCAAAAATAATTTCACTTCTTTGACTCTACTTCTTCTATAACAGCAAAGTCTAGAGGTATTTCATAGTGAATATTCATTGTATGTTTGTACACAAAATATTCTAACGGTACCTGACCTACTTAAAAAATAATATCTTTCCTTAGTAAACAACCCCACACGTTCCAATTCTCCCTTTGTGAAATAAATGACGAACAATTCTCTCTTGAATACAAGGACCAATTACAAAACACTATATCCTACCATTACCTACTGCATTAAGTGCACCAAAAATTAGGGATATATAAACTGATGTAACATTCATGTTCAGTGCTCAGTGTTCAGTTCAGTTCTTGTTTATTATTACTACTCTGTTTTGAATGTTAAACTTGTGTTTTAAAAATATAAAGTAAATTATTAACTCTGAACCTGATTTTATTCAATTAAGTCTTATGAAAATAAAGTCAAAGTCCACTGTAGTTTGTGGATACCAGTAATTCAATTTTATTTATTAGTGTCTTTCACTTTATTGACCTAAGTAATTTGTTTGTGATATCTTCACACAAAAAATAATTTGTAAAAGTGTTGTGACATTCGGGAACATCACAATTACGTGAGGCTAGATATACTAGGACCAGAGTTTGGTAGAACAATAAAAAAAAAGAAATATAAATATTGGTAGAAAGAAACAACATCAGGAAAAAGAATCCCTAATAAAAACGAAGAATACATCCCACATGTAAGGAGGCTAAATATTTACGGTTATGGTTCAACCCCACAGACTCCCTAGTATACAAAATACATCACCCATTGAAATGTACCCTACAATAGGTCTATTGCGAGGCACTAGATGAGACCCCTACTCCACATTACAGAAGATAATTGTAATATATTACCCGTTGGCCGACAGGAAAATAAAAGCCTTGTTGCTGCAAAACTTTGTTTATTTCAAGTTAACTTCATTATTGAGAATGTGGCATATCTCCAGACAAATGACAGCAACCAAATCCGAATCAGTAAATTGATTATGAATGAATAATGGCAAACTCCAGTAGACATTTTTCAGGATCACGAATATACCAAAAATAATTATTCTCCCGTGAGAACTTTAATTGCATTAATTATAAACAAAAAAGAAAAATGTCTTCTCTCATTTTTTGAGAGGAAGAACAAGTAATTTACTTTATGGTCTTTGACAGACTGATTTGTCTTCTAGAAATCAAAAGTGAAGACAAATCAAGAATGAAAAGGAACAAACCTATGGGGAAAACCTAACTGGAACTTAATTGCTGTCATTCAGTGTGATTATAAAGTAACAATATATTAAACGGACAGAGTGAGGAATGATAAAGTATAAGAACAAGTTCCATGCGGTTTTATCTAAGTAGCAGACACTACAGATTGTGATAATATGGAGAGAGATGCCGAGATATAATATGCAGGTATAGTTAGGGAAAAAACGTAAGGAAGAATATAAGTTGAAGAGAAATAATAAAATAAAAAGGTATGATAATAAATTCGATCTTTCTATTGTTCGAATGCCTCAGTGTAAATGCCCAAGAAAGGTAAAACTACACCAATATATAACTTTCTTTTGGCATTACACTAAGATGAATTATTATATTTTTTCAAAAAATAGAACCAACTTCAAAAAAATAAAAAATGCACTAAAAAGAGAAAAATAATCCATTTAAAATTTCTCCAGCAAGATGTAGATCTACAGACTGGAATTATTGAAACTGGTGCTCTTTTCCTTACCATTTAGGGTTTATGTGTCAATTTTATCAAATTTTATGACAGAACTTTTTAATTAGCGCTGATTTTAATAATTTCAGTCCCCAGACTTATATCTGGCTGGAGAAATTTTAAAAGCATTATGTTTCCTTTTTTAGTTTGTTTTTATTGTTTTTTTGATGTCAGTTCTATTTTTTAAAAGAATTCTTCATTCACCATAATGCTTTTTCATTTCATTTTAATTCCAGTAGATTTTACTGAAAAATTTAAAAACAATTTTTTTTATTTTCTTAGAGCATTTTTATTCTTTTTTTTTATACGATTTTATTCTACTCACTCAATTTATTGAAGTACACTGGATGACTAACTTCAGCTCTGCTTTTACATGTTGCAACACATGCACACATATCTGTTTTTATCACTTGTTTTTCTCTTTCATCGGTATTTCTGTCATTTTTATTTTAAAATAAGTATAAGTGTACCGACAAATTACAGATTTATCACACAAATGTAAATGTCCGTTTTAATTTGCGTCATTGTGCAAGTGCAGTGTTTTTTGGGAGAGTAAAACAGTATACTACACATCAAGGTTTGAAAGTGAGGAATTACATGCGAGGGCAAGTTTGAGAAACGAGTGAGAGAGCAATTCCTGAGTCATGTAAACTCACTTTCAAACCTTGAGGAAGATATTTTTTAAAATTAATGATCAGAAAGCAACAAAATAATTAATAAGCAATTTTAATGAGAAAAAGATAATCAAAATAAGCAGATATAGTCATACTGACTACCTTCCCTCAACTAGCTTGTGTAGCTAAGTGGTTAAGAAGTCTGCCTTCTTATGCAAAGGTTGCAGGGGTGAATCCTGATGTTGGAAGTGAATTTTTCTTAAAAATTATAATTCTAAATTGGGAGAAATAACTTGACTTTGAGGCCAGCATAAATTCAAAAATAGCAAGGACTGCTTTTTGCCCGAAAAATACAATTGTAAACATAATTTTTCTGATCATGTATAATAAAAAATTATTATCAGTTATCACGTCTCATCAATTGCTTGCTTTTTCAAAGTAAGTTTCATCACTTACTAAATCCATGACCTTGGTCTCATGGTAGCAACTTGTACTTTCATTTAAAATACCTTATGTCCTAATCCTATTAGGGATGGAAATTTGTTTTTTGTTTGCGTATTTTTAAAAAACTAGTTTTTTAATCTAAATTTATTTTTTTTAAGTTGGTTAGATTTTTTGATGAAAAAATTGTTTTTAATGATTTTTTCTTTCTAAAGTGAGGTAATATTACTTTAAAATTAATAGATAGGTTTCTTTTTAAAGATAACTCCGAAACTACCTCATTGATTCGAAGAAAATTTCAATGGGACCTCCATGAGGTCATTCTCCATTATTTAAAAAAAAATTCATTAAAATCGATGCCCAGGTTGAGAAGTTATGCTGAAACAAATATTAAAAAAAAAAAAAAAAACAGGGATATAATTGATACTTTTTTTCTTTTTTTTGAGTTAGTGAAAAGAAAAAGTATGTGCGCGTACGTGGTAAATAAGATAAATATAACCGAAACCCCCCCTCCACTCGGTTGACAAAGTTACAGATTCACTTTTGCATTGGATCTTAAATATAAGTCTCGGTACTTACCTACCCAAACATGCGTGCATGAATTTACCATGAGTTATTAAGTACGTTGGTTTTGTAACACTGCGTAGATTCTATTTTTTACCACAATGACAACACATAGCTGCACTATGCTTATTCTCGGAGTGGTGATGGCTGATTTTTTCGTTGGATCTGTCCGACAGAAAGTTGTATTTTAAAGGTTAAACCGTTGTACCCTTGTGTCAATCATTTTCTGTACTCGAGGACTATTCACGCCATTTTTCTTGTATACAAACCCTACATAATAATGCGAACCTAGGTATAGGTACCTAAATTAACTTACTTGACGTGGTAATAAATTTAATAACTTGCGTTTCAATGTATGTCATAATTCGGTCGTAGTTCCAGAATTCGAGAAGTGATCTGTTCGCTCACTCCTACCTAATGTTTTATGAACGCAGACCTATTCGGTGGGCTCCGCAGTTTATGCATAACAAAGTGTTAAATTTCACTGTACTATAATGTTTAATGCAGTCGTCAATAAGACTATAGGATTCGATGTCGGTATTTATCAGTTTTCAAACACCTATGTACCTAGGTACCCAATCCATCAACGAAACAACTAACTACGCCTATAGGTACCTGCCAATCTATCAATCGTATCAATTTTGGTCGAGTTTGACTAAATAATTCGGCCGATGATGTTTTAACGTTTTCAACATGCTTGTTTGAAAACCTACTTTTTCTTACGATGCTTGCTGCGCAAGAGTTTTTTGTTTTCAACTTCAACCGAACGTTACAAAATATGGTACCTACACGATATGTAAATAAATATGAATGTGTTAAATATCATTTGTTTAATTTTTTTTTGTTTATTTCATTTCATCTTGCGGTAAACATAATTATATCTTTGCATTTTTCTTACCCAAGTTTATTTTCCTCTGCATATTTTAAGCGGATTTATTCTATTAGATACCTAATTTAATGCGAATGTCTCATTCGTTGCTACGGACCTATCGTATATTTAATCGATAGATACCTACGTAACGAACAGATGTGCCAATTTTCTGAAGGAACAAAGTGGTTTTAGTAACGTTTTTTGCTAAATTAAAAATAAAATAAAATCCGCGATTAATTTGGGTCGGGTCGGTATCAATTGTCATCGTAGTATTGGTGTAAAATTAATTTTGAAAATTATAATGAGATACCTGTTTCCGTTGAGCGCTAGTAATATTTTTGATTTTTTGACTGCCCAAAAACTGTCTTCTTTTGAGCTCGAAGTTGTCAGTTGCGTGTGTTTCTTTTTATCGCTAGTGTCCGCGCTTAAATTTCATAGCCTCCAGTGTACAGTTGAAAAATTCTGGCTAAAATGAATGAAGAACTGCGAGGTTAGTTTATAATACGAATAATTTATTTTAGGTACCTATTCAGATTCGTAACATAATATTTACTTGCGTTCATCCAATTTATTTTAAAATTATTTTCATAACGTAAACGACACACTTAAAATTATTAGGTATTTTGTTCCTGCCCAATATATAAGCAGGCCTACGCCTGTAGCATGCCGTTGAATACGGATATTTGTTGAGGAAAGGGCCAAAAATTAAAATAGACAGAAAACGTGAAAAAATCGTTTTTCGTTTTTATTTAGAACAAAATTCACGAATGATGTACGAATGTATTTGGAGAAACGATTAAAATCAATGCAGAATGATAGGTTTGGTGGGAAGGAGAGAAGTCGCTGACTGTATTATTTTTGTCTTACTCGTGTTTAATAAAATACCTAACAAAATGAAAGGTGCAACCACTTGACAATTTACCATTTTTTGCTGAGAATGACAAATTATAAAGCTGCAACAAATAAAGTAAGTATTATTATTATTATTATTATTTTATTTATTTATTTTTTTGGAAAAACCTACTTACTATATGTATAGCTACTCGGAGAAAAGAAAAAATATTTTTTAAATTACCGACTCGAATATCAAATTTTATAAGAGAGTTGAGAATTATTGTTAAAAAAGCTCATCGTGCTTTCTGATGTTTTATTTTAAGCCATGGTTAAACGTAGTGTCTGTGAATCAGCTGGAAAATTTTGGTGTTGGTAGCACTAAATAAAACAAGTACCTATTGAAATATTGTGCAAATATGTGAGTGGGATACCTACTCCACGTTTTATGTACTTACCTGCGTTTATATTTATGAACAGAAAGTTACATATACTCTATTCAACTTAAGAAAGGGTACCTAAATTAAATTCTGAAAATACATAAAAAAAAAAAAAAAAAAAAAAACATTTTCGAAACATTGATGTCTTCAATTTATTTCAGCATTTTGAGTTCAAGGAGTTCAAGTCATCAATGTTTTTTTTTCAGAATGTTTAGTACAATGTTTTGGTTTAACATTTCGTAAGCTGAATAGGGTATCTACAGCACAGTTTTTTGATGGGAATAATTTTTAAACACCATTGAGAAATACATTGCTTTGTAAAAAAGGTTGGAACGTTTTAAGCGAGACAAAAACAAAATTCATGTGTATTTTCTTCTGGAATAATTTTAAAGAGAACACCCTGTAGACTAGGTACAAATGTATTTATAAAATTTAAAAAAAAAGCGCGCGTCGCGTTGCCTAAGTGAACTGGATTATTCAATGTTGTAAACTGTCCTATTTTTTCTGGCATGGTGCAATATTTTTATTTATTTTTTTTGTTAGTATGCGTGTGTTAAATGCAATCAAATGCACACGCACAACGAATTTTTTTTTCTTCTCTTTTTCATTTATTCTACTGTCAAAATTTATGCCGAAGTTCGTACCCTTCAATTATGTAGAAGAAAATCCGTATGAAATTATTATTCTAAAACCCGTAAGTGGAAATGGATTTCACTTTATTTCACTGAATTCACAGCAAAGTCTTAAATAGCTTTATATTTACCGGACCAACAGGCTAAAAATAAATGAGAAAATACCTACTAGCATATGCAAAAAATCGATGTCCATTTACAGGTTTAATAATCATGGCATGTTTGATTAACATTGGCGAGATACAGTTGGTGGGTATTCATAAACCTGTAAAAAAAAGTTTATTCGTCCCATTTCAATTCATGGAATGCCAAAGCCAGCTCTAATTATTAAGCCATGAAGTGGGAATATAGGCAACGGTGTTCAGGAAACTAATTTTTACTTTTCAGTAAATTCCAACTAAAGGGAAAATTATGAAAATAATAGTCGTAAGTGTCTTCCTGTTTCAACCAAACATTTCCCTCCTGAATTGGTTTAAAGTGTGTGCAAAGAGGTGAATTTCAATATAGTACCAAAAGTAAGAATTTGCGCACATCACTTGCAAATTCATTTACTTTTTGCACTACTGCTCTATTGTTTTCGACTATCTTATGCTCTAATTTTTTACTCACCTCGCATTTCTGCAAAATAAGTAAACCACTTCCCCTCTCCATTCAACTTCTTCAGGAGGCCGTTTACGAACTGTCTATAGGCTTTATAGCTATGTCTATAAAGCAGCTATAAAGGCTATACTACTTCTTGCTTATCACTACTTTATCGATCTATATGGCCATGGCCGAAGGTGTTTATATACCTGTCAATAAGAGCTATAAAGAATTGGGCACGTTGGTGTTTGTGATTTTTTCTGCTGATTTTTATACTTATAATAAAAAAATTGCTTCTTATCAACAAACGGTTCACTTCTGCGCATGCGTTTGGGTTTCATTTATACAGACAACTCGTAAACACTTCTGTATAGTCATGACTTCTTTATGGTTCTTACAGATAGGTAGTTCTTAAACGTCACCCAGGTCAGTATTATAAAAAATACTTAATGGATGAAACACGTGCAAAATGGGTGATTTCTGTAACTTGGGTGATTTCGGTTGGCAAAAAGGCGGCTTATCTCTTATAACCGTCTCGCGAATGACTGGCAGTAGAGTGCCTCAGTTTAGGTACCCACCTATTAGACTGCAGTTGTGCGAATAATCTGTTTGTAAATTGTCTCAAATTCGAAATTATAGGCTACGTACTCCTACATTGTAAATTATAGCTATTATCTGTCCAGGAACTACCACATACCGACGCCCTGGTTGAAAGATGGACGATGTTCAAATTGGTAGGAAGGAAATACTGAATTTTCTATCATTGGTATGCAAAGTTAATTTACAAGAAAATTCGGAAGAATTGAAAATTGCGGATCTCGACCTGAATGAGCTGGCATCCGATCCACTAGTTACTAGACTTCTGGATCATTGTTTGTTCGCTGCAAAAAAAATGGACAATCAGCGACTGAAAATTGAGAATCGGTGTCCGGCAAACTCGTCGACTGAAAGTGAAACCGAATGTTTGAACGAAGTTATTGAAACATTGAAAAAGAAACTATCGGAACTTCTTAGCGAGGGTATTTTCGATTCGATACTGTCGTATTTGACGCCAAATATGTTAAATTCGTTCAGTCCGAAAGCTGTTCAGTGCGAAAGTAAGTCACCAACTCGATGCAGAGCGAAAAAAAAGGACAAAAGGAAGAAATGCAACGATAGCAAAACAATCTCGAAAAACGAGTAAGTATAAATTAGGAATGTTTATTACGACAATCATTCGCGGGTTCGTATTCGCGAAATTGGGTAATAAAATTATGGTTATGAGGGGGAGGGGACAAAATGACGATTCACAATAGAAATCCTTCGTTATTTCGCCTTCAAAGGTGAATTTCAGCGAGGTGGCAGGTAGTAGACGATAGGGTTGGGTATAATATCCTCTTCGAGACCCATGCCCCTGTGCATCACGTCCCCTCCACTTATTTCTAATTTTAAGTAATTTTTTTTTCTTAGAAATTTCTTTGGGCCATCTTGCTCGATGGCAATGAATAAGATGACGAAATGTTGAAAGGTTAATCAGCGGCGTAGTCAGTCTTTTTCTTAACACTAAGAATGTCTATCCTCACGGTGTCAGAATAGGTACGTTTAGTCCAGTTGACAAACGCTCAAATAGGCGTACTGGAGGGAGGTTTTTTGAACAGTTTTTTTTTTCTTTTTACTTGGGGGGTTTGTTTGGAAGTGTCTAAAGTTGAATAATTGTAGTAAAAGTCCCCGAATCTCCGAGCTGAGCTAACTCTAAGCCATTCCAAAATGCGTGCCTTATTTCGATGTTTTGCAAATATCTCGTAAAAGATTTTTTGTAGGCCTAAAATGGTTTAGCATAAATATATAGGACATAATATTTTCTATAATAACGTTACCAGACAATTTCTCCTTATCTCTCATCGTTTTCAAAAAATTTACCTATGATTATCATACTTTTCTTCAAAAACTAAATTTACTCCATATTTTTCGATAAACATGGCCCTGTGACTTCTGAATCAATGATTTTATTGAAAAATGCTCAAAAATAATGTTATAGACCACTGAATTTTCGTTCAGGTGAGTTTATTATTTACTATTATCTCCAACAGAAAAAATGTAGTAATTTTTGCAATAATTTGTTATGCTCCATAAACACCAAACCGCTATCAGATCTAGTCTAATGTGAGGACTACTCTTACTGAAAATTTTAGCCCTATCCTTTTCGTAGTTTTTTCAAAATCGTGATCAAAACATTTTCTCCAGCAACTGTTTCTTTTCCAGTTTTATCGCAAAATACAAAACTAATAAATACGAATGTTTGATCAAACCTGAGACAATATGAGGACTATTTTTCATATAAATTTTGGCCCGATCACTTTTGTATTTTTCTCATAATCGTGAAAAAGTCACTTTTCCAGGAATTTGTTTCACTAGTTTTCTCAAAAACTACTGAACCAACAGGCACAAATTTCTTTCAGACTTTCTCCTATATGATGAATATATCTCGTGAAAATTTCAGTCCTATCATTTTTACAATGAACCCAATGATCAGAAAACGTGGGTTTAATGATAGTTTCTGGCAATAACCACCAGTGAATTCAGTTAAATGTTCACCTAAAATTTCATAGTGATTTGTTGAACTTTTTCTGATATATTGTAGGGAAGAGCAAATTATTGTTGAAACCTTTGCTTTAGTTTATTTTATATTCATTCGAAGTAAATAGTGATTTACCATCAGTGATTTGAGATGGAATTTCATAGGGATTGGTTGAGCTATTCCTGAGATATTGTCAGGACATATACACAGTCGAAATGTCAACCAAACTGATAGGGAAAAAAATGGGAAATAATTTACGAAAACAGAAAAAAAGGCCAAAGAAAAATCAGAGAGAATACTGAAGAGACAAAAAATGAAAATTGTGAAAATTGTAGGTATGCAAAGACAAAGTTTTACTCCTTTTAATTTTATTGTATAATATATTATTGAGCATATTTTTCGGGGCGCCAATTTTTAATTTAACGTTCATTTTTATTCTGCAACCCTAGGGACTTTGAAAGGGGGCCAAATTTTGACTTTTCACATTTTATTGTGCGATACATCGTTACGTATATTTTTTAAACAGTTAACTTCAAATTTTACAATCACTTTTTTATTAGACCCATTCTTCCACCCCTAAGGGCTTTAAAAGTGGGTGAAATTTTAATTTTTCATATTTAATCGTATGATGTAGCATTGGGCATGTTTTTTGGGGCGCTGATTTCAAATTTAACGTTTATTTTGTCATTTGATTTTTCCTCGACCCCAAGGGCTTCAGAGGGCCATTTTGACTTTTTATATTTTATTTTGTGAGATATATCATCAGTTATATGTTTTGAGGAGCTGACTAAGAATTTCACGATTATTTTTTCATTTGACTCATTCCTCGACCCAAGAGGATTCAAAGGGCCGAATTTTGACTTTTTATTTCATTTTTATTGCGTGATACATGATCGGGTATGTTTTCTGTGTTGCTGCATTAGAATTTAATTGGTAATCCTTATAATACTAATCGATATGTAGGTACTCTATTTATTATAATCAATGATAAGTGAGTATAATCAAATATATTAAAGTAAATACGAGAGATAATGATAACACTTATTATAATTTTGTTGGAATACAATACCCATACGTGTTTTTTCAATTAAAAATGTTTATCGTTTTTTCAAAAGATCTGAAAAGCCTAAATAAATTTTATTTTATCATACTGAAAAAGAAGAGATAAAGAAAGATATTTTAATAGGTAGTATTTAACTTACAACATGAAGGATAAGATAGGAGAAAGGCATATCTCATTTCTTACCATTATTATTTGCATAAGACCATGATAAAAGTTATACGCACACAAAACACCTCCAAAAACATAATAATTTTCAATGAATCGAGTTCATCATCAGTACCAAGGGTGAAACTTGTTGATTTTTTACGTGATCCAAGGATGGGTCATCTGATGTAGGTCAACAGTGTGTGGTGATGTTTTTGATGGCAAGGGGGAGGATAATGTGAAAACGAAAAATAGCAACCCTTTTATAAATCAAATTTTAATTAACAGAGAAAATTTGCAGGAAAGATGACTAATTTTTCATGACTGAAATTCAGGATGTTCTGGCACATGGACTAAATTATTATTTTGTAGGTTGTTTACGCTACTGGGGAAAAATGAAAGTATATTCGAAGCAATAGTCATGACAAATATGAAAAAATTATCAATTTTAAAGAAACTCCAAAAATAGCCGAAGATATTATGGCTTTAATTTTTGTAAAGTGTTGCTGGAGGTTGTAACATTACTTTACATAGTAGGCTATATCGAAATTTTGCAGGCTGGATGAATAGTTACGCAGTTACGTTCACACATTTGTGGTGTATGTTTCTTTGGTATGTTGTATAACACGCTCTGGAAAAGGGTTGTATCGTATCAGTGTTTGATACGATTCCTGTTACGTGACGCAGATACGTTAAACTGTAATGATACTGTGGTAACCTACGTACAAGTAGAGTCAATCTCTCACGCCTACCTAACAGCATCCGTAATTTCCTATATGGTCATGGCTTTGGTTTCAAAAACAGGCGAGATGTGAGAATTACCAGTTCAATTCACTAACCAGTCAAACTCTACTGGTGACCTTACACAGTTTGAAATGCTAGGTTAGCCACATCCACCTCAATCGTTGCTGACTGGGATGAGTGGTATTAGCAAAAGTGGCAGCGCAACTGGGACTGCTGAGTGCCTGCTTCCTCCACACATCTGTTTCATTTCCCTGCTAGGTATCACATTTATCTCCTACCTCTGGGTGACCTATACGTATTTGTGGAAAATCTCACCGCCCTACGTAATGGTACCCATAGCTGCGTGGTAATGGGAAGAGAATAGGTGTGATTTGTTATAACCTAACAATTTATAATGAATAGAATTCATTGATTGCAGCACAGAAGTTGAAATTCACGTTTACGATGAAATTCGAGGGTCCAAACGTGATTTTAAATGCAGACAGAGTTTATTGACCTCGAATATGGGATATTTTTCGGAGATAACAAAAGGTAAGACACCACAATGGCTGATTTAATTTAGAAATTATTAGAAGATATAAAATATGAAAATGGGGTCTCAATGTTCAAAATTGGGTGGTGGTAAATTTCACTGGTTCAGAGTTCAAAATTGGACTATCAAAACATTTCCTAATAATTATGATTCTGGATTGGCAAATCAAAATTGAAAGAGGTAAAAGTACTGCCTTGCAGACTTCGGAATTCAATGTTTAAGTGGACTTTTGAAAATCTTGAAATTTTCATCTGCAGAACAAAAATAAAACGGATGAAAGGAGCTGTTACTTAAATATTGGTGCCATACAAGCTGCACCCTTGCACTTCCACATCTTTGTTTCCAATAGAAAAACTGAAAAACAGTTGACTCTTAAAATGAAAAGTGACTAACAAACAAAAAAAGAAACTGTACCTGATGAGAATAAAAATATATTTTTTACAACACTTTCTCCATAAAAGTAACTCATTATCGCTTAGTTTTCAAAGCTCAAAGTGAATTGTTATCAGCTTGTTTCCATAATGGCGATAATGAGTTTCATAACTCTAAACTAGAACGAGTAATCCTCCCATAATTTAGGTGTATGGATACCCAGGAGCCGTATCTCGCCAATGTTAATCAAACAAGCTATGATTACAAAACCTGTAAACTGGTACCAATTTTCTGCACGTGCGCAGTAGGTCTTTTGTCATCTGTTTTCAGTCCATTGTTCCTAAAAATTTTAAATTATCCAAGACAATTTACCGCAAATTCGATGAAATCAAGTCAAATCCATGCTCATTATTTACGAGTTTTAGAATAATAATGTTGGCTCCAATTTTTATGTTTTTACTTGGGTATCAATTACATCGTCTTTATAGTCTAAGAATGAAACTAATTATCCTGCTACATATTTTAATTCAGAAAAAATTTGCAGCTTTCAGAGCAAGTGTTGCTAAAAATATCATACACAACTCCATCGGAGTAAGCACAATTATCAACTCGTGCAATTACCACACGCACCTACAGCTCGGGCTTGCACATATTGCACTCATTGATAATTGCTCACTTTCCTCCCTTGTTGCATGATATAAAATTGTTATTTTTTAGTATACTATCAAGCATTTATAAAACTGTTATAAGACAACTCCAAAAATTAATTTTTATGAAAATTTTGTATACTTACCTATTATTAATGAAATAATGTCAAGATTTTCATACTGTCCTATTACCTACTCAAATTCATGTCAGAGAATAATTTCTCACTAAATGGTAAGATATTGGTACCAAGCTTTGATCAAAAAGTGACACTTCGCTGAAAAATGAATACATAATATAATGAAAAGTAGGAACTCTTTGGGGAGTACCTGCTAATAACTACCTAGGTAGGTAAGTACCAATGAAAAGAGGTAACTTATTTCCTTTTTTTGAACCTACTGCTAAGATACGCCTTCATAAACAACTGCGAACTGCGCTTGCAAAGATAGCAAATAATCTTTTGGAAATTTCAATACAAGTGCCTGCGATCAGACAAAGAGGGTGTTTTTTTAGGTGTTTCTGGTTGAATCTGTAAATAGATGACAGACAAAAAGTACTTGAGAAAATAAAATGAAGACTTCTGTTAAAAAAAAAAATTAATAATGAAAGAATAAAATTACAAAAAAATTTGCAGTAATGTCATAAGGATTCGAACCTGGTTTACTGAGTGACAGTCCATGTCATTAGCACAGAACCATGGAGAAGCTTGCAGAATTGGTGATTTAAACATAACTATATATACAACCCCAGCCTAAAAACACCTAGATAATCTTTGATAATGCAAATAAAAATATCCTCTTTGACTGAATATAGGTGCTTCTGAATTCAACTGTACTACTAAGGCCCAGTTGTGCTAACTTTTGACTGTGAGATAAACTAGGGTTGACTGATAAGATGCATGAAAAAATGAAGGGGTTTAACCATTTAGTACAACCCGCACTTTTTGATGATAAAAATACCAAAAAAAAATCCAATTCCGAAACAAAGTACTTACACAATTTTCCAAAATGGCCTAACTGGACAATGTTAACATTTCGTTCATTTTGTTCATGATTTCTTGGAAACAAATTTTGAGTTGTCCTATTATTCCAGGTGTACATCCCCAACAATCCTTAATGGTTTACCAAAAAAAAAAGTACCTATCTAACATTTTCTCATATTTTTACTCCCCTTCCATGGTTTGTCAATCACTTTTCATTTTTAGCCACAACATTTTTTACTGCGTTTCTATTACTGAAATCATATATCGAGTGTTTCTACCGAAATTGTTACTTTTTTTCACCAAACTAGATAGAATCTTCATAATTATTTCGGCGTTGGGTGTTTAATACAATATAAATTATATTCAAATCGATAGGTGAACTTGAACTTGAAATTAGTAGATTTTGAAATTTCTTGTTCCTGAGTTATTCTATACGGGGATTAAAATTTTCGGTAATTGTTAAACTAGGGATTTTATTGACACCGTGATCGGTACTAAATGGGTAAGTATAGGTACAGACTTATAAGCAACATTTTTCGAATTACTGAAAATAAAGAATTTCTATCAAGGACATATATAGCTCCGTCTTAGGGAGGGGGGTCCACTCATTTTTAGTGGTCACTTCTGACCCCTCCTCCACGACAAAAAATGACCAAAACTGATAAATATACACAATTTTTAGAAGTCAAGCCATGTTTTCTTGGCTATGGGGGTCCAGACCTCCAGGACCCCCCAATAAACGCCTATAGTGCCTATTATTAAGAATAGTATTATACGTGACAATATTAAATCTGCAGGTCAAAAACTGGAAGAAATGGATATTTCCGTACACTGCGAGATCACGATATTTGAATGGCTGATTAAATGGATGAAAGCTGGTTCCTCACCTTCTGCATCTATTAGTCCACCAAAATTAGGTTTGTGAGAGTACTATCTTATTTTTTTCATAAACTGAAGATCGTAATTTCACCCTCGCATAGATCTGAATCAATTCATCATTGAATATTATCGTTTAAAGGTAGGTATAGAATTTATGACCTACGTGAGGCGTCGTCAGGTAAATACTTTCCTACTAAATACGAAGGTAGGTACCTATTTATTTTGTTTTAAAGTTTTCACCAATTAGTATGTGTACTTTCAGGCCATTTATAGACTTTTTCAAATTGTAATAAGATTATCAAATAACTATGATAAAATAACCTATCACAAAATTTTGGAGATTTTCCCTACCATTTGTGAAGAATAAAGCATTGGGTGTGCTATCTTTGCCTATCTTTAAAACATAGGCTACACGCATATCACTCTCACTCATCAACAGAGCTGACATCTAGCAGAATTTTGTTAAACTTCCGTAAGTTATGGATAATCATGTGTCAAAATATCCAAAAACTAAATCCGAGACTAAATAACCATTTACAATATGTTGGAGGAAACAATAAAACAGTAATTAATCACGAGAAGAATATATTTTGTATGTTCACCATAAGAGATACAGATAGTACATATTATTAACTGTAGAGTGTACCAAGGTAGAGACGAGATAGGACCATTATATGTAGCTGGAACTCTAACACTACCCCCTGGTACTCATCGTAGTCGACAGCTTCTTGAGTATTCTGCCATCATTGAATTTCATAGGCTAACGAATTAACTTTGTATTCACGTAGAGAAAGTTGTCACTAAGAGAAAATTATTGAAGGTAATTTCGTACCTAACACACAGTTGAATATTTCTTGAATTATTTGATCGAAGAATTGTCACTAAGAAGTAATTAGTCGTTGTAATAATAATAAACGACATTAAGTTTATTCACAACCAACATATATATGTATATACATATCACAACATTATTAGGTATTATTGTACACATCAATATTTATAGTATTTAAGTTATAATGTTGACTAACAGGAACTTTTCAGCAGAGTGGAACTAACCGTATTTCTTGAGCTTTATTCACCACGTCTTAATGACATACGATTACTAGACATTCGGAATGCTTTCGAGGTTGGAGACAGATTCCTAGATAAACTTGAACTTTTGTACGAACTGGAACTTGACGTTGAGGATGATTACGACAAACGTCTTCTTGTAGAGCGAGCACCATGTCTTTTACTTTTCTTATGGTGTTTGTGTGAATGTTTGGATTTGTGTTACGACTTATATCACTTTTCCCTTCTTTCACTTTTGCTGCGGAACTGACCAGATATTTTGTTTGTTTCAGACTGACCGGAAGAATCATTAATGGGCTCTAATCTAGTGGTGGCTTTACATTCCACCGCTAGATAACCACGCCTATTACGTTTATAGTATTTACGAGTAGCTAGGTCGAACTTATTCGCTTCATTACTTTCTCCTGCAAAATCAAACTTTTTATTAAAATTGCCACTAAGTCTTTTTCTTTTAAAATTCGTATTATTAAATTTAGCTACCTTATCCGCAGCTTTATCTAACTTATACGTTTTATTTCGTTCTTTTAATAACATTTCTTCTTCTAATGCTATGCCTTTAGCTTGTTCATAAGTAATATCACACAGAATTTCACCATTAGGACCAACCTGTTTACGATCTTTACATTGTATTCTAATATTTGGAAATGGAATTATCATATGATTTAGGAAAGCTTCAAGCTTTCGTTCTTCGGACCAACCGTTATAATAAATTGTCAACTTACAGGATAATTCCTCAAAATCTTTCAGCTATTCTTTTAATTCTATATTTTTAGGATTAAAAGTTTTCTGATAGATTTGAGTTATATATGTGTCGCACACACGACCTTTAGGTTCTTTCATATGTTTAATTTTGAGGAAACAGACCGTAGGATTAGATTCACCAAAAATTAATTTTCTATGGGTTTTGTCCAGCCATTCACATAGAGTGGCTCGGGCATCAATTTTAAGTTTAGTTTGATTTTCATCTAAGCGAATAGGATTATTAATATCAAAAACATTTTTAAATTTGAAACGAGAAATATACATACTAAATTGATCATACCATAGTCAAAAATCTGTCTCCTTGGTTAATTTAACTGGAGTAATACGACCCTTGGTTGAAAAATAATAATTATGGTTATCCTTACCCCATGGCTCTGAAGATGAATAATGTGTACCGATATTTCGTCCACGATGTTGGATCGGGAGGTGCCTTTCCTTTTCTGCCGCCAAACAGTCACATTCCTCTGCATCTCTGAACGCCTGATCTGTCCTCTCGATCATTTCCCACATTCGACGTTTGTTTGCTTCTTGAACTTGTTTTCTCTCTTCTTCTGCTTCCTGCTCTTTTTGTTGCTGTTGTTGCTGTTTGTCTCTCTTACGTTGCTCCGACTCACGGGCTCTGTCCATGTCCAAACGCTTTTGTACCCTCTCAGCCATTACCTGGTCCTCGCATATTTGGCGTTGACTTTGCGCCTTTGCAACCAAACTCTCCCATTGTTGTTGTTCTTCGTTTGCGACTTCACACTTTTCTCTCGCCTGTTCATCCTCCCAAGTTTCTTCCTGGATTGTTTCCAAACTAGTTTTGTTTGTCACTGGACGATAACTTGGAGTTGGTGGAGCTACAACTCACGTAGGTTGTACTTCTTTCGGCTTAAGGTCGACTTACGGTAACTGTTCTTTGCTCCTGCTGATTTTGATTTTCATCAGCAAGAACTTGCGCATGTACGACTAACATTTCTTTTGGTTTTGAAGATTTCGATTGCACTACTTGTGCAAATGATCTTGTAGCGGACAAACTGGAGGTTTGAGTTGTTTGCGATTGCGTCGGGGACACACCAGCATTATGCTCCTGCATAATTCTTTTATTACGTTGTTGGGTGGTTTCTTGAGTAAGATCAACTTCTATAGGAGCTGAAGTTGATTTACTCACCGTAGCGGACGAACCAAGATTTTGCGGTATTGCGGACTGACCAAAATTTTGAGTGGATACGGACTGACCAAAATTTTGCATTGTTACCTGACTAACAGGTTCTACTTGACAATATGCCTCAGATCTCTGATTTTTGATCAAGATATTTTGGCATATCTTCAAGTAATCCTCAGTTACGATAGCAGCTAAATTAATGTCATACGCCAAGACATTTTCAATGGCCTTTTTGAATTCAGCCATTAATTTAGCCTTTCACGACGCACGCTTCATTTCATAATCCGTTCTAGCATATGTAGGCGCTAACGGATTTAAGTTCGAACTTACGGAATGTTGTGTTTTAGACGAACTGAATAATGATTGTGCGGTTCGAACTAATCGTACTTTGGTAACTCTGTTGTTGACTACCATTCGGTAACATGTTTAATGGCACGGTAAGCCCTAGAGGTGGGGGAACATTTTCACTCGCCATCTGATTTGGCAAAATCTGAAATAATATACGTGAACACACATGAAAATTAGGTTTTTACAGCCACGGCCAACGATCATTTATTATACTTCAATGGAATGACAAAAGTCACATAATATAATTAGACAAACTCATCATACAACACACGTATGCAAATATATTGCCTTCATTTATCGTGCATACCATCGAATAAATTTCATAAGGTACCTACTCCCACAGATATGTAGGTCTAGGATGCTTTATGCCTGCCCAGGACTTTACACCATGGTATATCATTGCACTGAAGGACTTGATTACACACAGATGAGCACTTACTCATACCCAAATACGTCCTTAGGATTTGGGATTTACTTGTAAAAACGAGAATTCATTCAAAAATGATCGAAAAGAATGAATATTTTAAAGTTTCAATACACAATTTTTCACACAGAATATACCTCTCCCTGTTAATCAAGTACTTCAGTACCTAGCCTCCATTTTTACACTTTCGAAAAATTTATTCATGAGCTCCCTCCGAACTGGGATTTTCATATTTAAAGTACACACTCAAATTACGAAACAAATTAATTTTACATACCTCGTATATTGACAGATATCTTAGTATCTGTAACGTTCTATCATCAATATTCATTTTACTTAATTAAAATTAAAATTTAAAAAAACATAAAATAAAAGATGTACTTTTAGAAATTTTTGTAACGTACACTCACGTTTTCCACTTTCGAATGAACATATATCAAAATTAATACGCAGAACTGACTGCTTGTTTTAGTGGTGGTAAGTCAGTTGATTTTTCTAGCCAATCAAAGTTCAGCAGGGTTCATCGGTGAATTTATCAGAATTAACACCACTGGACACACCAATACAAACACAATTAATTACGTAATTACTACCCTTGACACTAAGTCTGAAATCTTTCGGACTAACTGTATTTCAAGATTTCATTATTACAGGTAATTATTCTGACCACACAGGTATAATAATAATTCAGAATAATAATTATTGGAAACACATTCTTTTAATTATAATTACGTAATTTAGCGTGTGTCACCCTAAATGCTTAACTCCCGATAATGGTGTCTTTTGTATACATGCAACAAATGTGTATTTAAATCACAAAGAGAAAATTTCATTATGACACACATGGAATATTATACTGTTTTGAACATGAAAGACGGCTTCTTTTTACACCTCTCTTCTGCTCCTGCCATCTTTTATGTCTGTGCACTTAGCATATTTTAATTTATTCAAGCACTATGTGTGCGGCATATTTGCCTAAATTTATTACGTAGTTATTTTTGACCGACAACTAACATACATCCCAGACACACTGAAAGACGTTCTTAGGTAATTCGTACACACACTTTATTTTCTAAATTGTCACTAAGACCACAATTAATTATATATCACTTAAAAATTCAATGATAATTACTTACCCTTATGGTCCTTGTTTTATATCGGAAGTGAACTTTACCATCGCCAGACTATCACTGGATTTTTATCAACAACACTTAAAATACACTTTTATCACTATTTTATTGCACGAGGATCTAAATTATTGTTAATAATTAACTCTGCGATGCTACCATGTTGGAGGAAACAATAAAACAGTAATTAATCACAAGAAGAATATATTTTGTATGTTCACCATACGAGATACAGAACAGAAGTGAACTGATCTTAACGTGAGTTCCTGACATACAGAGTTTACATGAGTATGTGAGGTCACACAGAAATATTATAGTACATATTATTAACTGTTGAGTGTACCAAGGTGGAGATGAGATAGGACCATTATATATAGCTGGAACTCTAACACAATACAATGACTGCAATATAATTTTCTTGCATATTTATGTAGTCTTCATATTTGTTTCTAAAATTTCAAATGAAAAATTCAATCTACTTTAATATTTGATAATTTATTACGTTGAAAATGAATTTTAAAAAAATACGCTTTCACAAGACATGTATGACCTATGCATAAACCAAGAATTAGACCACTTATAACAAAGTTATATCTTTATATTTTTATGTACTGATATAAGTAATTGTTAATGAAAAAAATGTAAGAATTACTTAAGTAACGTTCTTGAATTTGGCGGAGTCAAAGCCAACTTCACTTATCAATCCATGAAGTTCAGTAATTAATGAAAATCGGTTCCTCAGCACAGTTGCCAGCTTCACCTCCTTAGCGTATTTAAGCATAAATTGAGAAAAAAATAATGAAAATGATCAGAAATTTACAACAAATTGTAGTTTTGGGAACAAGGAATTTGAAAATAAACTTAAAAAACTCTAGTTCTATCAAAAATAAGTTCCTATGATATCATTTTGTAATGTTTAGGTTTTCACTTTGCAGCTTTATGAATGAAGTTGGCTTTGGCCCAATAAAACATTTAGTGAAGTAAAAATCTTATAGCACTCTCTATATGTTGAAAGAGAAGCTAAGGCATCAGTCGTTTCACATGAGCATGTTCATTCGCAATCACTCACTTTTATAAAAAAAAAATTAATTTTTTTCTATTTCTATACTGTAATTTTTTTATTTTTTTTAGATTATGATAATGTGGTTCCAATAATGGTGTCCGCCGATTTCTTACAAATGAATCCATTATTCCAAGATTGTATCAACTATTGCAAAACACATTTGAATGAAATTGTGAAGTATACTTCGAATTTACCATGTCTCAGTGATCGCATTCTAACTAAGTAAGTAAGGGAAGTTTTTACTCTCTTCTGTAACGTTTTTAACAGCTACCTTCCTATAATTTACTTAAAATGAATTCCACAAAGGAAATGTAATTATCGTACATACTGGAGTATGTAGCAGTTGTGTGGAGGGTGGGACATCCCCTTTGTGTACGAGGTGTCATAAAAATTGATCTTCTATTGTAAAAACTGAAAGATATGATGACCTTGTGGGGATTAGACCACTTATATTAGGTTAGAAGCTTGGCCTCCCAATGACAGTCTTCATCATAAGATGAATAATTTTGTGCACTGTATATTAAATTCATTGTATGTTTGTTTGTACTTACTTAAAAATGTATGCAAGTGTGTTGCAACATCTGGACCATGACAAATTGATGGTTCACATTTCACATGATGTCACAATCTGGCTTATCAGTGCACGTGCTGTATTTTACTTGTTCCCATAATAATGATAAAATGCGTCAAAATTAGTCCTCACATACACATACATATTCTTTACATATGTGTTTTTGTGTGCATGTAAGGAGCCAGTATATAATTCCACAAAATTTGAGACAAAATTGCCAGTGTTCTTCGAGGTCTTGGTTCCCCTATACCTTGTGTATGATGTGTAGTCAACTTGCAATAACAGCAGAAAACTTTCTATTGTCAGAATATCTTCTATGAGGTAAAATATTCCACCAACTTTTTTTAGGAGGGTTTCAAATTTTTAAGGGACCTTGTTTTTTGGAGTTTTTATCAAAATTGCCGTATTTCTTTGGTGAGTTATAAAAATTTACCTAATAAAATCACTAGCTGACATTGCTTCATACGGCTCATGTATCTGGTAGAGAAAAAAAAGTGAGAGAATGTTTAAGCAAACTTGAAGACGCTAATACTCAATAATGGGCTATTAATTAATCAAAATATTATAGAAATTAATTCTTAGAGAGAAAACAAGCATCGATGAAGCCGATGAAAAGATATGTTTTTCGAAGAATGTTATTTCAGTGATTCCTTCTTAAAAAGGTATTCTACAAAAATCTACTTATTAATCTTGGTGTTCTGGAGTAACTGGTGGTGGGGGTAGATACGTTTTTTCGTTTCATAACTCACAGAAAATTTTGGCACCAAAAACTCAAATTCTTATTTTATAGGTACATATATATAAGCCGCAATTTCTTGTTACTACGATACAGGTCGCAATTTTTGTCTGATAGTCACAAAATTTAGACCAGAATATTGGTATTAAGCCAAAGATTTGACTTACTTATTGATTTTAGTGTAGATCGGTCATACAGTACTTCCGGTATTGCTATTTTCGTTTTTATTTTGACTATAAAATACTCAATTTTAAATTTGTAAAAAATATTTTAAGTATGATTATTTATTGCAACATTATAGCAATTCTAGTGCGGATTGACCGGAAGATATGCTTCGAAAAAATCTTTTTTTGTGTCGATTTTGAAAGAGGTAATTGTTTTTAATTGCGTTATTTTAAGTCAGTAGTTATAAAATTTAATGCAATTAACGCAATCACGACGTAGGTATTAATAACTTTTTAGTATGTACCTAACTAATTTTCTACTTTTCGAAAACATACTTTCTCTCACGGAGTTGCTGCTGCGTTTGAGTTTTTTAAGTTTTTTTTTATCGGCATTGGCGTAACTAATTGAGGGCTGGGGAGGTTCAGCCCACCAAGCAAGTCTCCCTTCTTGTCCGGAATAAAAAATAGCTGGAGGTCTATAGCAATTCAAACACAATACCTATAATTAGTTCTGCACCGTGCTAAATTCAAAATTCGTTTTTTACAAACACAACATATCTACATGTGCGTGTACTACGAGTCTAATCCTAATAAGTACCTAAGTGTCTAAGTGGGCCAAATTACACAACGAAGTATATCACATGCGTATCCAATACCTGTAGTAGGTAGGTATCAATAAAAACCCAGAAATTTTTACTCAACTACAACATGCTTTTATTATTAAGTGGGTATATGTACCTGTAGTACTGCTTGTAAGAACTATTCCCTTAAATGTGTAACTTTGACCTTTTTATTCTTTCTTTCTTTTATACATTATAATACATTAATCTAATTTTCTTATCGTACATTTGTGTCAGATTAGCCGACAAGTTGTCCAACACAGAAGTACAATATCTTAAAGACAAGAAAGACAGAATAAAATCGCGGCTATTTTGCAAGCTAATTATGTCGCTGAACGAACAGGAACCGGAGAAGCATCGAGGTCATTACGCCAGCATGGCATATCTGCACATATGTTTAAACTGTGGTAAACTGATTACGAAGTTAACAGCCCCACTTGTACCGTGCCAAGTGCAATATATTACGATTAAATACAACGGGGATGTTATATTTAATCATTCTCGGTAACTCGGATCTTTTTCTCTATCAAATGCTTTGCAGGTGCGGACGCAACTTAGATTTAGAAACTAATTTTAAAAATTTTCCGCTGGTAAAAAAGAGGGAATAATAATAAATAAATAATTAGGTTTTATTTATTCTACTCCAGTTTGAAACATTTTCGGTGAATTCTCTGAATAAATAAAAAAAAATAAAAAAAACATTGGCGGCTCACGTTAGAACTGAATGACAAAGATTATGTGAAACATCACGCAGGCAAGTTCAGTGACCACGAAATATAGTTGAAGTACCTGAGACATACCAAGAATTAAACTAACATTGCAGAGAGCTCCAGCTTCGATCATTTTTTCCTCAAATAGAAGTAAAAAGGTATATTTTTTCTTTTCCTCAGCAGTACAATTTTTCAAATTCGATACCAGCCTACTGGTTCTGAACCCAGTTTTTTGGTGAATTATGGTAATATAATCCATCCTGGAGCCTTTTATTATAGTGCTTTAGTCTATTCCAAATAAAAACGGCGTGACATCACAATGACAATCACATTTCATAGCTACCTGCAGCCAAAAAGCTCCAACTGTAATTATATTACAATATTACTGTACCAGTAAATCACCATTAACCCAATGTACTTTTTGTAATGTCCAGACATGGCTACATAAAAGAAGGCAACCAGCGTGTACTTCGTATGTACTTTCAGAGTTTTAATTGAGTTCACTAATTTAGAGTACATTTGGTGATGGTTATCCGTTCAATTCGCATGGATGGCGCACATAAAAGTAATTTAAAGTAGGGGAAGTTCATGTAAGAGTGTGCAAATTTGATTTCTCAACCAGGTTAAAGTTGGCAACACTGATAATCTACAGTGATGCACTGTGACTAATCGTTGTCAAGTCAAAAAATATTTTTTGATATCGCTCTTTTTCATTATTTTTTTGGATTTTTCTATTTTATGTGAAAAATTGTAAGTTTGCAGAAAGTATATGTAAAGTATAGATCTGTGGATTAAAAAATGAGCATGTATGTATGACTAAGTTCTGTTGAGTTAGGCATAAAATAAGCTTCAAAACGGTATATAATACATGATGAATAACTTTTATTTTCATCATTTTTCAATGACTTCAATGAACAAAACTGATTTCACGTATGAGTAAACGGTTTGTTGCAGGGAAAGAGTTTTGCGACTCTTTCTCTCTCATTTTATCCAACATAAATGATTATAATTATTATCTTTTGTAATTGTAATTCAAGACCAATATAGATGAACGCTCAGCATTGAAGTTCACTCTGAGGGTATTGGAGGATGCGAGATGATAGAGGCTCAAGTTCAGATGAGGGAGAAGAAATTTGTGCCATCTGTGGCAAGTTTGGGAAAACAGAAGATGATATCGGTATACTAAATGTGGTCAGTGGATTAACAAAGCATGTAATGGTGCAGAAAAAGCTGAAGATTATGTTTGTGACAACTTTTTGTAGAATGTAGAATTAATACACCATTTTTTAATGATTTCCCCTATTTTTTGAAGATGCGCGCTCTTACATCTACTTTTGTGCAGTTTTACATTAAAGTTAATGTAAGAGTGCGGATTTGATTTTAATCACAAAAGTTACTATATTGACTAAAGTTGAACTTGAGCAAAAGCTCAGCTTTGTCAAGTTGTAGCCGAGAGATGTAGGTGTATACCCAGGAATTTTCATCAATGTGCGTCTTCCACTTCTTAAATAAAAAGGCCTAAAATATTAGGTGCGCACTCTTACATGAACTTCTCCTAAATCATATGGTACATCGGTATTTCCTATATGGTGCCAGCATGTGTAAACAGCAATCATTGTTTTTTATTGGTTTACTAGGTACTATATAGTCAAAGCTGAAAACATTCGTGTGATCAAAGCAGTTTTGAATGCAATGTGAATGTTTACCTTCCCCTTTCCCCCTGATCCATCAGCTCATGTGACATCATATTTTTCTCATTTAGAATGGAAAATACCTAATAGGAACCATAATATCAAAAATTTTATCAAATAAAATTGTACTGTCCGGTCTATAGTTATTATAAGTTATAGAACTACAAAATGCTGATTAAAAAAATATTATTTTGTTTTTTGAGTGAAATAATGTCCGTTATAATAGAATTTAAAAAAAACTATGGTATTTTAATTATTTATTTTGGCTTTATTTTGTAGATGAAAGTTGATTCTTCTCAAATTTATTGATCCCAAATCTCTAACTCAATTCTTGCTTGGACCAGAGACAAAAAGGTAAAATGTGTTCCCTGGTACCCCAATTTCCCTACCCATTCAAAGTTAGACCAAAAATCTGAGTTAGAAAAAATACAAAGTTCCGAGTTGTTAGATAAGCCAACCGTCTGGCACTCCTATGAGACCTCTACTTATACTTTTAACTTTCGAATCACTATCCTTGTAAAGACATTAAACTATATTTATAGTACTTCACTCTCCATCTCACTTTCATCCTATGTTGACAATTATTCTCCTTGCTTGCAAATTCAACTTATTTTGTGAATGTTTACAACATTTCAAAAAAGAACATCATAATTCCCGAAAATCATAAATTTAATACCAATAATTAATTTAGAACGATGCTTACCTCGATACAGTGTCACGAAATTTAAGAAGAATATAAGAAATATTTTCTACTTTTGTTCATCAAAGTTGACTGACACAAATCCAGGATAACTAGTTGCACCCCGATGAAATTAAAAGTTGACCAAATATGACCGCCCTTCCTGTTAAACTAGCTGGATTTTTTTGCTTTCAGAAGATTTTAAAATCCACTCAAATTTTTTGGCAATCAAATATTTGACTTATCCAGTTTTGATCTGCAGCACCCAAGATATGATGAACGAAATATTTTTAAAAATAAAACTTTCAAGTTTTTTGTTCGAGAAAATCCATAGCGGAAGATACTTCAATTCCACCTTCTTTCAAAAATATATACTTATATTTCCTCGAAAAAATTTCACTAGTTTAATTTTAAATGAGTATTTAACAAAAATTTTGATCTCTTTCTTAAGAAACAAAGTAAGTCTCCTAAAATTTAACATTGGCTTAAAAATTCACCAAAAATATTTTAGTTCACCACAAAAAATATTAGATATGAAAGCACTCATAAATGACTACAGTGGAATTCTATAATAATAACCTTATTATTGTAGTAAGTGTTTTAAAAATCGAAAAACTAGACCATGGCCCTTGTGACCAATGCTCTGAACAAAAATAATTAGAAACAGATTTTAACTGACGATCAAGTTTTGTATAGCAGCGAAAAACTTATTAGGTACTGCTTGACTCCTGTGCAAATATAGAAGTGAAAAATTTGTGATCTACAGTGGCTTTTTTATAATGGCCAAAAAGTCCAATGCAAACCCAAGAAGAAGAAAAAGCCTTATTGATCAGAGTCCTCGCTTCTATAAAAAAGTAGAAGTAGGCACTTTTTTTTTTTTTGCAATTTTTAGAAAGAAATAATTTATTTTTGCTTTCCTAAGATCCCAATAAGTTAAGGAAAGCAGATGGATAAAATCACAAAAAAGTTCAAGGACCATCGAAGTGTAATTTCTGGTGTAAGTAGGTGCGCTCTCTTTGAAGTATCTCGTGAAACAAATAATCAGTATTTTCAATTAAAAGAAAAAATATGAAAAATGATACCAATGATAGATCAATTGTTTATATGTACCGTGTGTTGAATAATACGTTCCAAAATAAGGTATGTACTATATTTAATTCAGTAGATTCCTAAATAAGTTAACATCAAAGAGTCTTTAAGGTGATTGAAGTTTTCAAAACGACGACATACAAATTTCAATGAAGAAAAGTGTACTCCAATTCGTCCTTTCGAAGCTACTACTTAGAACAAAACGAAAAAGAGACTCTGTTGGGTTAAACAATATTCGATGAATACTGTATTTTTGAGAAAAAAATTTCAGCCGAAGTTCTGAAAGAACCAAAAAGTCTAATACGAAGGAGAGGAAAAGGTTTTGAAATTTTGGTTATTCAGAAGGTCTAATTTCCACACTGCTTCTCTGTAGTACTTCTCCCTGTCGGTAATTAGTTTTGTGGTAGGCATAGCAATGAACTGCTAGTACTGCATGCTGCATACTTAGGTACTAGGCTTAAAGGTTACTCCTAAGCCCACACCCCATTGCGTGTTGACTCGATCTCTTTCTCATATCAAGGGGGAGTAACATTTTGTTTGCTAAATATTAGTAGCTCTGGTAGCCCAATGCGTACGGTGTTAATTGTATGAGTGGGTAAAATATGGAAGTGCTTTGTTCGATCCACGAAGTGTCAGCCTTCATAATAAGAAAGTAGCCCTGATATTCTTTGCTTGATTTAGCAGTTCCAATGGTGAAAGATTGGAAGTAAATAGGATGAAGGAAAAATGCGTCGTTCATCATTCATCGTTTTTAACGACGAATGTCATCACTGCCAGAATGTGAGTGTGTGTTAGTAGTCCAGGGCCATCTAGACAGAGGAAGAAAATAGGTATTGCCACCCACACTCAACATTTTGTAGGGGATTAAAAGAACTCGCCATGCATTAGAGTCTTGGTCCATATTTGGAACTTTAATAATAGGTACCTACTCCAAGGTACATATAAATACGTTTTAAAATACTGAAGAGTTATCATCCCCGTCAGTATTTTCTTTCGACTGCTAGGCCCTGAGGCAGTCTACGCATCTCTTTAAAGACCTATAAGACGTCAAAACAGTTAAGTGGCTTTGAAGAAAAAAACAGTAAACAACCAACCAACTTGAAATTTTTTAAATCCTACCTTCCCTTCCAAACTTGAAATTTTTTTTTGCGTCCGTGCTTGAGGCTTTAAAATATAAACATTTAACCTGTAATGCTAACTTTTTCAGAGATCCTAAGTGGAATATAAACGAGCACATTAAGAATATCTTCAACGAGTATAAAGTATGGAGCAGTACGTATTGGCGATTGTGGTCTCAGTGTCATTTTCTGTACTGTTACATGTGTTGCACCATGTATGCTGTTGCATTTGCGGATTGCTGTCCTTACCATCCACAGCAACCTCATTTCTATTCCATGGAACAATTTCAAACTACTAGTTCACCAATCGGTAAAACTGTGCTTCGTTACTGTGACGGACGTTACACGACGAGAAAGGGGAGGGACTTACACCCCTTTCTTTAAATCATCGATAATAAATTGCTCATGAAAATATTTAGTTAAAATTGGTCCATTATAAAAGTCAGATTATTTAAAGACCGGCAATTAATTAAAAAGTTCATCTATTTCTTGTAGCCCAATATTATGGAGTGAACGACGAATTTTGAGGCTCTCTTCAAGTTTTAAAATTTATGAGCTCTATCCATTACATTTTTCAGACTTAGGGATGAGATACTACCTAACTCACTCGAGCATCAGCCATATAAACCCTTGAAAAAATAAATAGAAATGCTTTTTATGAGTTTCAGCACTTTTCATCGGCTAGTTTCAAGATAATACTTTTTCCCTACTACATCCCAAGGTTTCCTACTCTCTACTCACATTTTTTAGGAATTTCTTCACTTAATCCTGCAAAACTATTACAAACCATAACCGACAGAACTCATTTGATAAATAATATGACTTGATATTGTCTGTAACATTAGGTGCAATATTCTGGTGGTAAAATTATAATTGGCTCGCAGTTTGCAAACTGATGACAAATTAAAGAATCTGAAGGATCAGATTAAATGAAAAAAAATTTTCTGGAATACTTGAGAGAAAACAATATATAATAAAATTACACCGACAGATTATCATATTATATCGTTTTTTTCGTCTTGATATGAGGTTTTTTTTTTTTTACTTCAGTTGAAAATGACTTAAATATTAGGTATGGTTTTTTGAAATTTCAAAACAACTTTATTGTACTGACAAAATAATTTTTTCCAGGGAGATATCCTTGCTGTGGCTCTAAAGCAATTAGATACGAAACCATTATGATGCGAACTGTAAGCTACAAAATATATAAATATACGTCATATATAAGTATAGCTACCTAATATGTAGCTGTAGTTTAAAACCTCAACATATTTTCATTTAATTCATATAGACCTGATCGATATACTTACTTAGTCATAATTATTTTCTAGGGCTGTAAATTACGAAGTCATATACCTAAATTACAAACCAGCGATGACGCTTCAATTCAAACAATTATAGATTCGTTTCCAGATTTAATAAAGGTAAAATACACAGACGAAAAAGTCGCAATGTTTACCGATAATTATGATTTAGGTAACTGTCCGTTTGTGTAAAAGAAAAAACAACAAAAAATTGTCATTTTAATATGAAAAAATTACCATCACTGAGCCGCAAGAAGATTCGACCATCTTTTATCTATAGTTGATCACTAATATTGCTCAATGCTTGTAATTTTTATAACTCCATTTCTCTTCCACCAATTTTCAATTTTTTTTTTTTTTCGTCAGTTCATAGATATGTACCTTAGTACCTATTAATTTGTAATTTTGCGGGTTAAATATTTTTTCTATAATACATGATCAGAGAGACAATGCCTACTTTGATATTTTGCAAGCTGAAAAGTTGTGTTTTTTATTGATTGAAGCATAACCTCGATGTAAAGAGTAATGCTGTCTCCATGTAAAAATTTTTACTTGAAGGTTACAAGGTAACAAGGTTAACCTTCTTTCTGATACAACGTTAACCTGTAAGACTACTATCAAAATGATGAACTCCAATTTACTGGTAACGTTTTCATTTTTATTTCAATAATATTTAAAAAAGTCACTTAACCTCCCAGTTTATATAAATTATTAATGGTAATATTACAAAAAAAAAAGCATACCCTGAGTGAGATTTAAACCTGCAACCTCCAGGATGCCAGATTGACTCTCTACCCATATAGCACCCTTTAACTATAGTACATAGTACTACGCAGGGACTGTTCATACAGATCAATATGACATAAAAACATCGGAGGTACGGGGACAGGAAATTATAAACTGAATATTCAGGAAACGGCGAAATTAGCTAATCAGCGCTTGAAAATTAGTAATAAGGCTGCAGAATGATTGATAATCCTTGTCACCATTTTTGGTAAAGATATAATTTCATCTCTAAATATGAAGAAATTACAAAAAAAAAAAAAAAAAAAATCAAGGGCAGCAATACTTTGCTGGAAAACCCAGTCTGCCAACTTTCATCAACAATTCCAAAAAAATAAAAAAATAAACCTGAATTAATGTAATTCAGAAAAGACGTTCACTGGAAATACAAAAAAGATACATGGGAAACACAGGCAACTTCTTTTTCTCCATCGATTTTTTTTATTTTGTTCTCCTGTTTTCTCGAAAACTACTGAACCAATAGACACCAAACAGCTGTCAGGCCCTGTTTCATATAAAGAATACCTGTCTGAAAATTTCAGCCCTATCTCTTTTGTAGTTTTCTCAGAAAAATGAACACAAACTTGTTTTTAGTCATTTTTCTTTTCCAGTTTTCTTAGAAACTACTGAACTAATGTGCACTAAATTTTCACCAAACACTCTCCAGTCTTTCACCTTCATGGGAAAATCTATCGTGAAAATTTCACCCTAATTCCTTTTGTCATTTTCTCAAAATCATAGAAAAATCCACTGCTAACCCTTATATGAGTTTAATTTTAATACCCCGTTCACAAGCAAACTGGGTAAAAAACAATCAGGTTTATCAAGTGTTTGGAGCTCTTATAGAATTTCATAATAGATATTAAACTTTGTAGTGGTCTGTGGTTTGACACATGTATTTTGGGGACCGCCCTTCTCCTTTAAAAAGAAAGTAATAGGTATGGTATTCTACAACATTTTTTGTTCGAATCCATCGTTTTAATTTACCTATTTGTTGTTTCGTGGGCGCTTAGTCAACAAATACCCACATCCAGACCTCCAAATTCATACTTGAACAAAATTAAGGCCTACTTTACTTTTAATGCGTATAAAAAAGTTTTACTTGAGTAGGTTAGCTACTTTAAAAATTTTGATGGTTGGTAGAAGAGAATTGAAGGTACCAGCAACTTATTTTTCGATCGACAAAATGGATGAAGTGGTCCAATATTTTTGTGACTCCTTGTAAATTAGGTTAGCTATTGATGATCGCAACTGATACTACTTTTTTTTTTCATTACAGCTAATTTCGATGGAATTTATAAGAACGTTTTCACGAATACCAGCGAAATCTCGAACGAAGGATTAATACATGGCCCATTATTCGATTCCTGCTTACGAAAAATTCAAAAATGTAGGCTACCGTAATAAAGTTTTGCACGTTTTAGCAGGTTTAGAAAAAAACCAAAACCTGCTATTTAATTTAGAATTGATTTTAGAAGGCGTTTAAAAAAAAAGGTTTTTTTTTCGTTCATTGTAGACAAGTCAGCAGGCTCTTGGGAACCAACCAACGATTTGAATTCATTCAATCGAGAAGAAATCTGCGAAAATTTTGATTATTATAGCTTCGGTGAGAGTGAAAATTCGGATACTTCGCTCGTTCATGATTTTTCCACGCCAAACGTGAAACTGAACTCGGCACCATGCGATGAAATACATTCAAAATCAATTAGGTTTGTTCGCTGGCAGTGGCTAATCTGTGGGTATTCTCAAAAATGAATTGAAATACAATCCTCTCCCATGATAGTCAAACAAAATTTAATTTACTATACTTTTTTCAAAAGTTTAACTTAAGTACTCAGTAAGTTGGATCATTTTTGAACAGGGCAGAGAGTGAACTGACACTATTAATGTTAGAGAGCTACCTACCTAAGCATGTCTCGCCCTTTTGACAATTTTGTTTTGGATGACATTAAACTGACTGCCGATAATATTCTCTACAATAATTTTTTTGAAGCTTAGAAATAGGCTGACTTTTAGTTACCTTTTAAAACTTCCATTATTTTTTTCCATTCTCCATTGTCTCGTTAATTACTCCAATATTATGTCAGATATTACTGAACTAAGCGTAAGTGTTATGTTAGAGGTAGGTAATAAATATTAGCCATAAACCTAAAGGGTTGGTATGAATTTTAGGTAGAAATAGTTTTGTGGAAGATAAAATGGCTGAATTTAAAACCAGCAGAGGAAAAGATGAACAGAACAATGCTTTAACAAATTTGAAAAAAACAGATTTAATATTCTCTCATAAAAATATGCTGCTCCAAATTCTTTTAACTCTGTACCTGCGACTACTACAATGCCAGAATGAACTTTTTTGTCATGAAATGTTTGAAAATTTATTTGAGTTCTACTAGATGAGTGTGACAGGCAGTGGAATAAGGTGGGATCGAGTGAAGGGAGGTTAGGGGGTTTTGCAGATATACAAAAAAAGTGAATAAATGAGGGAAAAAATGAAATGCAGAAGAAAAAAGTGAAAGAAAAACAGGAAAACAAAATTCAAAAGCCTCTGCAGAAGAAAATTCTCCCTACGCCATTGTTGATGTGACGAAACGATGCAACAATACAAGTCAGGTCTAGATCTGTGAAAAATTATTTCTTAGTTTTAATTTAGATATAGTTTTAGTGTGGTTTTAGTTCTGTGAATAGGCAAAGCCAACCTTACTTATCAAGCCATAGAGTGAAAATAACACTATCGCAAAATTGATATTGGGGATACAGGTTCTGGGAAAACCAGTTTCTAAAGATGGTTTCCAAATTCCTTATTCCTTGTAATTAAATTCGTTCATAATTTTCGTCATTTTTTCTCTATTGGTCCATCAACACAGTTACCAGCTTAACCATTTTAGCTCTACTTCGTTGTTTGATAAGTAAAGTTGACTTTGAAAGAGGAAAACTTCAAATAATAATTAATTCAAATAGAACAATTTAAGAAAACAAATTTTTTGGGAATAGTAACATGTGATATGAACTTGCTTATATCTTCTGGAAAAAAAATCTTTGAAACCTTCCAGTTCTACCATGGTAAATTGAACAGCCTCATCACAGTTCTAGTGCTGTATTTTAATGTGTAAACATTCTTGCTCACTATCAGGTGTAAAAAAATATTAGATACAAAAAAGTTGAGATTGCATAAAAAACTGCAAGGTGCACTGTCCAGTTTCAAATTTTGTTTGTCACATAACACACTCACATACACTTACAAGCAGACATCCTTGGCGACCTGGCGGCGTGATACATGCACGCACACATACACTAGATACATATTTATCGTGTTTCAGCTGAATGTTTACACATTAAATTTGTGAGGGGGGACCCTTGCATGCCTTTTTTTAACTGGTTTTTGAAAAAAAGTTCAAGTGCCCCATGTTTTGTCACATCAGACACAGCTACTAATGGGGTAAAAATATTGTTAGGAACCAATTCATGTTAATTGAGAGATGGAGCTCAACCTGATGGATATAACTGACCATTTTACGCAGACAAAGCCCAGACGCATGGAGGTTCTCGACTTCAAGTGAAAATTTTGTCTCGTTTTATTTTTTGAATATTTTGAACAATATATTATCAAAATTAAAATATTGTAAGCTTCATAATTGTGTACATAAATAGTCTAAATGAAAACTATGACATGCGAATAGTAAGAGAAATAAAATGGACCCTCCTGTAGTGGAGGAGTTTACTATTATGTTGGTTTAACGTAACAAGGATGAATAAAATATGTTTGTTGTCACACACCTTAGCTCGCGCCTGGTTATAAGACAACTGTTAGAGTCGCCTCAGCCGAGTATCTCCAGTCATGTCGAGTCCTCTGCACATCGCTAGTGTGCACAGGACTCGTGGGCGTGTTTCTGGGTGGCCATCGGTAGCCACCTCCGAAGATTCCCCTGAAATCTAGAATAAAGATTAGACGTACATGTTGATATATAAAATGTTATTTTATTATAAAAACAATAAAGATAACAAATATAATATACAAACATGAAAAAATAGTTATTTACAGAAAAATTTAAAGTAAAATAGGAACAAAAAACTTTTATTTTTATTTTCTGGCGTTACGACGTAACGAAAGTGATATACACGACACTTTCAGCGAAAGTTCGTTTCGACCACCGGACGCTGCAGTTGAGAGGATGGAACGAGTTATTGGCCGTAGATCACAGATTCTGTAAAGGAATATTTGGGAATTAGCAAGTCGTGTAAATATCAATGATGCTAGGTTAAGTAGTGCACTCTGCCACCTATTACAAGTAGCCTTTTATAAAGCACATGACAGTAATAGTGGGTGCCAAAAAATCGTAGTTATACCTTTTTTAGGAGTATAATGTCCAATTATGGCGTACCCTAAAGTGAGTAATTTGGCTTGTCAGACCAGTCTATTTTTGTCATAATCAGGGGGATCTATCGGAGGTACGATACTACGTATCGAGTTTTTCGACATTTCTGTCATTTAACTCCAACGGAGCCAAGAACTTCAGAGATCTTGTAGATGTTTGCTTGCTTGAGAATTCTATTTTTGCGTGACGGATTTGTCCGTCACGAGATTTCTCTCAATCAATGATTTTTGCAAGTTTGTAAATGCCAGGTTTGGATGTGTAGTCCAAAACGTGTACTATATCGTCTACTTTTGGTACGAATGGTACCATGCGCCCTGGGTTGGAGAGCGCAGTTGGTGGTCTATCTCTTAGGTAAAAGAGATATTGTCTCTTCCAAGTTAACCAAAGGTTTGTCAGGTAATCTTGGTCGAGTTTCCAAATGTCCATAAGCTGTTTTGCTGTGGGAGTTGGATCTTTGTTCAATTCATTAATTGGATTGCTTAGGTGGCCTAAGTTGGCCCGCATGAAATGTGCGGGTGTTAGAGTCAACTGATCTAGCTCATCCGGAGATGGGCATAGTGGTCTTCTGTTGACCATTGTTTGTATGTCTTTCAAGCTCGCTTGAAAGGTATGTTTGTAGATTGAGTGGTGACTGTGGACTTTATAAAACACCTGTTTTATAACACCAATCAGTCGTTCATAAACTCCACCATACCATGATGCTTTAGCTGGGATGAAGTGCCATCTAATGCCTCTTTCATCTAAGCTAGGTTTTATTTTTTGTTCTTCAGTGAACGTTTTCCAGTACTCTATTAAGTATGTTGCAATTAAGTGGAATTGCTCTGCGTTAGCGGATAGGATAACTTTGGGTGTGCCTTTGTCAGCGAAAAATGTTAGGAACACTGTCCAAATGTCCTCAGTTGTCAGGTTTGATACTGAGAGTAGGTGCACCGCTTGGGTGGAAAGGCATGTGAATATCAACACCCAGTTTTTGATTGGTGTGGTAGTTGGTGTTGCCAATTGTGCTTTTGATTTTGGCAGGTATTTGTCAAATACCATAAATGGGCCAAAGATGTCAACACCTGTGTAGGTGAATGGATTTACAAAAGGTACCAGACAAAAGTCTGGTCGTGCTGAAAAAGTTGGTTGTTTAAACGGTCTTGTTTCAGCTTTTTTGCATTGTGTGCACGACTTCTTTAGAATTTGAGGTAAAACTTTTAGTGACTTTGGTACAAAATAGTGTCTTCGAAAGTCGGCTATAGTAAATTTCGTACCATAGTGTACGTTTTTCAGATGTGTATGCATCAGAATTAATTTTGTTAAATGAGACTTAGGATGCATCAGGATTGGTGATAGCATGTCTCTTGCGTACTTGATATCGGGTAGATAATTTACTGTATGTAATATCCTAGATGGATCAATCAGGATGTGGAATTTTTCATACAAGACATACGGAGGGTGATTTCATTTTTCTAATACTTCGAGTAGTTTTCCGAAGTATTTCTTTTGATCAGCTCTGATGAAGCAGAGTAGAGCAAAATGAAAGGTGAAATCTAACGATGCATGAGGTGAAATTAATCTTTTCCTCCTTATTCGTTGTTTACTAAATCGTCATACGGCTTCTATACATTGTAGGAATGTACGTACTGGTTTAGATAAAGTATTGAATTTTGTGATATCCATGTTGAACGGAGTGTTCAATGGTGGATGTATGAAACTTTCAAAAGGTATTTCATCTTTCGGAATATAGCACGATTTGGTGATGGTCAAATCAAGGGGCTGACTTTGGTTCGGTGGGTCAGCTATCCACTGTTGAGACAGAACCTCAGGTTCTGGTAGTGTGACTTCACATTGATCTGTATTTGCACCAATGAAGAAGTGTGGGATGAATCTTTTTGCTGATTTCATCTGCCTTAAATATTTGGCAGGATGACGTTTGTCAAAAATTGATTCATCGTCAATTGTTATTGACACTGACTTTTTCGAAGTTGAGAATAATACTTCTTTCATTGTATGAAATACAGGTGTATCTATCTTGGTTGGTTCATCTGGTAGGGTTTTGATTATATTCAAATCGGTTTCTGGCCAAGATTTTTCATCTTGGGATAGCCAAGTTGGCGCAGACCACCAGAGTGATTTAGAAAGTTTATGTATAGAGGAACTACATGAGCCAATATCAGCTGGGTTGTCCGTTGATGGGACATATCAATATTCGATGGGTTTTATACTTTTTATTTCGTCGACTCTATTTTTTACAAATTGTGGGTGGACTTTTCATTCTAATAGCCATGTGAGAACACATTTGCTATCAGACCATAAGAATGTTGGTGCATTCTGTAAACAGAGTGGTTTACGTAGGGAACGGAGTCCACGTGCTCCTATGAGTGCTGCAATCAATTCAAGTTTAGGAATTGTGATCGGTCACATAGGTGTTACGCGTGATTTTCCTGTTACAAATCTTACGGCATGGTAATTTGATTTAGTGTTGCTAAATCTGATATATATTGCAATGGATTAAGCTACCTGTGATGCGTCTACGAATACGTGTAGTTGACAGGTGTTTGGGTCATAAGTTCCTAGGTAGAATTGTCTAGGTATGCAGTAGTTAAGGCTGTTGCTGAGATCAGTAATTATCTCAGTAGCTGTTGGTTCGAGATTGTCTGGGAGTTTTTGATCCCATTTCAATCCCTTGGACTAGAGTACTCTCATGAACATTCTTGATGGAACGAATGCCGGTTGAAACCAACCTAAAGGGTCATAGAATGATGATAGTACCCTAAGGAATGTGCGTTTTGTCCAAGGAGACGTAAACGGTTTTGGTTTGGGCATGTAACGTACATCATGTTCATATCCCAATACAGGCAAAGCACTTTGATGATTGGGTTGCTTAAGGCGTGTTGTGTGTTGAAATCTTTCCTTAACTGTTTGCAATTGGTGCCCCATTGGGCGAGTTCCAGGGAAATATCGTTGAATAATTTATTGGATTTTATGTATAATTCTTTTGCTTCTTCGTACGTTGGTACGGAAACAATTAAATTATTAACGTAAAATCGTTCTAAGAACTTTTAATGGAACTCCATGTTGACCAATCGGAAGTGATGTAATAGCAATGCTGCGAGTAAGAATGGTGCCATTATGATTCCGAAAGGAACACAGCAGAATCGAAATGTTACTAAATTATTATTGGTCATAGGATTGTTAGGATTTTTAATCCATAGGAAACGTGTGACATCTCTGTCATCTGGGTGCAATCCAATTTGATGAAACGCTTTTTTAATATCAGCGATTATTGCGTAAGGGTTCTTACAAAAACTTACAAGCATTGCTATTAGATCAGCTAACAGTACTTTTACTTTATGCATGCAGTCATTTAGGGACAAGTTAGACTTTTTGGTTTTGGCCAAACCATCAAAAGCTACTCTGAGCGGAGTACTTTTTGTTGGATCGTAGATACCCTTATGTGGTAAGTAATGTACCACTTCTGTGGGTCTATCGTTTTTGATAGGTTCGATCATTTCTAAGTTGATTAGTGAGATAAAATACTGATCGTATCTTAAGAAAAATTCTGGATTTTTCTGCAATTTAGGCAATTCTCTTTCTAATTGTTTGAAATCTAACTGTCTATTGTTGACTAGGTGTGGGGGGCTATACTTGTATAGCCACCTGATTTGGTATCTGTTGTGTAATTTTATATTTTTATAAAATAAGTGCAATGCTTCAGTTTCAGCATCGTCCTCAACTAAGTTCTTGGTTTTGATACCTAATGTATCCAATTTCCAGAAGTTTTCTATACTTTCTGGAGATGTGAAAAATGATGGTTCAAATGCATCACATTCAGTTGGTTTTCATAAGAATCCGCCTAACATGTTTCCAAAGTCAGTTTTGATTAGGGCTAGGGTTTGTGACAAATGTTTAATGTGCTTTATAAATGACCACATATAATTATTACCAACTAGTAAATGTATCGTAGATTCTCAGTCCAATCCTGAAAAGTCGATATTTTAATATCGTGGATAACGGTTTTTAAATTCATCAAAATCAAATTCGGAAAGGTTGTTTGCGATGTGTGGTACCGTATTGGCTTCCATTTGAACCTTAGTTCCATCGCGTTTGAATAGTTCAAATTTTACAATTTGGGTGCGAATTTGTTTTGACATTTGTCCAGCTAGGCCACAAAATTTGATTGTTTCAGCATACTCAGAAAAGTTTTGTCTGAGGCGTTCATAGGCATATGTGTAAAACATATAGCTATGTTTGCTTCCACAATCAAAAAAGCCATAATTTTCACTGGTTCTTGTGCGTTTGGAGCGAGAATATACGATGAAAACGTTAAGAAATGAGCCTCAATATCTTTGGTATTAAAAAATGATAAACACTCACTTAACACTGGAACTCCGGACGTAGAACTCTGGTTCTCATCCTCTCGGCGTTGCTGCGCAACGAGATCAACGGTATCTCCGCTTGAAACTGCAGTCATCTGTAATGTTACAGGGAATTTAGGATCTTGTGCATGTACATTTTGTTGCTGTTTATCATACAGGTTACCTGGCAGTAGATACTGCTTACAGTTGCGGAGCATTTTGATCCACGCCATAACTTTGCCCTCCGTGATTGGATAATCTGTCACAGGGCAAAGGTTGGAGTGATGCTCCGTACTCCCGCACCAGAACCAGCAGCAATTCGATGGCATCAGCGCTTTGCAGTACTGCGTACCGGGGTGCGATTGTGTACAGCCCATACACAATCGATAGCGCTGGTAGTGCGCACGTCGAGAATCCAATGTGTTTTTCTTACAGCAGAGGTGAGCGTGGTGCTCACCTTTGCAGAAGATGCACGGTGTATTGGGTTTCTCTGGCGTGCATACCGTCGATGCCGGGATGCGCCAGCCAGATGGTAATTGCACCCATGTGGTGCCATCCACATCTGTGGTAGATAAATTTGCATTAGTGTCCCTATTGTTTGTGCGATTCGAACATTGGGCTGGTTGTTTGCGAGGATTGGATTTATTCTGTCCTCTTTCGTTCGGTTTCTTTTCTGTAGAAATTATTGCAAAATTTCTCCTGCCTTTAGGTTGAAAGGGATTTCTATTTTGTGGGGGTGGATTAGGTTTATCAACCTTTTTTGGTACGGAAGTACAAATAGGCTCCGATAACTCCCTAATTTTTATAAACAATCTAACTGCTTCGAACAAATGTTTAACATTGCGTTTGATACTTTTTAAAGTGTTTTGATAAGATTGAGGGGGGAATTTTTTAATTACTATATTAAATAATTTCTCCTCATCGATTACTTTTGCAAGTAAACGATATCTGTCTACTATGATAGTAAGTGTGTCTAACGTGTCTAAGATTGATGTTGTATCGTAAGTGGTTGTTGTGTATGTGGTTATTTTTAGCCACATTTCAGCTCGAATCTTTGATTTGTCCCCATACCTACTATCTAAAAATTTTAGGCTTTGGATGTAGCCAACGTTATCTGGGGAGAAATGGTTAATTATTTCTACCAAGAATTTTGGTAGAGCCCCTTGCAGTAGGTTAATTTTTTGTGGGATGGAAATATCATTTCGTTTATTTATGTAATTATTAAATCCATTAATAAACCCAGGATAGCCTAAGATGTCGCCATCCCATTTTTCTAAATAAAATTTAGGAGGTTTGAGATGTGCAAACCCAGCATCAACTTGATCTTTTGGATCATGTTCCCAACATTTGCATTATTTTCTACCAAGTTTTGCGGTAGTTCACGACACGACGTGTTCGTAGTTTGGGAATTGATTTGGGATAAGAAGGGTTGGTGGCCTTTTTGGGCTTGGTTCTCCCTCATTAATTTCAGGAATTGTAATATTTTCTGCTGAAATTGAAATGTTATTACCTGTAACCATTCCAGGATGTCCACATTCACTCCTTGCCGGGGTCTGTTGCTCCGGAACTGGTTGTGGTTATGGCAAACATTCGTGTTTGGTGGCCTTTTCTGCATCGGAAAGGTATTGGTGGATGAATTCCACTGCCTAGATGCCAAGATCCTCATGGACCAAGGCAGAGAGATCGCGTACTTTCTTCTGCGATGCGGTCAACACCTTTCAAGCATTGGCCTCCTTACACAGAGCATCCCCTAGCTCTCTGGCTAGTTCCAGAGCTCTGGCATCTCAGCGGGCTTGTTCCTCCCAACCACGCTGCTCATCAGCGTCTTCGCGTACCATGGGTACGGGTGCTGGTTCCTCCATTTGATGCTGCTGTACCTTCGTTTGGATGGTGGATTTCAGCACCGGTAGTTTTCTTTTTATTTGGTGGGCCCTGCGCAAGATTTCTCTTGCGAGGCCTCTTGGTACGTAGTCGAGGTCCTTGACAGAAGCCTCGATTACTGCATCCTCATTTGCCAATGCGTTAATTTTGTACACGCGTCATTCGAGGGTTTGGGTGTATTCTTCAGCATCTTCTAATATTGTGATGAATTACTGGCGCTTGTCCTCACTGTCCATCGTATCGCTAGTTGCGTACGTGGACACATGGCTCCTTGGTTATACATCCATGGGTACGGGCTGAACGGTGCATCCCAGCAATGGCTGCGGGTTTGGCAGTCTTGCCGCTGCTCTGCGCAGCTCTTCTTCCTCATCGACCTCCTCGGCCCAGTGTGGTTGTGGGGCTGGAGTTGCATCCTGCTGGTGGGACGTCGATGTCTCGTTCGACTCCTCCTAGTGCTTAGGAGTCGAGGAGGACGTCGATGTCATCGCCTCGCGATGTGCTTTGATCTTGCAGGTTCATGTTCTATGAATAAGATGATAAGGGAAGAAGAGAAAAAAAAAATTATCCTTTTGTATCGTTATAGGTATTAGGCCTATCGATCGATAATGGAGGTAGGTAGTAACAAAAATTGATTTTTGCGTTCGTACTATTAACCTACATTTGAACAAAGGTCAATGACACGGTTTGTGTGTTGGCATTATCGTGGTTCGTTTTTATAAACACGCGCCGTATTTTTATATAGAGGGAAGACGTAACTGGTGTTACGAATTTTTACCATGTGCTTTAATTTTTGATATGGAAGGAAGATTGTAAATTGCTTTTTATGCAATTTTATCGATTTTTGGAAATCGTTTTCTCGAAATTTTTCAGCCTTTTTGACGAATAAAAAATCGGGGGCAACCCATAGGCAAAAAGGTCTTTTTGATTTTTACAGAAATGATGAAAAAATTTATTTCCAAGTCTTATTAAGTGTTGAAAAAATCGGGCAGGACCCGTGTGCAAAAAGGTGATTTTCGAGTTTGTCGAAAAGAAAATGGTTTTCGATAACAATTTTTTCAAGTCTTTTTTGAGAAATGAAAAATCGGGCGTTACCCGTGGGCAAAAACATCATTTTTTATTTTCAAGAAAAAGATAATGTTTTTTCAAAATCAGTCTGGTTTTTAGGGTCTTACCCCAAAAAAAATTTGGCGTGACCCTGGGGCGACAGACTGTTTTTGGTTTGTAACTAGATTACGTATAAATGACATCTTAGATTTGCACTAAGATCGATATGCGATCTTAGGCTATGATGAAAATGGAGGACTTAACTATTAGAATTATGAGAAATTATAATAATGCACAATAGAAATAGATTCATTAAAGTCCGAATAACTAAGATTTTGTCTCGTAACAATCTGTTACGAATGCATATTTCAAATATGGCGACGCTTTAGAAAATTCACTAAAGAATATATTAAGACGTAAGTGTACTTATGTTTTTCCTTTGAAATTGATGGTGGTACCTTCCTGAAATTTTTCCACTACACTCCCGGGGGAATGTTAAAGTAAAATGCGTAATTAATTACGAAAAAACGTGGTGAAAATCAATTAATTGTGTTATTAAATCACTTAAAAATCAACCGCACAATGATCTCAATCACATTCAGACAAGAAGTGAAGATGATCCGCTATCTATTCGTACATCAGGGGTACATCCTGTTGAACACGTTGTCGGGGTGAGATAGCGCATGCGTGGGGTTTTTTCTCCACCGTCGCTGCCGTTGCAGCGGACTGCACAAACTTTGTTTGTGTGTGTTTTTTTGTAAGGGTTACGATCTTTTTTACATATGTGTGCGTGTTCACACAAAAATTCATACGATTGTTCAATCGTCCAGCGGCTGGTGAAAGCCGATTGGATGAACCAAGTCTTTTGTCTTCTGCACAATCGTCGTAGTTTTGAGGAATTTCGATCGCTTTTTTATACTATTTGTGTCTTTATTAGAGATTGTTTTTTCAAACGTATGAGTGCGAGAGAGATAGGAATATTCCTAGATTTTTTTTCTGTCTCTCTCGCTTTGTTCATATTTGAAGGACAAAGACACAAATGCGCTATCATTTAGCGATCTTTCTGTATTTTCTACAGCCTAAATATTTCAAAGACAAATTTGTAGATTCGATGTATTTTATTTACAGAAATAATATACCTAATATTCAACGCTGGGGGCGGCGGAAAAATATTTATGAATTATTTTTTTGTCTATCTAACAGCAGTAAAAAATCTTAGATAGGTCACAGTTCATTGGAATTTCGAAATAGTCTGTAAGTTTTATGTTGGATGAATTGTGTTGTTTAGGTTCCTAATCGGGTAATGCGTTTGTAGGCATTGAATCGTATTATTGACTTATATCATCGTTGGTACGAAACTAATGCGGGTCCTTTTTTTATTTTTTCTGGGATGAAGAAATGAAGTGAAACCGTTATGGTCGTCGAGATATTCTATCCGTCATAATCAAGACAATCAACGTGATTTCGAGGAGATGGCTTTTCAAGCTATGTCCGAAATACTTGTGCAGAGAATCGAGACGAAGAAGTCAGAAACGAAGAAAATTTCTGAAACCAATAACACTGGTGGTAAGTTGGTTAACCGATCTATGTTTTTTAACAGCTAAAATATCGTGACAGAGGGTACCAAAAAAAGAGCTTACATTCCAGTCTTTTTAACATTCGACAGCAAAAAAAAAAATATTAGGTATTTAAAAAATGAGCGACAGTTATAGAATAAACAGAGTTTCTGAAAAAATTAAAAATTAAAAAAAATACCTAAGTAGATTTTCTAGAGAAAACCTACTTAAAAAGAAAGAAACAGCGTCTTCATTTACATTTTCGATTTCCGTTTGACTATAACCAAATGCTAAATAGATAGGTAATTATAAATATATATGTTATTCAACGACGACTTGACTATCTTTTCTATTAATTCTTATCTCCTCTCTTTTCATCGAATAATAGTACTCAGTTCACCGAGATTTTCTCGTAGGTGGTGAATAAAAAACGAATGGCAACATTTAAAAAATAGAAATAAAAATATTGAAAGAAAAGATATGCACTCAAAAAATCTGCCCCATAAACGTGGGCTTGCTCAGAGTTTTGGAGGTCTACTAAAATATAATATTTTGGTCCCTGGAGCCCATGTGAGACCCTATTGTTTGTCATCGTATCTCTCTTTATCATTTTTTTTTTTGACATTCGGTACTCTACGAACGTGAAAGTTTCATACTTTTGAATTGAAAAAATCAGAAACAAATTTATTTGAATGATATATAGTTTTAAGCAATACATGTCGCAAAATGCGCGATTAGGTACTCATTTTCAAGGCCCAAAACATAAAATTTCCAATCAGGGAGCAAAAATTTTTTACAAGGAGCAAATGTCAACAGCGGGAGCAAAACAAGTACCTATTTACTCTCACAATGAAAATGTTTCACTTTTCCTTTCAACCAATCTGACGCCTTCCCTAATCACGCATGCGCATGTATTACAAAAAATAGTGTTTGTAACTCAAGCACAAGGTAAGCCACATTGACTCATACAATTTGCAACACGAGCTGCAGGCGAGTGTTGTAAATTGTAACTTGTCGAAATCGTTTACTTTGTGCTCTCATAGCGAAACATACTATTCAAATAATTACGTTAATAATGTTGTAAATTACTTAATTCAGATTGAAATGTGAAACTGGTAACAGCTAGTTATATTTAGAACGGAATTTTTGAGGCGTAATGCCAGAACCACCCATAGGAATTACTTTAAAGGGATTTGCAAAGGCCCATAGCACCCGTTGGAAAATATGGGTATTGCCTATGCTAGCTGGACCATTTGCTCAGGTTTTCAAAATTTGAAAATCTATTTTTTCCACCAGGAGCTACAGGTGGGAGGAAAAATCGGTAAATTTCCCCTGATGAACAAAAAAAAAATTTTCTTTGCTAGTCTGCTTCTTGGTATAATTAATCAAGTCCACTGTTTTTCAAAAATGCGTTATTTATATATAAAAAAATCATAAAAAAAGTCTTCTTCAACTGGTATAACGCACTGAAACTGAACAGAAATAGCCAGCTGCTAAATGCGGATTCAAATAATTCACTAAGTCCCAGAGACCACTTTTTTTTTTAGTTTTAAAAACAACTATCACGTACATGTATGTAATTCTTCCTGGACTTGGTAAAGTTTACTTGACTTTTATCTAAAAACTTGATTTATTTTACCCAACCGAAATTTTGTTTTTTCTCTCCTAAACAATTTGTAAAATGTGACTTGGAGAATGTCAAGAAGTCAACGCCGTTGTCGTCATGCCATCTCTGAAATTTGAATTGCCTGTGTTAGAAAAGTTGTTGGGCTAATAAGCCTGGGGTTGCAAACTAAGAAAACAATGTGAAGAAACTCTTTTGGATTAAGTTTTATGTTAATTATTTTTGTATACAAATACCTTCTTAATTATATTGCATGGCGCTTAGCTATCCAGGAAAATTAAAAAATAAAAAATAAATATAGTCGCATATTGTTGCCCATCGTAGTGTAATCACAGGGTATGTGTGTGTGAAGATTTTTTATCACTATGACTGAAAGGCCTACCAAATATAATTATTTCAGCTATAAAACATTTTGTACGATTTTTTCCATTTCAACCAAGTACATACACTCACAGCTAAACTGATTACAAAAAAATTGCTCGATTTCGAGCAACAGTTTGTTTAGTACATAGTGTCTAGTACATAGGTTTTTAATTCAAAAACATAATGTTGAAAGTACTATTAAAGGAAAACAAAAACGAAAAGAGATGGAGAGTATATATCTCTCATATTCCCTAAACTTATTCCTTCCAACAGAAACGAAGGGGAAAATGTATTCAAGTCGATTTTTCAGTTTTTTAAGTGCCGAACTGATTTCCGAAAATATAGCTCTACGTTTTTATCAGTGAAGAATTGGGACAATAACAAGCGAGTAGGATATCCAATTCAGCAATCCATCATAAAAATGTGGGAATATATTTTCGTTTTTCATGATTTGATGCTCTTTTCGTGTTTAAAAATTTTGGTTACCTATAATCTATGTGAAAATGATTGGTTTTAAACAGCAGTTTTCAGATAAGTTATTCAATATACCTGGTAAATCTTTCCAACCATACCTAAGTAGGTACAGTGGTTGGGATCGATTTGAAGTGGAGGATTGAATCCTGTGATTTTTTCGAATGAGTGATTGAGTGGGAGTTAACCAACTATTCTAAAATTGAATCAGGATTGATTGGAAGTGAATCGCTAAAAGAGTAAGAGGAGCGAGTGAGAGTTTGTTTAAAATTTGGAATCACTCACTCATTCAAGGACAAAGCAGTTTGGATTTTTAATTGCACATATTTATCTATTTTCTTTCTACCTGAATGCTGTTTTTCTTTGTGTCCTGCCAATATTTTGATTTTTAATAGCGGATTTTTATTTTTTTCCAACCCTTCTGTTTGTTTTTCTTTCATAGACCAAAAATCACAAAATTTTGAGGAAAACAAAAAGAAAACAATGAGGATTCAATCGGAGTGAATTATTTTTCCAACTGTGTTGAGATCGATTCAATCGGATTGATTTGAAGTTATTAAACTCAAAAGTAAAATAAAGAGTTTTATAAAAGAGTTGAAAAAAAATTTTGGAGAGTGAATTGGATTGAATGGCAGTTTTTGTCTCACTCTCAACCCCTGGGTAAGTGTTCGGGCAAAAATTTATCGATTGCTTTTGGTTTTCAGGTGGAACATTCGCTGAAATTGAAAACGAATGGAAAGAAATTCATAGATTCAAGTCGTCTGCAAGTAAAAACAGGCCTGCTGTCAATTAAATATTAATCAAAATTAATTTTCTCAATTTCAGTGGAATACCTTCCTACGTACCTACCTATATTTTATGATTTGTTCGTAAATAATTAAAAATATTGTGGGCATATTTTTTAACCAAGCAGCCTTATTATTCAGAATATACCAAGTAATAAATGTAATTTTAAGTGGTCTAACTACCTAATTAATAAAGATTAATAAAATGTGTTTTTTTGAAGAGGTACGGTTTTTTTTCTTCTTTTTCCCGGAAATGAACCGCTATTCGATTAATTCTTAAAAACTTACTGCGACATTGAGCACCTGTCCGACACAAAGTAATAATGCGAAAGACGTAGGTAGATAATAAAAAAAATGTCTAGGTAATTATCTATGCACCTATTAGATTCCTACTTATACCTAAATAATAAGAGACGGTTTATGGAATAAATTCTGTAGAAGTATAGTAAGTACATACACTGGACTAATTCGAACGAAATGTTCATAAAACTGAGAGTATCATAGTATTATGATTTTGGGTTAATTATTCATCATCGAAATTAGGACATTAACTCATCCGTCGTTGAATAAAAAACGGACTCAAACTTGCAAAAAACAAGATTCGTCTGACAGGTAGGTATGGCAAAAAGTGTGGTGGCACTTACAACTTTTCATTTCAAAAACTGAGGACTGGATTTAAAAACGTGCTAACGAACACTAAATTGTGAAAATCGATGGCCATACTTGATGTAGGAATGAAGAATCACAAATAAAGGAGAGTAAAAGATCAATTTATTTTATTAAAATATTATGTTTGTAGCTTGAAACTTCCAATAGAAGAGCTTTTCTTCTCCAGTGAATTACCTGCTCGCTTAATCGTGATGGTTCAATAAAATTGAGCGATTGTCATATTTTTATAGCCACTTAATGAAAGAAAGATGTATGAAATTAAAAAATGCGTGCTTCAGTTCATACTACGATGGACTGAAACATTTAATGTGGAACACATTTTAATAGCTGTCAAACGCAACATCAGCTCTGTTAGAAAAGGTATGTTTTTGAAAATTATAAAATTAGTCACTAAAAGTTATTATTAAATTTTTTAACTGTTGAAGTAAAATTACAGAATTAAATATAATCATCTATAGGTACTTCAAAATCTAAAACAAATTAACTTTTGAAAATAACTTCCCCCATTCTCATCAGAATTGCTAGTATGTTGCAATAAAGTAAAGTTGATATTTTTTGAAAATTTCTTCGTTATTGGTTTAAAATCAATCATTTTATAGCCAAAATAACAACCAAAATAGCGATACTGTGAATACTGTCTAGCAGATCTACACCAAAATCAGTAATATGTTAGAATAGTTCATAATAAATATTTGTTCTGAATTACATTCATATTGGTCCAAAATTAGGCATTTTATAGCAAAAATGAAAATAATAAGTTAGGTTAAAAACGAGTTTTTAAAAAATACGCTTTTATTTTAGATATAATTCAAAATTAACTTTGTTGCCTTTGTTTGTTTAGAACAGATTTCACAATGCAGTTCTATAAATATAAAAACGTAACGCTCTTTAATTGCCTTAATATTTACAGTATAGCACTGAATCATAGTTGATAACAACAAACTCGCTAAAAGCGATCCCAGTGTTCTGGTATCAAATTAGGTCATATATCATTTCGTTAGTGACTGCAATAAAAGCATATAAAAATAGTGTTACCTGAAGTACCGTGCAGTCGATCTACACCAAAATTAATAGCAAATTATAATAAATTATAATAAATAATGTTTTGAGTTTCGTAGATATTGGTCAAAAATTCAAAATTTTAGAGCTAAAACAAAAACAAAAATAGCAGTTCAGGAAGTACCATACAGCCAATAAGCAACTAAATCAGTAAATCAGGTTGTTGGCTAATTCTATAGTTTCTTTCAAATTTCATGACTATTGGACAAAAATTACAACCTATACTGTAGTAGCAAGAAATTGGCTTTCATATATAATTATACATAATATATATTGGTACTAGCTGCCTATGGTATCAGATTTGCTTGACAGATTCCGTGGACCTTTAACCCTAATCTTGAGCTAAATGTTTACTGATACATTACATAATAAAATCTAAAAATAAAAAATTCTCCCCTTTTTGGGCCTAATGAGGATCTAAGAATGGGTCTAATGATGAAATTAAAATCAAATTTGAATTCAGCACCTCAAAAAACATGACCAATGATATATTACACAATAAAATTTGAAAATAAAAAATTTTCTCTTTTTGGGCCAATGAGGGTTGAAGAATGAGTCTAATGATAAAATTAACATCAAATTCGAATTCAGCGCTTCAAAAAACATGTTCAATAATATATTAAAGTATTACATAATAAAATGTAAAAATAAAAGGTTCTGTTGGGCTATGAGCACACACAGAACCACACACCTACTAACACAGAAACATTTTTTATCCACTTTTTCTTCTCTCCTTCATACAAAAATTCACACCTAAATTTGCACCATGCTAGCCCCCAGCACACTGTTTTTATCCTGTAATGAAAATAAAAATATATTCCATATTAAAGAAAAAAACAAAAAAAACCTAAAGTTAGAAACAATAAAAATCAGAGAGGATTAATAAACAATTATTGAAGCGATGAATTTTTGGAAGAATAAGGCAGGCACATCTCAAATGGCATAAAATCATCTGTTGTTACCAAAATTTCTTCAGTTAATTGTCTCGGGCAGTAATATATAAAATAATCTATGGATTATGAATTCTAATTCATTCATAAGAACGACTAAGGATATATTTGTACAAAAGTTGCTATCTTTGGCTGTCAGTCCAATAAAGAGAGGTTGTTTATTTGTACAAATCTTAATAGTTTTAAATTTGGGAATCTAAAATAAAATACTAGAAGTCACAATCCCCCTGCTATGTGTATCCACAGCTATGGAGGGTAATATGCCCCTCAAAAATAGTTTTTCGTGTTTATCTCAATAAATTAAAATTGATTTTTTTGAAAAGTTGTTCAGTATGAAAATATTTAACATTCCCCTCTCCTGCAAAATGAGTTTACTACAGTTGCTATATTGACACAATAACTTAAACTCATAATGATGTAATACTTGGAGTCAGGGTACATTCATCTTTGCATTTATTTTTAAATGGGGATATGGGACTGGCTGAAATTAAAAACAGTGAGTTAAAATAAATTTTATTAAAAAAAAAAATTAAAAAAAAAGGACTGTGTTAATCTGAATGATTAGCTCTTATTGGTGGATATGCCCAAATTTATGACAATAATCTTTTCAATCTTTAATTTCTCATTTTTTTCTATTTCACCCTTCTAATTTTTTAATTTTAAACATGAATAGCCTAGGATATTCTCTGGATGGTCAGGAACATTAAGAACTTACTTTCATTAAAATCTATAAAGTAAGACCCTTGTTCTGAGTGAACAAAATTCCACTACTTCCAGAGAAAGAACATACCAAACATATAACCTGCTTTGTACACAGTTGGTAAAAAGAGAAATAGTTATTTAAAAAAATTTCTGTCGATAATTGATATGAGGGTTGGACAGCTGAGGTATCTGTCTCGAGATTTGGGGTAAAATAAAAAGCAGGTCCAGATTTTGAAAAAATGTCAAAACTGAAGAAAAATTAAAATGAAAAAAAAATTTGAAGTATTCTTTGTAAAAGCATAAGAGGGATCTTTTAGTACCAGATAAAACCATTTTACATGTTACACCATATAGGAAATATCAATATCAGAAATGAATATCAATACCTCTAAAGTATTTAAATAATTTAATAATTTATTATTCACAACACTTATGATGGACCTTAACTTTTGGATTCAGTCTTTAAATAAAATAATTCAAACACAAGTAATAAATCACAATATAATAAAATAATATTTTGTTCATTCAACACTATAAGTAAGTATGTAGAACTGTGAAATACAGTCTCAGTGATAAAATTAAAGAACTTTACAAGAAAATAGTACTCTGAGAGACTAAAACAAGATTACAATTATTGTATTGAAAACATGAGTTTATATACCCTTCCAGGGATAAGAGTTTTTATACGCTTTTATTCTACTCACTCAATTTATTGAAGTACACAGGATGACCAACTTCAGCGCTGCTTTCGTGTTGCGATGACACACGCATACTTACACTTATTTCCGTTTTTATCAGTTGTTTTTTACATTTTTGTTTGTTTCTGTCTAGGAAAAAAATGTGAGAAATTTTATTTATCTTTTGCCATTATTTTCTTTTTCAAATTATAAAAGCGTATTTTTTAAAAACTTGTTTTTAACTTAACTTATTTCATATTGTTTTAATGTGTGTGTGAAGGAGGGATTAATTAACTAAAAGGAATTTGTCGTTCGAGTGTATTCGAGGAACCAGTGAAAATGAGGTCACCAAATATACGTTAGAATGTTTTCACATTTTTTAGAAGTGTAAGAACAAAGTAACTGTAAAATATTTATAGGGACAATTGTCTTATTATATGGGAATATTTTTGTATTCGAATATGTTGTCTATATTTATTTTAGACGATTATATACGTTACATTCTTATTTTTTTCCTCACAATTTTGTATTTCAGCTAATGAAAAAAAGAAAAAAAAATGAGTGTGTGATGGCACACACTGTTGAAATGAAACTTCTATCTGATTTTTGTACAATAAATCAATTGTAGTTAAATGGCCAAGCTCTCACAATCAAAGTGATGCGTTTCATGATCGTTTTTCAGTTTACTATTGTGGGGACTATAGATCTCGTACACACGCCATTCCTTATCGGCGTATTATATTCAACAATATATAAAATACATTATTTGTTCATATGCTCTTACTTGCACACACAGGCAAGTAAGATGCAAAGTTTGGCCGATGACAAAACAATAGATAAAGATCTTGGTAATGTCTCGGACCGGTACACGAACGCATTATGTCATTTCTTATCAGTTGCTTCAGCAATGAATAAGAAATGACGTGAATTCTACTACACACCTACATATGTATATGTACATAAGTGTGTCTGTGTGCATGTGCCAAAACCAGTATATAAACTCTCAGAACTGGCTCTAAAATCGCCAGTGTTCGCCTTGGTTTTGGCTTACCCGTACTTGTGTACAAAGTGGCTGAACACGCTTAAATTCTGTAGAATTTCCTTCTGGTGAGAATATCTCTCACGACAAGGTATTCCACAACTACCATATGCAAGGAATTTTCACTTCAAAAATAAAATTAAAAAACAAAAAAATGGTGGCATTAGAGTTTTTTTTCCCCATTTTGATACCCATGTAAAAATGAATGTATCGCGAGAATTATGTGATTTGTGTCATTGAAAGTTGAAGTACATGAATCAATGTGGCATGTTTTTATTGCTTAATAAAAAGGAACCATCTTTCGCGCTCATTTGGCAGGAGATGGAGATGTCAGTTGACTAAATAATTAAATATCACCTTTTTTGTAGAAAATTTGGTGCAAAAACTATTTCATAATGTACAACTTTTTCGACAAAATCCGTATATTTTGTTGAGTTAAAGGTGAAAAACTGTTTTGAGGGCATACTCACCCACATATCTATAGAAACTTAACACAGGGAGAATGTGACTTTTAGGATGTTATTTTCGATACCCAAACTGACCAATTAGTGAGGAAATCAAAATTATTATAATTTATCCGAATAAATTTTTTTTTTGTTCTCATTCGACTAGACTATGATTAAAATTTAGTCTATTAATATTTTTATTAATTTTATTAGTTTAAAGTGAAAAGTCTTTCGATAAATAATTTAGTATCGACTAATTCCAAGATGGCTGATAAATGAAAAGTTTTTGAGCAATCAACAGTTAGAAAAAAAAGTTACTAGGATTGAAAATTGGTGGTAAAGTTGAGAACAGAAGAAAAATATATGAAGTTTAATAAGAGTGCAAAACGGAGCAACCTTTTCTTTCATTTCATTAAATTTGAATTGTTTGGCCATCTTTAGAAAGAAAGAAATTCAGTGGAGTGCGTCAGAACGTAATCAATTTAAGGAAAATACAAATTACGTTTTTATTTTTTTTGCAGTCACTAGAAAAATACAGCTTCGGTTGGTAGATAAGTACGTATATTTTATCAAATAAATTAATTTTTTTCAAAATTCTGGGAACAGTATTTTAGGCCACTAGTTCGCAAAACGAGTGATTATTGATGAATTATGAAGTTGCAGCACAAGCCGTAGGCGAATGCTGAACAACAAAGACTTTAGACTGCAAAGGTTATTCAACATTTTCATTTACCTGCATATACTTAATACGTAAATATACAGTGCACAACCAACTTGTTGAAAACGAAAATTGAAGATGACCATTCTTCCTTCAGATAAAATATAAAGATACTAAAAACCTACGTAATACATTTGACATATGTCAGCATAACAAAAATACAAGGGGATAAAATAAAAGTTGAGACGAGTATAGTTTTTTCGGAATGTTGTTTATCTATTTTTCCCCTCTTTCATTTTAAATTTAATATTATTTCATCTTCGATGTGATAAAAAATTAGTATTTTTCCTAAACAAGTAGTATAGTTAGGTCCCATATAGAAAACTGAAATGAATTCTATCACTTTTGAACGAGTGCCCAGCATGTGTTGCGCAGAAGGCTAAATTAAAGTAGGCCTATAACAATACGATTGGAATTCGTCATTTGTTCGTAATTTATCGTGAGGTTAAGAAGTACGTGAGTGCATGAATGGGCCCTGACATCATGGTGCAAGGACACAAAATGGCGTATATTGACTTATCAATTTGAATAACATCTGTCAGAAGACCGTGGCGTTGTTCGTCGTTTTAATGTATGTTTAGAGTGTAGCGTTTATACTTAGTTCTTTTATTCAGCCACATGGTGCGGGCTGAGGCTATTTGGTTTTGTTTGAAACTGCTACCATGGAGAATAAATATGGTACGTATACCTCTCAATTTTACGATTCAGTCAGTTAAAGTAACAATATTTCAGATGTAATAAATTTCATGTGTGGATATTTCATAAATATTATTAAGAATTCGAAATATTTCGAGGATCAATCTCTAATCAATTATTTATAGTAAATTCATTAAATTTTAGCCTAATCGAAAAAATATATATCGTAGGATAAAACGATCAGTTGAATTAACAAATAGAAAAATAAGATATTAGCTCATTTACATGGTTAGTAATAAGTACTACTATTAGTGATGAACAAAATCAAATGCAAAATCCAGAGCAGTTAATCTTATTTTTATTTTAGTCATACACACTCAAGCCATAGTTTTGTCTAGTCTAGCACATTGAAATCTTACAGTTGTATCCGTATTCCAAAACGATACTTAAGTAAAGATTCGATACTTAAGTAATATTTTATCTGTGCTTCCAGCCAGGAGTGGGCAAAATCACAAAAAAATGAACCTAATCACAGATGCTTTTCAATTTTTGTGATTCGTGTCTGGATCACGAATCACTCTACAAAGAATGATCCGCATTTGCATCACGGATCATTTGTGAAAAAAAAAGAATCTGTTCAGATCATTTTTATGGATCATGTAGATGATTTGAAAACAAAAGTTGTTTCATCAATTTCAAAAAAATAATTGAATAATTCACAAGTACATTCCTTATATTTCATGTTTTTTTGTATTTTTTTGAAAAATCTGAAAAAAACGGATCCTGAGAAATGGATTTGAACAGATATTTCGGATCCTTTCTCAGAAAATGATTCAAATCACGGATCACGGATCCATCAAATAAAAATGATTCGAGTATTGGATTACAGATCATAAAAAGGATCTGGGATCTGTGAATTGAGATTTGTGATCCAAATAGTTTGGATCCTGCCCACCTGCTCCAGCCATGTATGAGTATAGGATTAAGCTGGTTGAATGAGTAGGTACTTAATTCTAACATAACTATAAGAAACATTCTAGAATACTGTTGTTAGTCTCATCTTGGCAAGGATTAAGAAACGCTAAATTTTTTCATTTTGTTTCCATTAACTGAGATTTTAAAATATACCATAATGTCAGTTTTTTTGTTTCTGTCTTTTTTTGTTTCCGTTTCCATCATTTTGGTTCCCTGATTTTACCAAAATTTTTCATTCTGTTTCTGTTTCAGATTCCATTTCAGTTTCAATTAAAAGAAAAATTTACTTGATTTAAAATTGTCCAAATATTGTTTAAATATTGATATATCGATATTTTTTCAATATTTTCCAAAACTTTTCAATATTTTTTTGATATTTCTCTGAAAATATCGATATTTTTTCAAATTTTTTCTCCCACATTAAAAATTAATCTAGTAAAAAATAAAAATGGAAATGATTCATAATTCAATTTCCATTATGTTTCCATTATTGGTCTTGAAACTAAGGGGTTAATTATTTCCAATTTGGTTTCCATTTTAGAATTTTAGTGTTTCCATTTATTTTGGTTTCCAGCACCAAAAAATATGGTTTCTGTTTCTAAAAAATTCCGTTTCTATTTTCATTTCTCAATCCCTGCATCTCAGTATTCCTGAATAAATTTTTATACTGCCAGCTGCCCCTGATATTTACATTAAAAATTTAAGGTAGGTACCATGCTTGTTATTTTCAAAAACCTAAATATAGGTACCAGAACATTCTAACTTAAATTATTTTATTAAAGGCCAGATATTCAGAAAATAATCAAATAGGTAGGTAGGGAAATCTATTATAAAGTATTGAAGATGTAGAATACAAGAAACAAATATTTTATAGATTTTTCATTTCTTTTGTTGGCGTTTATCCGACCTACTTTTCTATGAGAGTGCCTCGGTTCAGGGATGGTACAGTAATTTTCAGTTGGTTTCAGCTAACTTGCAAAAGGTATTCCTTATACACATTATGTAAAAAAAAAAAAGCTGACAACTTTTTCTGTCTCTTTTTTCTCAGTGTTTGACATTTTTTTAAAGTTGTGTAAACTTTACAAGTTGTACCAGGCTTGTGTTCATTCAGAAGATATTACAATTCTCATCATTATTTTAGTTCTAAGTATCGTTGATTCAGTTCCTATAGTGAGTGAGTAATAAGGCTTCAGAAACGACATGAGCATTCACTAACAAGAAGGTAGACATTTTACGTCACTGCCTATTAAGGAGAAAGATATTTTCTTCCAAGAGGAAAGATAAAAATTACTAGATCTACCTTTATGTATGTATAATCATTTTTTTCAAAAATTCAGCATATTATATTCATTGTGAAATTCCTTATAAAGCATAATAATTTTCTGGTCCAAGGTTTCTCAACTTTTCTTTTTTAGCCTACTTCTTATCGTATTCAAGAAACTTTGCGCACTACTCAATAATTCACAAGCTATTGTTTTTTCGATATTTCTAAAAATTAGGTACGTAGACGTCCTAAGAATGAAAATTGTTATTTTTAGCATTATTAAAATTCAAACATTGACAAATAATTACATAAAACTGAAAAATTTCCCTCTCCCACTAACTTCGCGTTCCACAACCACATTCGTATCACTCTCGTACCACAGATTGATAACCGCTGCGCTATAGTCTGACTCTCAGCATCAAAAATTTTTGAATCTGAGTGAAATTGTCAGCGCCAAAGCTTTAAGCACATACAGTTTAAAGCTCCATGCGTATAATAGTGTATGTTTGATAATTTTAGTGGTGATGGTATTGCTCAAGCTCGCGCATGTTGTGGCCAAAGCCTCGGAATGTGGTAACCCACAGCTTTCTGGAGAGCTTTCGTTCATCTCCTGATGCTCTTCTAATCCCTCTCTCAGAACTGCTTCCGTGGGCATTAAAAAACTTTTCATCTCCTCTGGTCCCTTAAGAAAATTGGCAAGAAAAATTTAAACCATAAATCAAATGAGAAAATGTTAGAATAAGCCAAAAATAACTTACTTTACTCTATCCTGGCCTCCCGAAAACTTTCATAGCCCACCCAAAAAAACATTCTACCTACACATTGATTCAGTATGATGTCACAGTAGTGAATACATTCTACACTTGTTACACTTTCGTGCAGGATTGCATGGTTATGTAACCCAAATAAGAGAATATAACAATACACCCCATTGTTGCTATATCTAAGGGGGTCGTTTTCGAGGAATGTAAAACCAGATGTTTCATCACGGTCTAATCGCTAATGTGTAGACAACAGACTTGATACCTTATCGACAGTGGCGTAGCTTAATTTTTTTGGGTGAACCATTAGGGGTCCGTGGAAGTTCTTTAAGGGCCAGAATATACTGAGATTTTGAGCTTTTTTTTGCTTATGCTGGTAATTTATCAACCAACACAGTTTGAATTTTTCTTGCCAATTTTTTTGAGGGCAGTGAGGGTCAAAATTTTGTTTGGGGCTATGACATCTAAGGCCCATTCTTAGTTTTCCCGCTAGTGGTCTACTCCCAAGTTTGGCCTTTCAAATAGTAGTGAATGTGAAGCTAAAACCTTATGGTGGATAATACCTTCGGCAGAGGGAACTGTAATTAGTAATTATCGACAAGACCATGAGGAGAGGAGTAGTTTGAAACGTAATCATCTGATAAACGACATTTTAATTGTTTTCAATTAGCCTTTAATCTTCAGACGTGCGTATACGTCTGTATATGAATGAGCATATTCTCAAGTGTATAACTCAGTCAAATAAAGGTACCTAGTCGGAGAAAAAGAACTGTTTGCAAATGTTGGTCTCATTATATCTGAATTTTTTTTTTGAACTCAGCAGGTAAGTCTAAATATCGCAAAAAACTAAGAATCGTCATTAGTTTATTTTTGTATAATTTAAGAACATTACGATATTTTTTTTGTAATTGCATTTGTTGATACCAAAATAATGACCAAACTTAATATGTATTCACAAAAAATCAAAAAATTAAAGTCCTATTAAATGTTCATTTTAACTGTGAAAAAACTCGGAGGGCTGCGTCGCCTACACCCTCACCGGCTCCGTCTTTCCTTCAGGAAGACCTTATGTTCCGTTCCACTGGTGGAGTAACCTTATGAACTATAGGGAACCCCCAGACCCCTTTTCCCGTAATATATTTCTGTATATTCACTCAACAGCCTTCCTTTTTCGATTTGGATATAAGTTCTAAAAATAATGTAAGTTTAATTGGATACCGAAGAATTGGCGAAAGCTTTTTTTAGGGAGAGGGGAAAAAAATGAAAATTGACAACTAAAATTTTTAAAATTTCTAACTGCTACAAAAAAAAAACTCATTAATTGGCATGATTTTCCAACTATTACCTGAATTATACAACTGCCAATTAACTGCCAATATTGTTTACTGCTACAGAAGTTTGAAATTTCCTAAAAAAAAAGACTAACAAAAACATCCAATTCCACGATTTTCCAGCTGTAGGTACATGCAACTAGTCAATTTTTCTAACTCTAATCATATTTTGGGAGATCCTTCCCTTCATCCTTTAACTACATCCCTGTTGACTACATTCACTTAAAATCAAAGGTATATTGGTAACTCGTCTAAGTAACATCCATTTAAAGTTGAAGTCAAAGTTTTAGGATGGTATTATAAGCATATAGCCTCTGAGACTCTGAGTAACTGTCAAATTAGCAAATTTCCATAAAATTGTAGTCAGTAAAATTTTATAGTGGGGTGGAAAGTTCGAATTTTCAGACCACAAAAAAAATATATATATATAGCCGATTGAGAACCTCCTTTTTTTCAAACCTGGATTTCAAAAATATTCAGATTTGCCGACGGCTTTAAAAATTTGCGGATTTTTCGACTGATTTTTTCAGCTGGAGGTGACTCACCCCCAACTCTCGCGGTCGGGACGTCCCTGATTGTAGGTAGTGTTTCGTGATTAGCGCTTTTTGAGAATTTCAATAGAACTGAAATTTTAAAATGCCTGTTAAGACCTCCAAACTTTTTTTAACGAACAGAATTTTTCGTTAAATTTTTCTAAAGAATACCTCAATTTATAATTGTTTGGTTTTCAAATTTTAGTGAAGATTGAATACTTAACGTACTTATTCAATGAATCATTTTCCCTAAAATACTCAAAATTATTCAGATAAACTGTTTGGAAAAACGTATGTAGGTCAGTATAGCAGATACATAGCCTATTGAAATTTTTTTCCTTATTTTTTTTCAACCCCTTCCACTTTGCGTATCTTCTTTGTGAATAAAATATATGTTATAGGGTTATGATGATTGAATGTATGAAACAAAAATGGCAGCTGTCAACATTGGCCATCATATCAAAACAAATGTTTGAAAATTTAATAAAAAAAAAGTTCATGATCAGACAATTCCGACATTTTTGTATTATGTTATCAACGTGTAGATACATAACACGTAAAAAATTCAAATTGATTGATAGAGCAGTTTTCAAAAAAAATCTGGTTCAAATAATTTCTTTTTTATACAATATTTTACGATGACGTTTTTATTTTGGTCTAAAAATTTGGTGCATATCCTCAATCATAAACATAGGCCTATACAATGTGTGTAAATTACAGGCCAATCTACTAAAGGGCATATCCTCATGCTTACCCAGGTAGATCTTTGGTAAATTTAAATATGTAACCGAAAAGTTTCCTTTTAGGCTTCGAAATATTGATGTCTCTCATATTTAATCAAAATATTGCTACCCAGGCAAAAATCCATTACAGTTATAAGGCTGATTTTAAAATTTCATCGTTGTCGCCTTTGAGCAGTGGTTCATCCTTCTGATTTCAAGGTTCGTTTAATTAGGCTTACAGTCAGAGCAAGTTGAGCTAATTGTAACAGTAAAGTTTTGTAACCACTAACTAGCCATGAGCAGAAAGCTGAATAGAGAAAAAATTGACTAGAAATAAAAAATATTTTCTTAAAATGGGTTATCACAAATGTACTGTAACTTATCACCGTAATCGCAAACAAAAACAATGGTTTTTTTTTTTTTTTTGTTTTTTTTTTTATGAACTTAGAAACTCTAGCTCGTGATTTAAAAGTTACTTTCGTAAGCGATTCTTAGTAGTAGATAATTCGACGCTGTTTTGAATAGGTATATATGTCCCTATTATTCATGTTTATCTTGATTATTGACGTCTACCATCGATCAGTTTTCACCTTTATGATGGTAAACATAAAGAAGATTAAATTTTTGTCTTAGTAAAGTACATTTCTTCATATAAAATATATCGATTGAAAATGTACTCAAGTGTAATGAAAATTGAAAATTTAATAATGTGCTAGTGCTACCCATGTTCTCATAAAAATAAGATTATCTTTATAAATATGTATATTAATTCCCTTCAATATTGAAAGTCAGTCTCATCGGTTCACATTTGATTTTTTTGTGCGATAGAAAGGATGAGGCTTTCAACCACAAATCAAAAACAGAAATTTTTCTTTAAAGTAGGTATATCCTCTGAAGCGTAGGTATGGTATTCATTATTTTTTGCGAAATTAGTGTATTCCTATATGGTTGACTACCCCTTCAAGAGTTCGGGGTCAGTTTGAGTAAACGTAGGTATTGAAATATTTAAAAAAAAAAAACAGAAGCTACGTAGGTAGTCTTAATTTCATAATTTTGTGTTAGTTTTTAATTGTTCCACAAATAATTATACATGGTACCTACTTCTATTATATTATGGCGTGGAGAGGAGAGGGGAGTGGGTATAATTCATTTTGTCGTCATGAATTTAGTCTTTCATGCATTCCAAAGCCGGAAAAAAAAGTACTCTTTTTTATTGTTTTTTCTACCAATTTAAGTCAGAATTTTTACGTACTCCTCTCTTCAAAGGAATAGCGTTCGGTATTAACCTTGTCCTGAAAAATAACATTTGACTTACAACTAACTATCTACGCCGGTTTCCATTTATGGTCGTCCATTTATGAGTACTATTAAAATTTAATATATGTGTATCTTGCGTCCATTTACTGAGTGAAACAATTCAGGGCTCTGAATTCCCTATTTCTACCTCCCATCACGTGGACTTCCTTCTTTTTTCTTATCTTTTCAGGTTATATAGCACACTTACGAAAAAATTATCCTTAAACATAATATTCGATATTCATCTTGACCTTGGAACGAAGTTCTGTGCTCCCGAACGAGGAAGATGAACCTTTTTTTTTTGTTCTTTCTTCTTTAGTTAGATACCTACCTATCTATTTACCATTTCTGTCCGACAAAGGATGGTTCTTTGTAGGTACTGGTAGGAGTTGTATTTATTTTGTTGATAAGTTGAAAATATTTGTGAGCATGCACTGCCTTTTAAAATTTTATAACATAATTATTTTCTTCTCATTCAAAAATCTTTCCTACTTTCGAACGATTTCGACGGTTTTGTTATAATTATTTTTATACGTTTTCCATTTGAAAACCTGTTATTATTTTAAAATTGACATAATGGTGGTGGTTTGAGTTGGGACCTAGACAGCTTTTCGTTTCATGTCAAAAGAAGTTTGACGGCACTGAAGAGTTGAATTCCGTCCCAAACGCCTTTGCCCCCCACTAACATCTGTTTTATATATGATTGGATTGAAGAATTTTCTAATAACAACGGTGTGTTTAACTGCTTTAATTTTGAGTACCGGCACCTATCTTACCTACCAAGTTCCTACCTACCTAACTGTATTAAACAAGTGATTGCAATGACTTGACTAGTCGTTTTGGGCCATTTTTTTGAACAAAATTCCCACCGTAATGTTGAATGTCGTTTTTTTACAAAAGTTTTTTTTCTTTTTAATTCTTACTATTTTTCAGAACCTACTAGGCTGACATATTTTGATATTTTTAAATAGTAAAATTATTAAATTCTACGGTTTAAAAAAAATTTTTAATTTATTCTACTTCAAACTCACAGTAAAACTAAAACAAAATGCCATTTTATCTGTTTCAAGTTCGTTAATACATTTGAGCGCAGAATCGAAATGCGGTGGAGGGTAACTATTATTATAGTTTTAACCAGAAGTATAGAAAACAAATTTAATGCCAGTTTTGCCATTGGATCATTTTGAATTTAAACGAGGGGAATTACCTCACAAAAATTGTATTTTTCATCACTCTTTGTATTTTTTTGACTCGCTGATTTCGAATTTTAAATTCGTTTGCACGTTCAAGCCTTTTTAAACCTTCCCTACGATCAGAAGGTGAAGTTTTCTGCCGTTTCACTTTATTTGAAAAACGTAGAAAGTAGGTTGTTGGCATAATTTATTGACTTTTACATGGTTTGAGGTACTTACTACTTAATTTTCCATTTTCCTCAAATATTTTTATTTGACCTCGTTCGAGTCTCATTTCTCCTCTTCTCTGGATCCTAAAAGATGAGCTGTTCTTTTTTTCTGATTCATTTTGTGTGTATTGTATAAATTTTTACGTTTTGAGGCTCTAATTTCCGATTTTGGATTCTACTTTTAAGAAAAACTTTATCAGATCTAACATTTCAACAATTTCTAGAATTTCAAGTTTTTTTTTTTTTTTTTTTCACACAGGTTCCTAGTAGTCTAGTATCTACCTACGATATTTGAAATTCCAAATTTTTCAGTTCCTATTTAAAACTTGGATATATCTAGGTTTTCCTTAAAAACAAATTTATGAAACTTTTTCAAAAATCATTTAAATCTATTATTTTAAGCTACAGGTACCCAGGCAAAGTGCAATGGACTAATTTTTTTATTTTTGAAGAAGTCATCCGTTAATAAGGTGAGTGAGTGTCAATGAAAGAGAAGTTAGAACATCTGCACTTCTGTGCTAAAAAGTTATGGGCCAGCATGGCCCCTGTGTTCAAAAGTAACAAGACAGCTGTGATTGAAAACTGAAAATCAACGGTAATGTTATTTTAAAAAAATACAGTAGGCGTCGCTTAATCTAACCCCTGTTAAACCGGTTTTTCGGATTAAGTGGCAAAATTTCTATGAACAGAACAAAAGACGCCTTTCCCATGCGATTTTCAACCGATAATCCGGAAATATTTTTAATTTAATCCTTTAAAAAAAAAAAAAAAAGGAGAAAGATAAAGACAAATTATGTTGATTTTTGCACTTTTAAATGCAATTAGGTGATTTACTCAAGAAAAAATCGCAAAAAAACAGTTGATATACGGTATTTATGTTTGGTTAAATTTAAAAAAATAGAAAAACTGGAATCACTGATTTTATTTTATTTTATTTTTTAAATTGTAATTTCAATTTGTTACATTTTTTAATCCACAATTTAACGAAATACTTACTTATTATAATAAATTATATCCACTTTTTTTTTTTTAAATGGTTATTACGGTTTTCAGTTAATCCTTTCCAATTAGACTAGGCTCGACTGAAACGGATTAAGCTGCGCCTACTGTATATTATTTTTGAGATTTTCACTTTGCGCTTCTTTGTTGAATGTCAATTCTTCAGAAAGCTGTAAAAAGTTTTACATATCAACTTTTTTTTTTCGCATTTTAAATCTCAAAAATTGTTAATGATGACATATTAGAGTGTTTTCTTTCAGTTAGAGCACTATACATGGTATAGAGAAGAAGGTGCGACTTAGAAGTGCTTTATTGTTGGTTCCTATATGTAAAGTTTATGTTAAACCTAGTGCTTAAATGGCTGCATCACTTTTGAATCGGATTAAAAAAAAACCTCAGCACTTGTAGCCATGAAGACAAAGGCTGATATTCATAGTTGACCCTTGGTGTTCACTAACCTAAGGGTCTTGTTCTTAGACTGCAGTGAAGCTTTGAAAAAAATAATTCAGCTGAATATAATGAGAAACGTAGCTTCCCAGGGCCATAACTACGTACGTGCAATCTGTGCATTTGCACAGGGCGACAGACTGCAAGGGCGTCATACTAACCAAAAAAAAAAAAAAAAAACCTTCAAATAATACATCTTTGTTGTCCAATACATCGTCTGGACAACGACAAAGAATATCATTCTGATTTAGGTAATGGGAGGGGGTCAAAAAGTTTGTTCGCACAATGCGGAAAAAAAGCTAGGTATGGCCCTGTAGCTTCCTTGTGACAAACTTAAATGGAGCTATGAAAAAAATTTATTTTCACTGAAAAATATATCTGGGAACTGCAAATTTTAAAACTAACATTTAGGTTAGTGAACACTAAGCACCAACTATAAATACCAACCTAGGTATTATCGTTTGTCTAAACTAAAATCGAATGTAGACTAGAGTTTTAGGTTCTGAATAACAAATTGAGATCCAGTATCTTAAAAGTGATACTGAAAAATGTTGAATTTTGTGCAACATAAGAGACATACTATATGATTTATTATGTGTTGCTAACAATTTCTTTTAACAAGTACTTTCACTCCCCATTTTCTAGGTTTATGTTTACATTAAACCATTCTCAACTGTAAAATCATTTTTTGTTTTCCAGAATGCAACACTAACATGGGAGATACAGAAATAAAGTTTCCAAACGATGTATTCAAGATCAAGGACAGAGTTGGCAATCTTCCTTTTGCATTCCAACAAGATGATATTACGATGAAGGCAAACTGGAACAAAATTCCAATTTTTATGAACAGCGAAAAATCCTCTGTCAGCACTGAATATAAATTAACATATTCTATCTCTACTGCAGAATCTGAGAATGAAATTGCCAATGAATGCCTAATGGATGAGGTTAATTATAGATTACATATTGATAATGATGATGAAGAGGACCAAGACCTGATGACTGGCAGCAACTTGAGCACCCAATTTAGCTGCAGTGATAATATAAATGTAGCTGCAGACAACACGGGTGAAAAAGAAAACTCCTTGCAACACTGGGTGCAGAACTCTGTTAATATACACAGCGATAATCATCTTGCAGCTGCAGACTTGCAGGAAAATTTTACCCTCCCAGACATCAAAAACAACATTGTTGATAGTAAAATTGATGAATCGATAACTATCAAACCTTTAGCAAAGATCATCACTTCCATTAAAGGCCAAATAAATTTGTTCAAATGCGAATTTTGTCAAAAACAGTTTTCAAGCAAACTTGAACATAAATTTCACATTACGTCTCACCCGATGATGTTCTTAAAACAGGACAAAAACAATTGTATGGTGATGATGCAGAATGATGTGCCCAGTAATGTGGCTGCGGACTTGAAAGGTGGCACATCCTCCAATTATGTTTGCCAAAAATGTAAAAAACAATTTGCTGATCAGATCACCTTAACAGTCCATTGTCAGACTTTTCATGAAACAGATTCACTAAAACAACCATCGGAAAATTGCTCGACAAGGTCCTCATCAACTATAAGTGATGTTTTCATGCATTCTGATAATAACAATAATACTGGTGTTATTGTGGTTGCTACTGGAAACACAACATTTGAAACTGGAGTTACTGGAGACAATTCTACAAATATGAATGCCAACAAAAATAGTGAAGATTATATCATGAAGCAATATAAGTGCTACATCTGTGACAAGCAATTTGCTCGCCACAGTAGCCTTGTATCGCATATCCAATTTCATGAAATATTTACATTGGAGAAGTTGAAGAAGAACAACCAAGATCGGGAAAATAGCCTCACTCGTAGTAGTATTGGGGAAATCACCAAATCCCCCATTCTTGATAAAGACCACTTTATTTGGTGTCAGGTCTGCAATAAAACCTACAAATCACAATTTGCTTTTCGCAGACATATGGTTACTCATAATTCACTTAATTGTGAAGAGTTTAATGGTGCAGATAGTAGGTTCAATCAAAATAGTGAACATAATAAGCATTGTCTCAAAGCTTCCATGGCAGTTACAGATGAAGGTAGTGACAGCTCTAGAAACTACCACATAAGCATCAGCAATGAATATACAAACATGCTACACCAAGTGAATAATGATGAGCCTCTCCCTTTACACCATCAACATTCTATTAAGTTCAAATGTAGTTCTTGCAATCAATGCTTTACCACTAAAGATAAAATGAAGAAACATGCAGAAATGTTTTGCAAAGCACTTGCTACTACAGTGAACCTGGAAGAGGCCAATGGTAAAAATGCAGATGAGAATGTGATTAAGACTTTTAGATGCAAATTCTGTACTTCCCAGTTCTGGACTGAGAGCAACCTCAAGATTCACTACAAATCTCACCATCAATTGGATTCCACTGACATAGTTAATAATAATGTGATGCTAAATGATGCCTTAACAAACAAAATTTATATAGAGAAGGATGATGGCACTTTCCAATGTGTCCTGTGTGACAGAAAATTCAAGACACATAGAGGTGTCATACAGCATACTGGTTATCACATGAATGCTGAGTTAGAGCAGTTGTGTGGCAGTTGTTTAAGTATTGATAATGATAATTCTGACAACAATGTGGAAGATAACGTTAGCCATAAAGATAATAGAATACTGTGCCCATTATGTGGTGATACATTTGAAAGTTTCAAAGGCATGAGGATACATGCAAGTAGGCATCAGAAGGAGCAGTTGGAGGCAGGATCAGTTGAACCTCAGGTGGATGGCAATAACAATTGTATCTCATGCTCAATATGTGGCAACACCTTTAAAACTCTCAAGGGTATGTGGATACATGCAAGAATCCATCAGAAGGACCAGCCCAGGTCAGCATCAGTTGAACCTAAGGCAGATAAAAATGACCATAATAGAGATGACAATTGTATATCAAGTTCAATTTACGATGAAACCTGTAAAACCTTAAAAGGTATGCGGATACGTGCAAGTAAGCATCAAGGGAAACAGTCCAGGGCTGCGTCAATTGAACCTGAGACAGATGAAAATGGCGATGCAAATGGAGGCAACAAATGCATATCATGCTCAATATGTGGCAATATCTTTGAAACCTTCAGGGGTATGCGAATACATGCAAATAGGCACAAAAGGGAGCCGTCTAGAGCAGCATCAATGTTGGCATTAGAAGGAGATAAAAATGATTATAATAATCGAAATATTCCTAATTATGAATGCAACAATGATTCCATTAATTTTAAAGAACGACGTAGAAATAAAGCTGTCATCCATAGAAGGAAATCAATGGACTGCATTGAAACATATAAGGATACTTCTTCAGCTCGTAAAATATATCAATGCCAGTTTTGTCTTGCGCAGTATAGTTTGCAACAATCTTATGCTTCACACATGAAAATCCACAAACATGTCACTCTTGAAGACACAATGAAGTGTAACATGTGTGGAAAGTTTTTTACGCACAAAAAATCACTTACCCAACATATACTAAAACACATGAATGGTAAGATTACCAAGAATAAGGTCGATCTAAGCTCCTTTCAGTGCCCCTTCTGTTCCACACCATTCCCAGATCGCCAGAGTCTGACTTTACATCAAAAGCTACATGAGGAATCATCATCCAAATCACATATTTTATCATCAAAATCTGAAGTAGCTGAGCAGAAACGGATTGCTAATCAATCGCTGCTAAACGTCTTGCCAGCTAAACGACGTCATAGTGAGTCAGCAGCAACAGGGATGGAAAGGGCATTGCATCTGACCAGATACAGAAAACGTATGCGTAAAATGTGCAATCTGGAGGTATTGAAGAAGTCAAATTTAGGTTCACATATGAGATTACGCACAAGAACAAGGTTGCCTGATCAAGTTAGAAATACTTGTGTAAGCGAGTTGGAGTCAAGGTTAGTAGAGCAGTCACCCGGACAATCTGTGGGAGAGCCATCTGAATGCCAGCATGATGAAAAGAATTTTACAGATAAACCATTGCCAGCTGATTGTACGAGCCACCACAAGCATATGTCGCTGAAATCGCAGGGAAACGATTCAAGGACGGATGTTGCTGATAATGTGGTAGAGTTGGATGAACATGCAGTTGAGCAGCAAATTGAGAGGCCCACCGACGAGTATTTTGTATTTGAGAAATGTGAGGGTAATGTATACCAATGTAGCGAGTGCGACCAAACACACAACAACAAGCTACAGCTGATTGTGCACATGTCAACTCATCTGAGCAAGCGTTGGGCCATTGGTCACCGAGAATCGTTGCTTATTCAAGTAGATCCGGTCATAATGGCGCCGTATGCATGCAAATTCTGCGACGAACGTTTTGTGAACAAATTGTACCGAAGCTGCCATTTGCGGAAATGGCACCCGACTGACGTGCTGCAGTGTGACCTATGTCACATGTTGTTTTTGAGCAAGGGAAAGCTGGAGACGCATTGTCAACTACACTTACCCAACAAGTACCAGTGCGAACGTTGTCTCAAGCGTTTCTCCTCCATGTGGTTTTTGAAGAGGCATTTGCGTATGAAATGTGCTGGAAAATCGTTGCCTGCAGTGGAGAAGGTAAAGCTTTTTTTTCTTTTTATATTTTTTATTATATCTACCGTAGTTCAGTTTTAGCAGATTTTCAACAAAAAACAAAAAATGAAATATCACTATTCGCTCTGTTGGTGAAAATTTGAATTGGGTCATGTATAGTTTTTATAGATTTAAGTGCCATTTGCACGCACCTTGCAAACTTTGAGAAATGTTCTCGCTTGTGTAGCGAAAATATATTAAAAGTATTGCTTGAAAATGTGGCATTGATCCAGGAGCTTCGGGTAGGTAATAGATTTTCAACGTAAAACACGCTTTAGGCTGACTTTAGGCCTTATAATTTCACAAATGCCATTCTCCTGTTAACAATTTGGTAGTGAATCATATTACGACCTTAAGCCTAACACACTAAAAAATTATAGGTAACTACGTACGTTATTTGCTACTCTAGAAGTTGACTCAAATTGAGAATATCTTTCAATCCGTCGAAATTTAATTGTTTCGGATATCAAGGGCACATACAGCTGGATCGCAAGGGAGGTCCACATTATCGTAACCTTCACTTTCCACCCTCTCTTCCAGCAACTTGGGAGCACGTCCTCGAGTTAGCACTAAATAAGTTGATTTCTGAAGCAGATCGGCAGTGTGACATACAAATGTTGAGTGATCAATGAAGATGACATAAAATGTTGCATGTCCAATAAGAAATAATGTTGCACTAGTGCGCCTCATACATCAGAGCTCAACTTATTTGGTGCAAACTACAGCATCCAATGGCTACCACTAAAGTTCGGCAATCGATTCCAAGGGTTTTGAAATTTTATTATACCCATCAAACAATGCTATGCAACTTTTTGTACATACGTACATAAAATATAACGTACCTGTTTCACGTAGGTATTTCAATCAAGTACTAACAATCATCCACGTTTGGTTTTCCAGGGCACAGTGCTTGAAAATAATGCTCATTGGAGGAATTATGTGAAAACTATTAATATCCTTTGCCTCGAGTATTGATCGTGTGTAAAGATAGTGAAGATTATAATCTTAATCTCTTGTACAGATGGTTCTACCGAAAACGGGCGTTCAGTCGCTATCTCAACTGTCGATTAATCACCGGTGCCAATTCTGCGGATTGCTAGTGAACGATGAAGACGAATTTTTAGGGCATCTGCAAAGCCATGCACACAAATACAAATGTAATAATTGCCAGTTTCAATGCGAGAATATCTTCGAGTTAGAATCTCACGCCTGTATAATTAGTACAACTGAATGAGCTTTATAATTTCTTTTACGTTAATGACGCAATATACTTTTGTTTTGACGATTATGATTTAAGAATTTATCAGGTATATGTAAATCTATCATAACGAAATAGAATAAAAATATGATGCCACAAGCACAAGGGCGTAGATAAGTAGACGGTGAGTGGGGTCTGGACCTCCCTTAGCTCTGAAAAAGAGGTTGACATAAAAAAAGGTTGGGTTTTTGTTGTTGGGGGAGGTATGGTTGTGGGGATAAGGATGTCAGAAAGGACGATTGGGAATATCGGAACCCCCTTAACGATCACACTATCTACGCCCTTGCATAAGTCAATGACATTCCTGTTTATTCCAGTGGCGGATTCTGGGAAAAATGGGAAATTCTAACGCCAAAACAATAAAAAAATTAAGGGAAATAATGAAAGTGCGGTTACAATCCAAATAACCGTCAAAAATTTGTTGAAGACCAAAAAATAAAAAAAATAGTTTTGTCATCTTCCTGTCCCAAAAATAACCCTTTGGACCCATCACTGATTTATTCACGGCTAAAAATGAGTAGTTAAGCAAAATTTACCACAATAACGTTCGTATACAAATCTGAATTTCTATGTTTCTATGTTCCACTTTTTCATGTCCTTGAATATGAAAAACATCCTCTTCTTTTAGGCTCATTAATTTACGTTATATTATTTTTAGAGTTAAGAAAATATAAGTAGGTAAGTAGGTAGATGTTTATGTTTGTTTAACAAGGAATTAATATTTTTGTCAAATAAATAATTACCTATATTTGTTCTTGTCTTGAAAAAATTTCATACATTCAATAGATATAATATAAATTACTATGAACTTAAATTTATTTTCTTCACATTACAAAAATTTCCCTAACTTATATAGTTCATTAGCCATTTTTTTTTTTTTTTTTGAATAGTTAAATAATAACTTCTTATTTTATATTATATTGTCACTGTCACAAAATTTCATATAACTAAATATAATTTTTTGAGCGCTCATTGTTTTTTAAACTGTTTTCTTTTTTTTAACTTTTTATATGACATACATAATAAATGACAGATTTTTAAATCCAAACACTCAAATTTTTTCGAAAATGATGTAATACCTATAACTATTAATGAAATTTTATTTCACCCTTTAATTTTTTGAAAAATTCTAAACCTATTACGGTGTTCTATTCGTATGTATTGTGACTTGTGAGTACATATTTTTTGCCTGAATTATTGAATTCGCGAGTTTTTCGATAAGTTTTATATGTCTTTTTATAATAATTAAGTTATACCTATTACACCTTTATTATTTTTATATACCAGCTTAACAATTTTTGCAATGAAGAATACATACTTTTGCTTTTTAAATTAATATTGTATTGACTAGATACTTAAATCCGAATATTTACGACAAATTTGGTAACATGGTGACTGCCTGTAAAAATTTAGAATCGAGAAAACCGAATTTTAATCTTATTGCTCGAAAACTCTATTAATTACCGATATCGCTTTCGCCGAGAATCTTTCCATTGAAATAAAATTGTTACATGTTTGTGATAAGTACTCGCTTCAGAATGAAATAACTCACCTACTTGTGATACTATTCAACAATCAATATTAAGGACAACTAGAACTATTTTCTATTCGAATTGTACTACTTATCTCATTAAATTGAACTGCGCAGCTTTTCTTGCACAAACGATAATTTGTCTGATTTGACTACAACAGGCGAGTGTGAAGTAATTTTAAGATTTTAACGTATCTTAATACATATCCAATTGCTAAAATTTCATTCAAAGATTTGCTCAAAATAGAAGAAAAAATTTTAGAGATGCGTTTAAAAAAAACGATACGTAACTGTAAGGTTGGAATTTAAAATTTTTGTAAGTAATGTTCACAAATGCAAAGAAATATTTTCAATGAATTAAAAAAAAAAATTGTTTGAACTACGGTAACTGAAAAGAGAAATTATTCAGGAATCAGTTGAATATTTTTTAAATTGAGAAAAATGAAAATTGCAACAAGTATTATTTTTCATGTGGTGCTCAACCACCTCAATTCTATCTCATGTGGTACTGGAGCACCTAGGCTGGGGTTAAGTTGCCAGCCAAACAAATAAATTCTAGCAAGGAATAAAAACCTCGAGTTTCAGCCTCTAATCTATCCATTCGAGTCGAATCTCTGAAATTAACAGAATCAAGTATTTCTGTAATTATAGCGTGAAGTAGATTAACGAAAGTAATTTAGAGTTTTACCTTATTTTACCGCTGTATAGGTAAGTATAATTCATTTATACTTTTGAAGGCGTCATTTAATTTTCATTGGGTACCTAAGCAGTAGGGAATATCATTCGTTGCTGTCTCGATTTACAAAAATATTTTAATTAATTTTATCGCCGATGAAGTGTGTTATCTGGATCTTGAATTTTTTCTTTAGATATTTCAAGGAAAAGATAATTTGAATTTAGAAAATTTAGGTTACCAAAATAATATGCATTTAAGAAATTTTGAACTCTTAACAATAATAAATAATTAATTGCATTAATCGAATGGAATCAGATTCATGAATCGAAAAAATGAAAATGAGAAATTTATTTCAGTGTATTTATTGTTAATCTTAATTTGTAAACTTTCATCAAAAGCCAGTAGGTGTCGTAATATGCAGAAGGTGCCCCACCTTCCATTTTACAGTGTTCTGTTTGTTAGTTCGAAAAAATACTCAAACGTTTTGGTTTCTATTTCAGTAATAAAATAATTTGGAGTAGTATAAACTGTATGTATATTCACAATTATATTTTTCAAATAGTTTATTTATAAAAAAGTTCATCTCGAATTTATTGTTTTGTTTCATAAAATTTAGCTGTCTAAAAATAATATAATTGCAACGTATAATAATGTTTTGGCAGTTATGTCAATATTAAGACGATTTTGATACGCTGAAATGTTGTCAACATTTATGTTGCAAACCTTTCCGATCGCACAGCGTGCTGCGTGAATGTAATCCAGAAATTTTTATGAATGAAAATTACGGACATTGTTCGTTACAAATGTGTTAGCAACTTTTAGAAATGCGTGTGAGAATCTCTTGTGAATCCACCATGATGTTTTTGTTTTTCTTTCCATGTTTCCCTTCACAAATTTTCGTACAAGTTTGCGTATCTGTGTTGTGTACGACGACGTCTTGAATGTTGTTTGGTGGAAATGTGGAATTACGCTACGACTTTTACGAGCGTGATGAGTGAAATCGGATCAAAATGCGACTTAAATATTATTATTCTCGTTTGCTGTGTGTACAAAAAATGTAATATTCGTGACTGATTTCATTATCACCCTTTTTTTTTCTTTTTTTTTTTATTAATTGTGCTTTTGTAAATTCGGTGCCCTATTCAAAGTCGTTAAATTTTTTGCAATATATTCGTCTAGTGGTCTAATTAGTTATCGTTTTTTTCTTTTTTTTTTGTTTTTTCATGATTTTCGCGTACGACGTCTGTTTCCATGCCCGCAGTAATCATGAGTCGATAATAGTGAATTTATTTCGAGTGTTTTCACGTGTACCTGTTTTCAAATCATAGTTGTTTTCGTCCGCCAACGACGACAAGTAATTTCGAGTTACGTTCGAATATTTCGCGTTTACGACGTCCAACGATTTTGTCCCATTATCGTGTGTGTATGTGTACCAGCTAAATCACTGGAATTCGGTTATGCCATTCTCGCGGCGCACTCGTAAGTTTATTTTTGATTTTAGTCAACGTCTATAATATATATCTACCATCTTCGATTGTGACCGTAAAATCGACGTGTTTGTCGTAACATGTTCTTCATGGATTCGCATTCGAAACGCGTCAGCTGCGAAAGCAGTATTTCGTAGGTCACCCTGTACCTTTCAGACTTTCAGTATAGTCTGTATTCGACTTGGAAACTGATCTAAATACCTCATCCACATCGTTGTCTACCTACACTTTTTCGCTTGTTGACAAAGTCGATGTAATGTCGACCTGCTCCGTTGTATGGTAGTTTATTTCCTATCTTTTGGAAGTGTTTTTGTCTACCTTTTGAACAGATTCTTATGAAATTAACCTATCGCCTCCAGATTGGTACGTTAATGTTAAGAAACTACTATCACTCCAGTTCAATCCACACGCCCTCGTTTTAGAGTCCTCGTCTCTGTAATCAATGAGTCGAATATTATCGTTCTGTTTTGATTTCCGTTTTCACAATTGAAATGTTGTTGTTGTTATTGTTGTTGTTGTATATTATCCAGCGTTATTATGTGGAACCAGTCGTGATATTTTGTTGAGTTGTTTACATTCTTTCGAATCAGATCAGATACGACATTGTATCACCTCTCCCTTTCTCTCTGTACACCCTTTCTCGCTCATCCCTTCCCATTAATTACCCCGGATACGTTGATCTGTTATCGTATACCACTGTCATCAGAAACCTGAATATTTGGTTGAAATAATTTCGTAAAATATCATATTTTCCATAAATTCGGACGCTGTTCTTTTAGCCAAAAATGTACAAGAGTTCTTGCACTAGAGCCTTACCGGCGCTGGTTCATAAATTATGCAAAGTATCGACGTTGCTTTCAGTGAATCGGGTGCATACACTTTCTGCACTCAATGAAAAGGAGGTGTGGAAAAAGTACGACGAAAGTTCTCGCCCTTTTTACTCGTATGACTGATTTCACACGCCATGAATTGTAAATTACGTTGTGATAACTGATGATATTCGTGTTGATTTTGTTGTGCTTGCACTTTCTTATAAAACGGAGCTGGAAAATATTTTTACACTTTTTTCACACATTCCGCACCCCATTCTGAACGCGGCTACCATGAACCGTGCGTTAACTCTTTTTTCGGACGAAAAGAACAAACCGTATATTATTAGACCCCATTTGTGTTCATTTTTTTGTGTATTATTTCTGTTGAGGCGGTGACAATCACGAAAGCTTAACGCAAAAGATTAAAATCTCCATGCAGTATCGTACGATGATAACTAAGCTGTGTAACTTTGTACATACTTTCGTGGCATAATATGCACTTAACGGTTATCGCAGACCAGCTGCAGCGATACAGAGTGTAAAAAGTTAAAACCATGCCAAGATTTTTTGAGAATGTAAAAATAAATAAAACTATCGAATTCATTTTGTTTATGTAGAGTTCGTTCATTTTTTGTGGCTATTTTAACCACTTAAGCGAGTAGTTGAAATGTGGTACAGCCCATTTAGAATACGAAAATTTTGTTTTCAATAACATCATTATACCCACTGAGGTGCGTGATTGCGCGTCAGATCTTCTCTTTTCCTCGAAAAACACCGATTTTATTCGGCTCTGTGATAAACTGAAGATTCGAAAACGTAAAATATCTCACATTTAGAATCAGACAGTCTTCCGTTCAGAGGTGGGCAATATATCACGTATCTAATTGGAGATGGTATCGCGATATTATGTATCATTATATCGCCATTCAAAAAATATGGTGTAAAACAATCATACAGGTGGTACATTGTAATTTTCAACTTTTTTCCTATCGTATATCATATTATAATATCGTTCATTAATTTCAAGTTTTCGACGAAATATAGGTGATATCAGGCAGTGGCAGTGTGGCTCATCATCCTCTTTCGACGTCCCCTGTTACTACCCTTTGCCTGCGAAATGCCCATCGTTAGCGCACCCTCAAATTTTGATTATGACTCATATCACTCCCCGCAGGTACCCCCTGTCTTCGTCCCTTGCCAGAGCACCTTGCAAACTCCTCACCCTGCTTCTAAAATTTCCAGGTCTATAATTTATCGTGACATCATCGCCGTCTATTGGTGTCCACAGTCCCTGTTCTTTGCCTGAGTATCCATCAAGCCCTTCACCTGCCCCGAAATATGACCAGGGTGCCTCTCAAACCCTTCTCCAGTCCACATATCTCTAAACTGTTTAAATCCACAATTATGAGGTTATCACCCCAACTGAGCGGAAATTTTTTGTCTAGTTATACGAATATCGCGTCATAAAATATAAATATAATTGCTGAAAAATTATACAAAAATCGTGATATATATATCATTGCTAATGATATGTTGCCCATCTCCTCTTCCATTTAAGGCTATCTCCTTTTAGAGTCTTCCATATTTCCACTAGTAAAGTTACAAAACTTCTGAAGTGATTGTGTTTCCAATTATTTGGTATCAATACAAAACCAATTTAAAAACCGAATGCAAAATTAAAACCAAACTGTAAATTAAACAATTTTCAAAAATTTGTAAACATTACATTTTTCTATTTGAGCTTTTCAAAAATCTGTAAAAATTTTTCTAGATAATACGCAAGGCAATTTGCTGGAATTTTCTACGTCAGAATTATTTGGAGAAAAAAAAAAATTCTCATTATAAAAAAGAAAGAAGTATTTTTCATAAATTTTTCTATCAGCTTGGCTCACATTCTGGACGTATTTATGTACGGAAAATATCTGAAAAATGGCTTAACCGATTGATATTAAATTAGAGGAATACATTCTTCTCAACTCACCGGTGGTAAATCACTATTTTATTTGAACATACAATAAACTGTACATGCACAGCGAAGGTTTGAACATTAATTTGCTCGTTTCTCTAATATATCACGTATGGTTTAACGGATCGATGTGAAATTTGAGGTGTACGTGTGTCTTAACTCACTGAAATTTTTTGCTAACATATCGATATGTTTGCAATTTATATCGATTGTGATTTTTAGTTTGTAAAAAAAATTCTGTATTCTTTCACGGGACGAAAACGAAGAAAGAAAAATAACAAGATGAGAGGGAGCAAAGGAAAGAATAGTGAGAGAGAAAATTTAATATGTTCGGGTAAACGTTTGCAAGTATGTTGACAAAGGCTATTCAATCACATTTTGCAGCATGAATGTCATAAATTCTGAGATACGTAGATTGGAAAAAAAAAAAGAAAGAAGAAATTCCGAGTTAATATAAATAGGGAGGTACCCTGTTTTTGAATCTCCTTCTGAGGTCTTCTATCCATTATTTATTTATTTATTTTTTTTTTTTTTGAGAAAAAAATCCCAAGTAATAACGTAGTACTATCAGCCATTATGTGGCAGCCTTATTATCGAAAATTATGTGTAGAAACATAAATACTGATTTAATTTATGTTTGTCAGTGTGTGCATTATGAAAACACTCAATTCTTTTGACCTACATGCTTTTTTTTTTTTTTTTTTTGTTATCACGTTCTTAATTTTATAATATTGTTTCTTTGAAATTATCATTATCATTTTTTTTTCTGTGAGAGTTGAAGAATATTCATAAAAATGATGTCAAATTATTTTTTCCACAAGTCGATATAACTGTCTACTGACCAAATTAAAGTCTCAGAACATGAAATTTTTCGTATTCTCCATTGCAAAGGAACAGAAAATGTGAAATTTTTCCATCATACCTTTTAACTATTTTAGAAAATTGTTATTTCTTTTCTTTAGATCGTGCGATACTGTCCGTAGGAAAATTATTTAATACTTTGTGAAGTTGACTATATTTCAAAATTCATATCAGTACGTGGCCATTTTCCCACTTCAGTTTATATTTTACCAAGAATTTATGTTTATCAGTTGCAATTAAGATTCTAGTTAAATTTAAATCAAAAATGTATTAATAGGAACCAAATTTTTTGCCATCTTGGATACTCGAGTAAAAAAAAAAAGAAAAAAAAAACTTACCTGAAGGCAAATGATAAATGGGGCATTTTCAATGTAAAATTGATTATTTTTATGTACCTTTTTTGAAAAAACTATCAGAGATACAGAGCTGAAATTTTGGCCACACTTTTACCCAAAATTGGGGGTTTTGGATTTAAATTATTTGGGTTTAATTTTTCATATTTTCACTAAATATACCTTTTTTTGCATGTTTTTTAACACAAGAAGTTGTTTATCTCAGTTTAAAAAGTTTTTTTCAAAAAAATCCTCTCGTTTTTTTTGTAGGATACTTCTAGCAATAAAATAAAAGAAAAATTATGAAAATCTGTTGGGCCAATTTTGAGAACAAGGTATATAAAGATAAAACAAATTTGGGGGGGGGAAATTCAATAAAATTTATTTATTGATTAACATATTAATAGTGCGTGTATATTGTGTGCACTCTGAAATTGGTAGAAATAATTTCGGTGCATCGGTCGAAACCTCGCTCGTTGGTTTGGAGATCTGGGGTTAAAATCTTGGTGACAAACATTGTTTTTATTAAAACTTTTTTTTTTTTTTGGCTGATTGAGTATGTTGGAAGTTTGATTACATTATTCACTGAAACAATGAGTTTTTTGAAACAGAAATATAATGAAAAGTATAACAAACTATAGATCGTTAGAAAGAGAAGACTTCGTAGAATTCAGATATTTAATAAAAATCATTTTTGATTTTTTTACAATTTTTTGATTTCTCACTCACCTTAGGAGTACGTTCTACAGTGTTACTCTCTCAGCAAAGTGTTATTTATTTTTGATTAAGGCTTATATTATCCAAGCAATTGGTAGAAGGTTGAAACGTAAGAAGTCTTTATTCACTATCGAGATAATAGGAAAGTGTTAAAATAACGAAGGTTTATTCATGATTTGTAGAAAATTTTAATTTTTTGAGTTGCTTTATTCCAGTTTTAGAAAATTGAAAAAAAAAAAAAAAAAAAACAAAAAAAAACAGCGGAGTATACCCCAACATTTACCATTAAACTGTGCGAAAAGTAGATGGTTTTGAGAGAAGTGTGACTTGCAAGAATCACACGAGTAGCTATCACCTCACTTTGCTTGCGTTTCACACCCTGTTTTTTCCAACCCCCTGCCCCCTTAATTAGTGACAAATCTCAATTTATTTACATTTTTTTCGTTTGTTTATTTTCAAACAGCTAAACATGATTACAAACTTAAATGGAAAATGAAGTTATGTAAATTTTATTTTATTTTCAACAATACCAACGCTAGCTCTCTAAATTAAGTAGCGAGAAATCATTGATTGAAAGAGGAAAGATTTTTTCCATATTGAAATGGGATGAGAAAAGAAAAGTAAATAATCATAGTAGATAATTTCAAACGTCGGAAAAAACTTACTCAGGAATATAAAACTTGACTGAAATTTCAAGTACACATGGGCGAAATCTCATTTTTAACAACACCTACCAGAAAAGTGAACTTTTTCATGCGCTTTGACTGTACTAAAGGGGACTTCAATATTACGTGAAAAAATACTTCTGTATCACTTTCTCGCGCAGTTAATTGCTTTCTTGCATAGTTCAGTTACTTTTTCGCATGGGTAAAATTATTTCTTGCATGTCTAAATTTTATTTTCTGGTAAAATTAATTCTTTTTTGCCACCGTACAGATTTTTTTCTTGAGTTAGGGTGCGAGGATGTGAAGGAGTGTTGGAATTGTTTGGTAAAAATAAGTAAAATTGTTGATTACGAGGTATTAATAAGATTTATTTCTATAATTATTACTTGTGTTACAAATAACTATTTTTTCACATCATGTTGAAATAATCTGCTTTTTATGCATTGAAGACGCACTATAATACGTCTTTTCTTTGGGTGCGTGTTGTAAGAAGTAATATTATCTCATATTTTAACTCTCGTTTTCGTGGTTTTTAAGTCATTTTTTATTTTAAATCTCGACTCGTTTTTCAGTTTTTCCATTAAAGAAACAATCACCCGATTTTTTAACAATTTATTGCTTGTTTTCGCCAATTAGACAGAATTTTCAACATTATTTGGGCGTTAGATGTTAGATATAATTTTTTTCAATATTTTATCGTCATTAGGTCAACTTGAAATATTGTAAATTCGTGTAATATTTCGTATGTGAGTGGTCCTATTTAGGACTCGGAATTTTCGATGGTATCTAATTAATTTTTCAGTCGCAATGATTAGTACTAACATAAGAATAATTATTATATATTAGTAATATTTTTGTAATTATTGCGTGAATCTTAATGAAGTTAGTATTTTTTTTCAATGTCGAATATAAGAAACAATATCGCTCCTTCCTCACCCCATGTTTGAGACCAATTTGTCCATATGATCCTAAGGAGGTCTCGAATGTAAACCTTGCGGTTCCAAAATGGAAAATGGATGGGACTCATAATTCGAAAACAATCCCCACCGTATTGTATTGTATTTTTGTTTCATTTTCCATGTGTCGTGGCACCTTGTTATCGTTTTTGTCTTAAACGCTGAAAAATTCAATTTCTTTGTGGGGGTAACAACACTATTTTTCGCTGTGTCGTTAACATGCTGTGCGTATATTTGTTTGTAGGCACAATATTGTGCGAGTATAACACGTTTTAATTGATAGTAGTAGTCGTTTATTAAAAAAAAAAATTCAATCAACGAATGGACTATTCCCCCCTCTTTCTCTTTTGACTTGTTATTAACCATTAATTGTTTTATTCTGTTTATTTTACAGTCGCTCTCTCTCTCGCTCCCGCCGCTGTTCGAAATACATGCTAACGAAGAAAGAAAACAAATAATAGCGTAATTATGTCATCGGTTGGCAGTGAAGCGGGAAGCGAGGGCAGCCTAACCAGTAAAAATGGCGAAATCGTAATAACTGGATATTTGAAGAAATTGAAGGTAGTAATTATTTACTCGTTTTTAATTAATATTTTAATATCATTTAACTTATTGTGCGTCGTATGTGGAGAGCGCCGCTTTGTGGCTGTACGAAGCGTTTCTGTTGTATGCGAAATTTTACCATAGTTCTTTTGGCGAAACGACGAGATCTTTCTTCAGGATTCATCACCACCTGTTGTCCTTTTAGTCGGATGTATGTTGCTTATGTATACATAATATCTGGTGCTTTATCATTTATTCTCAAAACCGGAAATATCCTGTAAGAGCAATTCTCAACAAGAGCGTATATAGCTTTGTCATAAAGGGGGTTCACTTGTTCTCAGTGATCTCTTCTGACTTCCCCCTCCTAACCAAAAATCACCAAATTGACAAAAATATACAATTTTTGAATGTAAAACTTCTTTCTTTCTCTGCTAAGGGGGAGGGTTCATACCCCAATACCAACTTATATACGCCCTTGATTCTCAAAATCATTTTTTCCTCGAAAAATCTATTCTCGGCTCGTTTTCTACTCAACAATAGTAACCCCATCTGAGATGCATGTTGGTGGCTGTCAGTTTGTAATTGTATCCTTTGGTTCGAATCGACGAACGTGTCTAAATAATTGTAGCCCAGTAAAATTCGAGTCATATAGGCTTAAATTGGAATTAAAAGTAACAAAAGGTATTACGCCTGAAATATGTGGGGTGGGCTCAATTCCAGATTAGCATTCACTACCTCTCTGTTCTAATTTTTAATCGCTGCCCATAGGCGTTAGTTCATATTATAGTATATATAATATAATAATTAATTTCTTTTATATTTTTTGAGAAGAACAAAGCAAATGAATATCAGCCCCCGAAAATTTTCCACTCTATTCGATCGCACAATGAGCACTCTGTATGGTTTGGGATTTGGTGGACTCCTGAGAAAGTGATGAAAATGCACAACCCCCATACCCTATGCTTTCACCTGGAAGGCTGAAACGTGTGACCACTTCTCGTTTTTTCAAGTTTCTTCGATAACTAAATTCCATAAAAATATCTTAGTATGAAAATTATGCCCATAAAAATTTAGGAAACAATAGTTTCAATACATAGTTATTATAATTCTCGTATGAGTTGAGATACAGAGTTGTCTAGAAGGTTTTTTTTTTTTTTTTCAAAATCATAATAATCTGCATTATTTTTCAATTGGAAAGCTGAAAAATCGATTTCGATTTAATGATATTTTCGAAGCTTCCCGTTTCCCCTCAGAAAAAAAAGTACCTATCTAAAAAAAATCCTCATTGACCCATTTTTACCTAGTTTGCTTGCAAACGGGGTATTAAAATTGATCTCATGGGGGGTTATGGGTGGGGATGATGAAAATTATCCGTCTCGTGGGAAAAGAAAACAACGACTGGTACCATTTTTTCATTTTGACCTCATTATATATATATATATATGTATGTGTGTGTGTGTGTGTGATATGTGAATATGTATGTATATGTATAACCCAAAATTTTGTGTTCACGGTTTTGAGAAAACGACCTGGTGGATAGGGTTGAAATTTTTACGAGAAATAGTTTTCATATTGGAGCAGGTCTGAAAGAAGTTCTTTGCTTATCGGTTAATTAGTTTTTCAGAAAACTTGAGAGCAAAAATTCCTGGAAAAGTCATTTTTCAGGGATTCTGATAAAATTAAAAAACGGATTGGGCTGAAATTTTCACGATAGACTTTCCTTATGTTGGTGCAAGTGTCTTATAAGTTTGGTGCCTATTAATTCAGCAGTTTCTAAAAAAACTGGAGAAGAAAAATTTCTAGATAAAATTTTATATTTACTGTTTTAAGAAAACTACCAAACGGATAGGTCTCAAATTTTTACGAAAGATAGCTATTGTATGGAAGCAGGTCGCAAAGAAATTTGATGCTCATCGGTTTAGTAGTTTCGAGAAAACTGGAAACAAAAACTCGTGAAAAAGCGGTTTTTAGCGATAATGTATCGATAGATCGATATTTTTGTTAAAGATATGGATAATTGTTGATAGTGTTTTTGTAATTTCTTAACCTGAAACTAGCAATGAAATATCGATATAAATTTCGATGATTATCGATATAAATATCGAGCAAACTCGGTTTTCTAGCGAAGCATTTCTATGATAGAGTTTTTTTATCCTGTATTTTACACTTTTTGGGCGTGCGGTGGCTTGTATGTCACGATATTCAAATTCGACATTAATTTTTTTGTTATTGACATTTCTACCATCACTGATTAGCATACTGATATTTTACATCATTATATATATATATAAACTATACATAATATTTCAGATCTGTATGAAGTTCGTGTAGATATATGCTGCAGGGCAACACGAGTCATCTGTAATCATTTCATTTTAATCAATGTGAAGCTGAATTCTGATCTGTTCTATTGAGCTAGGAGTAGTTTTTGAATGTTTCTCTGTCGATACTATGACGGTTTTCAATATCGCAAAAATGTGCCTCTCTAGAAATCCTAGTTCTGGACAAGCTCTGCTAAAAGTTTGTGTTCAGTTCTGTTCTACAGTCATAGTTCAGTGTCGGCTATGTCAAGTGGAAGAACTCGAAAAATTGATAGCTCAGATGGAATGACTTTTGAAAATGTTTTTGAATATATACATATATCGTATTTTTTAATCAAATGGGCATGTGATACAAACGCGTTCGTATCTTACGAGAAAAACTTTTTATCAGAACCTATTCCGAATTATTTAATGACTTTTTCATCAGTAATCTAATGTTCCTATCTTTGATTTTCAAAAATTGGACGACAATCAGTTCCGACTTCTTACCTGCGTTTCGAAGACATTTTATCATTTTTTTAAATTTTCCTTGGATATTTCTTTTTGAATTCATTTTGAAAATATTGCTCGAAAACGATTTTGTAACTTGAATAATGTCAACAATGACGAATATTGGGGACAATCAAGGACGTAGCCAAGATTTCTTCAATTGGAGAGCAAAAAATCTTTTATGACTTTTTTCTCGTCACTTCTGAAAATTTAGAAAATTTAAGAAATTTTTAGCATCTATTGAACCTGCTTTCGCGTATTTATTACTAAAATTTTTTCCAAATTTTGAAAGTGGTAAGCAAAACAAACAAAATAACAAGGTCATGAAGGAGGAAATCGCTTCCTTTGCTCACCCTTTGGCTACGGCCTTGGACATAAATAATTATTTCTGTTTTTCAATTCTCTACAAGGTTTATGACAGAAATCGTGACGTCAACGTAATTGCTGCCCTATTTAGCTAGGCACTTGTTTGTTTACACTGTCCACGAAACGAAGAAGTGTACACGTTGTATTTTTTCTTTGTTGTTTTTTTACGACTAATTTGTCGTTAAAAACTACTGCATTCGCTGGCAGTAGCAGCGATTTTAGCGTACACCTTAATGGAAGACGCGTAATAAGTCAATCAAATAACAGGCGTATATTTCCACTACGGCTTGTGTAATGTGAACTCATTCATGCTACGAAGCCATTGACCGATGTCTAGCCGTAAGGGACCGGAATTATTTTCGTTATTTGTGTTCACGTTTAGTAGGTCTATATTATGACTTCATGAGTTACTCTTGAACTTGCGTCGTGCACAAAAATATTTTGGAGCGCGAATGAAATGAGAAATTATTTCCAACATGGAATGTTACTCTTCGCAGGCCTTAACACTAAATAAAAGAGAATGTGCGTGTGATTGTGTGCGTACGTGCGTATGCGTGTGTGCGTACGCCCGTGTGTGTGTTTGTGTGTGTGTGTGTGTGTGAATGGAAATGAATGAATGAGTGAGTGAGTGAAAGAGAATATCGAAATGAATGAGTGAGTGGGTGAACATAAGCATTATTTCATGTGAAGCTTAGGTGCGCTAAATCCCCTGTTGTCGAAAGGTTTATCAAAATAAGTATAAAGAAATGACTTCCAGAGGGAATTTATGTCTCAACTCATGAAATAGTGTAAGTCATTAGAAATCGATTCCCTCAGGTTGCGCCCCATGACCTTGAACTATCCTTGAGTAAACTGATAAGTGTGTGTCCGAAAGGAATTTTTTTAAGAACCTACATCTTGACAACAAATTGAGGTATAGAGAAATGAATGAAACAGAAACGAGCAGTAGCATAATAAATTGGAAAATATCGATTATATATTTTGTGAAAAATTGTAAACGTAAAAAATCAGAAAGAAATATTGGAATTTGAATATTAAATATTTTACAATTCTCTGTGACTTACAACTGCCGAAAAAAAAAAAATTATTCCTTTTTTCATAAACGAGCTCCCCAAATTGTATTTTTTCAAAAAGTGGTTCAACATTTCCAAAAACGGTGAAAAATGGTTGAGACTACCAGTATTTTCTTACAAAATTCGTTCATATTACATACCATAATACAGAAGACAAGCTGTGCCCGTGCGAATTATTCGCACCCAATCGTACAGAAAAGGATATGTGTTCTGAGAGTGCCATATTTGTACATCTGCTCTGACGCCATTAGTCTGGGCCCACCTGTACTCTTTGTTTTCAAAATTTTCACTCCCCAATCAAATTTCGTAAAATATCACTAGCTCTGACGCATTCTACCCTCGAAGCGCTTTCGATTGCTACCTTTTTCATAAAAATCCGTCCGTCCGTTGTGATGCAAAAGGGAGAAATATGATGTGACCTTACCATATATAGTACCTGGTTCACCTGATGTGGAAAAAGAGAAAATTTTGTTAATTTTAATCAAGCTAAAGAATTTCAAAAATATGTTTATTAAGTATATCCTGCTGTATTATCGTATTCATAAATTTCGAGAATTAAGATCACAATATTTAACTCCTACTTCATTAGTTATAAATCATAATAATATATGCAGTTTCGGCCTGGTAAAATTCGATAATAAAACTTTCTTACCCGTTACTTTTTGGGTTAATCAATTTTGCGAGTTGCTATTTGTACCGTGTCTCAATCTTTGTGAACGCATTAGTACACGAATGAATCGAATCATGGACATTACCTAACATTAGACTAACATAAATATAAGAGCTGTGACTTGTGAGCTCGAAAATTCATATTTTGTTGATGTACAAATTGTGATACATATTTATTTATATAGTTAATGAATAATTTTTTTTTATTTTGTGAAAAAATTGAACAAGTATAGACTTTAAAAAAATTGAAAAATGATTAATGTAAAACATAATTATCGGGACAAAGAGTGTCCAAAAAAATATTTCCATCCTTATCCTTACTTATTTCTAACTTTTTTTTTTTTTTTTTTATTATTAAGTAAATATTGATACAGTCTCAAAGGCGTAATATAAGCTGGACGCATAATTTGGGAATGTATTTACAATCGTATACTCGCGTTTAATCAAAGATTTACGGACTGAGAAGTCCATTCTGTTTTTTTTTTTATTAATGTGAGGAACTTTGTATAATTTCCATCGCCTATAATCATGAATATATAACAGTTTTCTTCTATCTTAAATTTATCTTAAATTTGGTTGAAAGATATTCCAACTTTTCTCCCAATTGACAAATTTATTACTGCTGCATCGTAATTCTCAAATCCTAAATAATAAATATAATAGCCATACTTTGTCCGTATGTGGAAGTAAAAAAGAGAATTAAGTTCAAGTATCGAGATGATAAGAATGATAATCTGGATGATTCATTTTTCGAACGTGGGATCGAAACGCGGTGCAAATAGCAATTCCCATTAATTTTTCGATGTTTGTTGTTACCACTTGCTGCTGACGGATAGATTGAGATGCTCATATATCCGTTCAACGAATTTTCTTAAACTTGAGACTTATGTAGATCCTTTTTTCGTACCCAAATACTTCTATCCAGTAATTTTTAGCAACATCGTCTGTCTTGTTCTTCATAACGGGTTTACATACACACATACCCATATACACACATATACCCACATATAGTTTATTGCTCATATTATAGTAAAGGATTATGATGATTATCTGCAGATACATATTGTATGATCTATAGGATTTATTATAATATTTAAAACAGGGGGATTGACAGGAATTATCTTATCTAATTCAATCATTGATATAAACCTACATGATACATATTATGTAATTGCACATTTCCATTATGTATTATCAATAGGAGTAATATTTTCAATTATTTCAAGAATAATTTTCTGATTTCCAATAATAATAAACACTATATTAAAAATTGATATTTCAGCCTTATCTTCAAGTATAATAGGTGCAATATTGTAAGGACTTAATGTGCTTTCCGGGTAATATTGTGCTTTTGCTCCCAGGACTATTTACCTGTTTCTCATTTTTGTCATGAAATTTTATCCAAAGTAAATGACATATCCTGAATTATTTTACTAATTTACTTCACGCTTCCGAGAAAAATATCGGATTCGGTTTGCGGTGGTATTCACAATCACAATGTTGTGCATTTATATTAACATTGACGTGTGTTTTTATCTGGGAAATTATTTTTTTATTTCTTATTTTTTTGCCCTCATGGTGACGTGTGTTTTGAATAGTTCCATATCGTGCGCGGTTTTATTTGTTTTTCGACTGTTTGCCGCAAATTTTAACCAAATCATTTCCTTGTTCGTTACTATTTTCGTTCGAAGAAGGTAATGCGAATGAAATTTTCTCATTTTCGTGGTTTATTCGTTCATTTTACTTGGTTTTCGAATTGATGGGAAGGCCCGTAGGGTGCACTTCTCTGACTGTATTGTATAGTACTGGGCCAGTAAAGAATGATGATTTCTGGTTAGACATGCCGACGCTAAACGAGCAACTATAGTGTACCACTTGACGTTCTTCAAACTACGTTTATATACGCTATCCTTGTGAATTTGAGGAATGACTTTATCAAATATATTCTAAATTGATGAACTCGAGCAAAATATCGAAAGTACGCACAAATTACACTCTGGTTTCCTATAAAGTCAAAGGTGCTTTTCTATCTTGGAGCGATTATAAATAATTCGATAATGAGCAGACATTCGTTGTCTGGGAGCTGGAGGAAATTTCTTCATTACGATTTTAAAACCTTTAAAATCCAACGTATCAACATGTTTCTGGAAGTCCAAAAAATTTTTTCCAAACTTTATTCGGAACTCTTGATCGCCGTAAATTCCAGAATCCGTTAATGAGGTTGAAGTAAAAAAAAAAGTTATTCTGGCAGGGGGTCGTTACCATCTCCTAAATAGGGAAGGTATCAGAACTAACGAAATTTGATTGAGAGGTGGAACTATTTCGTATGTTTTTCATTTCCTCATAGCTTTGCAAGTTTTCTTCATATTTGGAAATGGAGTAAGAGGTTGCCTTTTTTTATAAGCTTTTATTCTATTCACTACTGCGATTTTAAAATATACCAATACTGCAGCCAACCTTCCGCAAAAAAATAATGTTTATTTCGCATGAAGCTAAAGCCACAAAAAATACATATAAGCTTATCTTTTAAAAATTTATTTTTAACCGAAACTTAATTAATTAATTAATTTATTTACTAGGCGTTGATAACAACGTAGCCATATTAATAACGTCGATGTAGTGATCCAGGGGTTGGCTGGGTTTCAGTGGCCAATGGCTAACGAAAAAAACCTTAAAATGTGACAGTGTCAAAGACATTACCGACATTTCCGGAGTACATCTTTAATGTATCCGTATGAATATACTATAAATAGATACCTAAAACCTCAAAAAGACGCCTTAAACCACTGAAAATGTCTCCTAATTTTCAAGTTTCAACTATGATGTCATCAGCCACTTCAGCTGCTCCTGAGATAATGCCCATCATCTTACATTTGAATATATTCAAATTAACATGCCATCAGTCTATTTATTTATCTATTTATTAATTTATGTTTATTTTATTTCGGTAGGTAGGTCTATTTATTATTGTGTTAATTAATTTATTATCTATTCATTTAGAAGGCAGTCTGAGGATATTGAGGGGCTCGTCAGGAAGAATACAATACATTGGTCGTCATTTTGGACTTGAAAAGTTTAGCAGCGGGAGGGGTTGATGACGTCATAATTTTGGCTGTCACATTTTTTCTATGAGGTACCCCTGTACTCACCCCTCTTTGAAAGACGTATTAAATTGTGAAATATTCGCCTGTATTTTACTGAAACCAGGTTGAAGATTATGGAATCATAGTTCGATTTTCATCGCTTTAACCCAAGCTTTGTCGTGGTTTTATGTTGGTTTCAATTTTCATTCATGTGGTTACTATATTCGTCATCTATTCTTCAGTTTAGAATATTATTCGAATTTTCTGAATAATATTGTGTATCTTGATTCGTTTTGTTAGTGCTTAAAAGCCTTCGTCTTTATCTTTCGACAATCGTGTTAGTTACTTTTCTTCTAATGTATTCGACCATTGTCGCGTGTTTCCCAACCTTTGTCTTGATGTTTATCGCTTGGCTGAGATACTCCGCGTCCGCCGTTGTGTATATGTATTATGTTTACGTTGCACGTTATTTTCCTCGAAAGATTGTCTTTTTCTACAGCATTACTTTTTGTGTGCCTTTTGCCGTTGGCCTGCGTATTCGCTCGACTCGCTTCTTATTTTTCATTTATTTTTATTCTTATCAGTGTAAGTGTCGACATCGTTCGTGTATTATTTTAATTTCCTGCGGTGTTGATATTTTCTCTCACATCTGGTGTTACTTAAGGCCTTGTAGCCTTGACACTCATTACTGCTCCAGGGTATTTAACTGCTCTTAGTTTTTCCGTTATCTCTCGGTACACGAATTAACCGCGAGCCCATAGGAATTATGGTAAATTTCTCAATAGCTGATGGTATCGCAAAAATATGGCATGTATAGTCGATTAAAATACAAATCGATGCTGCTTAATGTAGGCCAGCGTCGTTTTAAGCCGTTGATTTGTCGTGTCATCGAATTAATCGAATTATCGATCGTTAGATGAAGTAGTGACTTCAAAATATGAAAAAATTATTATGATAGGTACGAATGGCATAGTGATGAAGCTACTTGTCTGTCGAATGCTGATGCAATATTAGTCAACAGTTACTGTTATTTAAATTTTGTGAACAAAAGGTATTAATGAAACGATGTGGGTTACTTTGAGTATGTACCTAAAATGGGAAAGTTAACATGACAAAAGTTCTCGTATCGAATGATGACCAAGTGAAGCTGAGTGTAGAAATTTTTTTCACCAGAAGATAGAGAAGAAGAGTACAACGTTTTTTATTTGTAGTCGACTCGATTAGGTTCAAGGCAGAATGACGTTGCCACGAATTAGTAGCGTAGTAGAAGTTTAGGAAGGCTAACGTCTCTTTAGAAGTAATTTTTTTCCTTTTTACCCAGTCTTCGTGTAAACGGAGTATTAAAATTGACCTACCAAAATGGTTTGGGATGAGAATAGTGAAAATTATCCGTTTCATGAAAAAACATAACAGTTGATACCATTTTCCCATTTTGACCTATTTTTTCTTAAGTATGTAGTTTTGAAAAAATTACCAAAGGAATGAGATTGAAATTTTCACTGAAATTATTCCTTACGTGGGATCAGGTCTGATGGAGTTTGGTGCTTATTGATTTAGTAAACTGAAAAAAAAAAATTTTCTGTACAAAGTTTTGAAAAAATGGTTATCGGATGAGGCTGAAATTTTCATGAGGGACATTCATTATATAAAAGCAGGCCTTAATGAGGTTTGGTGTCTATTGGTTCGATAGTTTTGGAGAAAAAACTTAAAAAAAAAAATTCCTAAAAAAGTAATTTTTTCAGGATTTTGAGTTGAGTTGAAATTTTTACGATAGATTATCTTTATGTCTGTTTAAATTTGATAGAAGTTTGAAGCCTTTTAGTTCAATAGTTTCCGAGAAAACTGGAAAAGAAAAAAATGACTAGAGAGAATTTTGTATTCACAGTCTTCAGAAAACTGTGAAAGAAACTGGGCTTAAGTTATCACTGAAGGTATAGTTGTTATAAAGGATCAGTTTTGACAGGAGTTTGGTGATTATTTGTTCTGTAGTCTCGGATAAAACTGGAGAATTAAGAATTCTCGGAAAAATAGTTTTTTTCAAAATTTTGAAGAAATGGTAAAAGGAATCAAACTGGAATTTTCATCATTTTAGAAATTTTTGTGAGTCTTTGGTGCCTCCAAATTTTAACCTATGGTATTGAAACTTGGGAAAATGTCAAAGGCCTTTAATGGATACACATTCGTAATAAAATTCTTAAAATACATCCTGTACTTTCGGAGCGATGAGTTCTCGAAGTTTTGCAAACCCACCGTGTTTTTTCATACAGATAATTCCTCTAAATTAAAAAATTTTTCCTGAAATATGGTAGGTAGAGCCTGTTAAGCCCTTGTTTGGTATTGAATTTTGGAAAAATCGATGGACCAGTTTTCAAATGGAAGCCATATTAGTAAATTTGACTTGGAAAATACACACTTACTGCTGTTAATATATGGAAGAGATATTTTATTTAGAAAAAAAAATTAGGTCTTCTCTAGTGCCCGTATGCATTTTCAAAAAATTATTTGAATGTTCTCAGCATTATATTATTGTTGTGGTATGCCAGATGTGACAATAAACACACAATTAAACTCAAAATTTACCAACAAGTAAAACATACAGTGGCAATGATATAACATATAAGAGTCTAATTTAATTCACACTATAGTGATAGATAGCCAGCCATGAAGTTAGATTTGTATCACCAAAACTCCCATATTTTTACCCTGTTTTTCAAATTAAAAGTCAAAATTGGAAACAAGCTATCTGTTGAAATGATGTACTCATCATTGAAACTATAATTCTGAAAGAATTATGTCTTTCCCCTAAAGGTTGCCCTCAATACTTTCTTAGCAACTGCACATGGTGCAAATAAGTAACACCATTTATGAATTCAAAATCTGGCTTGTAATACACAAATAATACATGAAAATTAAAACATACCAATAATATATCACCGAAGATTTGAATTCTATGTGGGTAGTTTTTGTCAAGTGACTAGACAGAAATATCAAGTATACTACATTGTGAAATGTTCTAATTACTGTTAACAAATATCGTGGTGCATCCACTTCACTTGGGTATAAATTGAACTGATATCAGATACTTTTCAATGCCTTTTCATTTTCTGTGTAATTCAGGCTCCCTTCCAATGTTCAGATTGTAACTACTGAGCGAAATGGTATTCTATGTCTTGAACAACAGTGTAGTTGTGCGTGAAAAGGATTCTCTACTGATTATTTGGTTGCTTGATTCTATGATTTTCTCATTTTAATGCGAGAATTTTGCGCTGCGTGGCCTTTGAAAGCACAAGAGCATCGTTATAATTTATTGTGGTTTATTTGTTTATTCATTTATTTATTTATTTATTTATTTATTTATTTATTTATTTATTTTGCAACTCCAGGATTGGCGTGTACCTACTAATAAAATGGTTGTTCCCCATTTCAGACGATGAAAAAGAAATTTTTTGTGTTGCGAGCAGAATCTACGACCCTAACCGCCTGCTTGGAATACTACGATTCGGGAAAAAAATGGAAAAACAATCATCCACCAAAAAGGTAAATATTTTTCTCGCGATTACGATTTGAAATTTTTGCGTATTTGCACCACTAGCCCCCGCTCCTACTCCCTTCGTATCCATTTTACTACAGCTCCGCTTCTTCATATAATTTGGTTCGTTTGTCACGACGATGTTATGCTGCTAAATGCGCACTATCGGTTTGGATCAATATTAGCGTTGAAATTGCGGAAAATATTTTTTTCTTCTTCTTTTTTATATTGCGTACTGTAAGTTACATACCAAACCGACGTCGAGTAAAGAGACTAAAGCTAAACGATTGTTTCGTTATTCTTCCGCATTTGTTGTCGTTTAAAAGCGTTGTTTTTCGCGTCTGTGTTTATAATATTTTTCTGGTCGATGTGGGTGTGTGATGATTTTACAAAATGTTGCAACGGTTGATGCGTGTTTCAGGCTCGTAGTCAGTGGGGTGGGCCAAGGAGGCAATGCCTCCCGACTTGCTTGCTTCCCTACCGTCGCCGCCCCTTTCCTGTATAATAAAATTTCTAATTTCATTCGTTTTACACTATCAAAAAATTACGGATTTTTGAAATTTTATTCATATTTTTGATGATAATTTCTCTTATTTTCATTCGAACAAAAATAATTAATACTTATTTTTTCAGCCTATACCTTGGTAAATTGTTGGTGTTGAATTTGTCCCGCTTATTCTTATCCGCATTTGTTTTAAATTTTTGAAGATTTCAGTATTTTCAATCAGAAAATCCAAACCAAGTCTTACTTTCGTTAACTTGTTCGTACTCAAAATTCAGAAATTTATACGTGGATAATTCAGCCGGTAATTTTGAGCAATGTTAATACATTTCGCAATTTCTGACTTAGTTTTATCTGAATTTGGCCCACGTTTTTTTGATGATAGTACGCTTATAGATGTTATGGATAGCACTACTAATCTGAATTTCGAACTACTGTAATAGGTAGATATCGAAAATGATTTTGTGGTATGCAACCCTGGGTGGCAGAATCCAGCCCAATACAAACCTACATAGTTTTCCCAGAAATAAAAAAACACTCAATTAAGTGAACAGACAGCATCTCCACCAACAGAATTCGGTGAAGATGCGAGTTAAGAGCCCAAGACCTGCTCAGCTAGCCAGGTGATCGTTTGAACCGCTTTATACCATGCAACAGGAAAAGGGTAAAATGAAAAATAATTACCTCATAGCTGATTTCCGAGAAGGCGTCTTATAGAAAAGATCAGCCTGAATTAACCCCAGTTAATTTCCTCGAGCCGGCCCGATGCCCGCAAATATGAATTAAACCATGTTAGAAAAAAATAGTATGTATTAAAAAAAAATCAAAGTTTTATAAAAATGATGAAAACATTTCGACCTGTTATGGTGACGACAAAACGAAGGAATAATTGTGCAAAAAAATCCATAATATGACAGTGTACCAGATATAACATAATAATTTACAAGAGAAAAGGTAAAGGAAAGTCCGACAACCGAGGTTGTATTGTATTTTACCACCACTAAAAATAAGATGGTGGCATGAAAGATCGAAAAAGTTGAAAGAGAGGGAAAAACGTTAGGCTACGTAGCTAGGCTAAAAGTTTAGCTTAGCTGAAGACGCTCACAGCGTTTTGAAGTGCGTGTATTTTATTTTATTAATATTTTATTTTATTATTAGGGAAAAGGACGAAAAAATTTTAATTTTGTTTTTTAGGGGATGGTCGCATCCTACAATTTTAACTTCACTATCCGGAAGAGGTGATTAACTCTTGACAGAAGCTGATGAGGAAACTTACCTCTGAGAGGTTAAAAATTATTAAAAGCTTTTGAGGGAAAATATGGTATGCTCGCAGCAGTGGTGACATTTACCTGAAACTCCAAGGTTTTGCACTGTTTGAAACCAGTTTCAGTGTTTTAATTAGAATTCTGATACCATATGATAGCTGGAAAAAATAAAAATTATGACTATTTGATTCAGCCCATTCGGACCCCCGTGATTACGTCTGTTTACATGGGTTTTGTGTGAAATTCAGAACAGGAACAAGTATCGTGAGAGACGGGACGTTTCATTTTCCTCACCAGAAAACTCAGACCTAGATTTCTTCTTCCTCTCCATATTTTGAATTTAGCGGTTCATGCCTAACCCGGAATGTTCACCGCTAGACTTCCGACCTATCTGGATCCAAGAGTTTCGCGCCTCATCACAGGACTCCATCTCCACTGTTCTGCCTCCATAGATCATGCAAACTCGTGACACTTTTTTTTGGGGGGGGGGTGGGATGATGGAAAAATAATGTTTCGGATTAAAAGTAGCGAAGAATTTCTTTGTTTTTTCTGCAAAGAATCACAATGGTTTCGATCATTTTAACATTGTAAGCATAATTTGATACTTATCTGTAAATCTGTAAATAATATTCCTAAAATAATTTTTTTTTTTTTTTTTTACATACGTTCTTTCTTAACTTATATACACTAATTTTGAAAATGTAAGGTTAAAAATTGTTTGTTCCCATTATCCTGGTGAAGGTCAGTAAAGTGATTGACAATTTTTTCTAGTTCAAGTGGTTGTAAATGTCGTGAAAGGTTTTTAATTGAAAATGATAATGAGTATCCATGTTTTCGAAAGAAAGAAAAAATTTGATGGACTCCTTAGATATGGAGGCGAAATCTGTTTTTTTGTTAAAAGTTCTTGAATAATTAATTTTTGATGTGTCATAACTCTCGTCTTTGTAATTAACGCTAAAACATTTGCAGACAACTCACCCGTTAGCGACAACATTGGAAAATTGACCTTGAGATAATAAGTTTTCAATAGCACTTTTCTAATTGAGACTTACGAACGTGAGAAAGGGAAATAGTTTTCAAGGGCACTTGTGGGGAAAGAAACTAAGAGAAATTAAGGCGTTGATGTGAAGTAAATCACCAAGATTAATATCGTAGTTTTCTTATTGCGTTTCCGTTTGGCAGGCCTAATGTATAGTATATTTTTTCTGAAATTAAGGTAATCGTCTAATTTTATGGCTACCGGTCAACATTATCAGTAAATTGAAATAGTTAACAGATAATTTTATTTTTAATAATTCTTGAAATTAATTATTTCTTTCCTCGTGACCAGCATCACTTATTTGTGAGGCAATTTGGCGGGTGAAAATAATGAAACATCAGTTTGTGGGTTTTACATTGTGGGTAGTTTCAGTTGGGGTTGATCTGTTGAGTCATTCATCTTAGAGAAAAACGTTAATAAAATCCGTTGGGTGCTGGTCACTGTTCTTTTAACATGAATTTTCCAATCACGTGTGGCAATACCAAATCTACCAAATCGAACTAGCCGTCATTTGAGGTTAGAATGAGGCGGCAGCTGGTCTTGAATCCACAACTTTACTTTTGTGTAGTCAAGCACCTTACCTTTTTACCGACTGCGTCAGAAGGAGGTATTGTGTTTGACTCTGTTCCTGGCAATCTAACGAAATTTTGTGCCACTCTACAGCGTTCAATATTCATCGAACAAATATGAAACAGGTCTCAAAAAATTCGTATTTTCAAGGTGAGTAACACTGGCCAAAAAAAATTGAAAAATTCCCCATACCAGACCCACAATTTTCATTCAAAATAAGGGGATTTTTTCAACACAAAAAGCAACTTAACCAAACACAATCCAAGATTCAACATATAAGGAAATAACGCATGCTGATTGGGTCTCCCAAAAGTTCTTATAGTTATATAAATATTTCAAATGTCACCACTTCTCTATTTGATATATTAGCACCAATAGATGTATTATGTAGGATTGGCTCATTTAAAGTCTGCTGATATCTGCTTAATAATAGTTATAATGAAAAATAATATCAGGAAGGAGTACTGAAAAATGAACTGTGATTGGCTCATTTAAAGTCTGTTGATATATCGGCTTCAAAATAATAATTATAAGAAAAAATAAAAATGCCATATTTCCAGAATTTCCTTAAACCAACTAATCAGGAAGGAGTACTGAAAAATGAACTGTGATTGGCTCATTTAAAGTCCGTTGATGTATCTGCTTCAAAATAATAATTATAAGAAAAAATAAAAATGCCATATTTCCAGAATTTCCTTAAACCAACTAATCAGGAAGGAGTACTGAAAAATGAACTGTGATTGGCTCATTTAAAGTCCGTTGATGTATCTGCTTCAAAATAATAATTATAAGAAAAAATAAAAATACCCTTTTTCTAAAATTCCCTCAATCTGACCAATCAGGAAAGTGTACTGAAAAATGAACTGTGATTGGCTCACTTATGGTTGTTAATTGATCACTTATATATAATTATATTTCATATCCCATCATAGGAATCAGTCAGCTTTTTATTTCTCCGTGTCCAAGGTCTATATTATGATGGACTGTGTGAGGAGGTATTATACTTACCAAATTGATGCAAAAGTGCTGAATAAATACACAAAAATACAAGTAAAACTGAGGCGAGGTCTAAATTTTGCTTTCAACATGAATCATTAATTTAGAGAATATCAGATAGGTATGAAAATAACTGAAAAAAAAAATGCATAGACCCCTTTTTTCATATTCTCTATTAACATTTTATAGTTAAAATCATTTTTAAAGGTCTAATTAGTTATCTTAATATTTGATTAAAATATTGAAATTTACTCATTGACCAGTACCAAAATTAAAAAAAAATTCAAAGTTCCCTATTGACCAATAAGAAAATAGGTATTAGTTAAAAAAAAACATAGGCTGGAAATGAAATTTGCTGTCACATAAATATTGCAACACAACCAAGTACCTGTCACTTGAATTTTTTGTATTAGGTATTTCATCATTATCAGAAACTATGAAGGTAAAGATGAATTTTGGAGGATTGAAGTGACAAGAGAAACATGGGCAGATATTAAAGATTTGCACTAAAAAATATTTGCAGTAGAAAAATAGAAAAATAATTAAATTTTTGAAAAAAAAAAATGAAACTGACTTCGTTTAGGAACATAAAACATAATAAAACTAAAATGTTGAAAACAAGTTTTCTAGGTTTTGTAACAGTAATTTTTTATAAAATTGATTTACAACTAACGCAGTCGCTGGCACAAATATCTTTCAAGTTACATACATACATACATACATACATATATATGTATGTGTGGAGACTCACTGGTATGAGGTAAAGGGGCTTGGACCCCTCGACAACAGTTGCCACCCCAAAGGGCAGGCAAATAATCATCTTTGTGACATTAAACCACACTAAATACGTTCGATCGTAATTACCTGCAAGTACATGCAGGTAATGTACGAGTACCAAATCGTGACATCACAAAACAATGTCACAATCCGTACACTAACTGGCCAGCCATATCTTATCATGATAGGGGATGATGCGACCTGGCTGCCCTCACCAACGTACGTATGTTTGTGTGCATGCAAATAAGCCGTATATAAACCACCCAAACCGGCTCTAAAATCGACATTGTTCGCCTTGGTTTTGTCTTACCCGTACATATGTACAAAGTGGCTGAATACGCTTAAATTCTGTTGAATTTCCTTCTGGTGAGAATATCTCTCACAATAAGGTATTCCACAGTGGTGACCCTGATGTGATTTTGGCTACGTCTTGAGGTGTCTTGAGGCGCGTTGGGCTATTACAAAAATTCAGCGCGATGCGCTGGCAAGAAACTCGCTTGCTCGGCAAATAAAAAATTTTTTTGCAGACTAAGACACCTTTTAGGTTGTCAAAGTAGAGTCTGCTGAAGTGGGAATTTATACCCCTCTCCTTAAAATATACAAACAAGGAGAAACAAGACAGTAGACCTGGAGGAAGAAGGTTGGACTCATCCCCCAACCCCCCCAACTTCGACTCGACACTCTACAAATTTAGCAAATCTGGAAGAAGGCCCTCAACACCCAGAATTAGCGCGACTGGGAACTGCAATAAATAAAGAACAACTAGCAGTTAAAACGTTGAGAAGTGGTTGAACTTTAAGCCAAAGTTCTGACCCGAAAACACCTGTCCTACAAACACAGGAGCCAGTGTTTTTGACCAGCAAGGAAGGAAGTAGTTCTGTGGAATACGCTTGTCATCAGAAAGACATAGCAATGGTCCCACCACCTCGCAGGGAGGAAGTAGTCAGCCACAGCTGACACCCGAAGTCTTGGCGCAGATTATGCGACTTTTGCAATTGCAGCCAGGGCACAACCCCAAGTTCTACAGACGGAGGATAGAGATCCCGGAATTTCTGCCCAATGAGGTAGACTTATGGTTGACTCTATTAGAAGGCAGGTTCAATACTGAGAACATAACTCTGAACCAGCGGTATCTACACATCTGTGGAGGCATGCCTCCACAGATAATCCGCCACATTCCTGACATCATGGAATGCCCTTCGTCAGAAGATGATAAATATGCCTGGTTCGTCAAGAAGATCAAAAATGTATTCGAAAAAACAAAGAACGAAATAATTGATGATGTGATGGGTGGTATGAAGATGGGGGATGACAAACCCTCAATCTTCATGGCGAAATTGAGGCAGAAGGCAGATAACATAGTAGTCCCTTCTGTCATAGGCAATCAATTTTGCAAACAACTTCCCCAAAGTGTTGTGCAATGCCTAGCCGCCGTAGGTTCAACTGTGATAAACACATCCGCAGACTTGGACTTCCTTGCGAAATCCGCAGGTAATGCACTCGAATACACCAGGTCAAAGCCCGTGGTCAGTGCAGTGTCTGCAGAGACTGGAGAACTCTCTCAACTTCAAGCCCAATGGAACAAAAGCCAAAGCTCGATGAAACCCAATAGTAGCTGGCAACAATGATCCAAATCAAGAAGCAACAACAACAACAGTGGCAATAGTAGAGGACGACAGTCCCAGTCCAGAGACTGAAGATCGAGTTCCAGTAACAGGGGTCAGAGTTCAACTCCCCCAAGAACATCATCTCCCAAAAACCAGTCTCAAAATTGGGATGATAAAAGTTGCTTTTTTCACAACCAGTTTGGCGCAGAAGCCACCAAATGCAACAACAGGTGCAAATGGTGGGGTAAATCCTACAACAAGGAAGTGTCAAACTAGAACGAGGGGCCATCCATGCGGCTGAAGACCCCTTGGAAAAACACTCATGCCGCCTGTTCATCAAGGACAGGACAAACAGGAGATGGTACTTGATAGACTCAGGTGCAGACTTGAGTATATTGCCAGTAAATAAAAACCAAAAAGTACTTCCTCTGAAATACTATCTCCATACTGTGAATGGTCAAAACCTCCAGCTTACACACTTAAGACCAGCAAAGTTAACATTCGACTTAAGGAAAATATGACGTGGTCCTTCACAGTTGCTGATGTTCCATACCCGATCCTGGGTGCAGATTTTCTTGCACATTATGGCCTGATCATTGACCTCAAAAACGGCAAACTGATCAATAGCGAAACTAAAAATTGTGTGGATGGCAAAACGCATGCTTACAGACCGGACACAAATATATCCAGCTGTACAAAAGTCGACGGACAACTCTTACGGATCCTGTCTGACTATCCTGGAGTCACTCAACCATCAATTTGCAGGCATCCTACATACAAACACGATACGGTTCATTACATAGAAACCAAAGGACAGCCTTGCCATGCTAGAGGACGAAGGTTACTGCCTGACAAACTCAAAGCGGGCCTTTGGGAAAATCAAAGATACACTGGCAAATGCAACTCTATTGACTCATCCAGACAAAAGTCTGCCATTATGCCTGAGTACTGATACATCTGATTTTGCTATTGGTGCAACCCTGTACCAATTGGATAAAGACAACAAGAAGTTACCATTAGCTTTCTTATCGAGGAAGCTCTCAAAAACAAAAGAACTATAGCACATACGATAGGGAATTGCTCGGAATTTTTGCTGCGTTGAAGCATTTCAGGCACCAATTAGAGGGTAGATTTTTTTCTGTGTATACTGACCATAAACCCCTAACATATGCCTTCACACAAAAAGCAAAACCGGCATCGCCGAGAAGAGCGCGACAATTAGACTATATTGGTCAATTGACTACCGACATTCATTATATAAGTGGAGAACTTAACACTCCAGCTGATGCCTTAAGTAGAATCGAAGCTATCTCGGCTCCTGTCCAATTACCTTATGCTGAAATAGCTAAAGCACAGCTTAAGGATGCAGAATTGCAAGAGTTGTTATCGAACGATGATACTACTCTCATATTGAGACACCGAAATTTTCCCAGTACTGATGTTTTATTAACATGTGACATCAGTACAGGTAAGAATAGGCCATTTCTAGCGGTAAAATATCGCAGGTTGGCTTTCAACCGTGTACATAATCTGTCACATGCTGGGCCAAAATGTAGTGCTAATATGATTTTGGCAAGGTTTGTATGGCCACGAATGAAGTCTGACTGCAACAAATGGGCTCGCAGTTGCCTGAACTGTCAAGAATCCAAAGTAGGAAGACACACTCGCTCGCCCCTCAAATCCTCAAACAAACGGAGCAGTTTAAAACTGTATATATGGACTTGGTAGGCCCATTGCCACCATCTCAAGGACACAGATACCTGTTGACGATAATAGACAGGGCAACACGATTGCCAGAAGCAATCCCTCTACATGAGATGTCAGCTCCTACAGTAGCTGCAAGGTTATACGATACCTGGATTGCGAGGTATGGCGTACCAGAAGTCATAATTACGGATCAAGGTTGCCAATTTGAGAGCTCGCTCTTTAAAGAGCTGTCTAATAAGCTTGGTGTTCAACACAGTCATACCACAGCTTACCATTCTCAAGCCAACGGCAAAATCAAGAGATGGCATAAAGCCCTCAAAGCTCTATCATGTCACATGATACAAAGAGATGGGTAGAAGTACTCCCTACCATCCTCTTAGGCCTTTGATCTGCCCTACAAACTGATACAGGTCACTCTGCAGCGCAACTAGCGTTTGGCAAAGAGCTACGCCTCCCAGGGGACTTCTTCACAGAATTGAAGGAAGTTAGCTCCAAAATCATGGTATAAAACATAAGAAATGATGCCAACAATTTCCTAAAACAGGCAGCTTGCCATGGCCAACCCAAGATTTACATCTTGTAACACTTGGCCAATACTTCACACGTATTTGTTAGAGATGAAAAAATGAGATCTGCGTTGGAGAAACAATACGCCGGTCCTTACAAAGTAGTACCACAAGATGAGAAAAACTTTGTGATACTAATTGCAGGCAAACCTCGAACAATTTCAATCGACAGATTAAAGCATGTATACATGGTAAGTGACGATAAAAGAATAAAAAGGTTGCAGAGGGAGAACGTAGAAAATATCCAGACAGATTCCCAAACAAATACGGAAGAATCTGTCGAAAAAAGTTAAAAAAATAATTCACAACAGAAAACATTAAAAAAGTCGGTAAGATTTTCGGACAATGTTACCACTAAAACATTCGATCCTGAGGCCCCCTTATGTCCATGAAAAAGAGGCAGGCCTCCTGGCAGTAAAAAATGTAAAAATTCCCACCCTTGTCGCATGTCTGAGAGGTTAATGCGAAGAAAATAAAATTTACTCCCGAAAAAGTAATATCCGCTATGTAAGTTTAAACCCGCTAAAAAATATGTGACAAAAATCGGAACTCCGTGAGACAAAAGAAACTCAGGAGATAAGCAAACGAGGAATGCCAACAAAAAGAAAATGACAGGAATAAACAAATCCACGTGCGATATGGAAATAAACATCGCAACGTGCGTTTACTGTTGAACACATAGATAATCTCAACGTTGTGACGTCACAAGCGGAGATTCCTTTGTAATAAAAATTTGAAAAATATATTCTATGAGTTTATTTCAGGCATAACTTTGCTTAAACTGATCAGAACTTAACGGGAAAACTTGCATTCGGTCGATAATTTCAAGCGCTATCCCCTCTACATGCTGATAAGAAGATGCGAAAATAATGAAACATAACTGTAATGGTAAATCAAAAACTGAAGTAAAATCACCCACTTCAGAACCGCCAGAGATCTTGGACGTGTTTTCTGAAATATTTTTGGTTCCTTTTTTCCTCAAAAAACCCATTCTAATGTCACTGCCAACCGATACCATCCTAAAGTCCGCCACCTCCTAATTTGCCCGGAAAACTGCTGAGTCTTTACAAACTCAGCAAAAGACCGAGCAGAAGACGGAGCTGGACCGGATAGAGGAGGAGCTGCTCATGGACACAGCTCCTCCTGTAGACAAAGTCCTAGTGGAGATGACAACTCCGCTTCCCCCAATAGTCTCTCCTCCCCAGTCACCGCCAGAATTGACCCCGATTCCAAAATCCCTGAGATTGGAGCCGAAACCCGCAGAGACCAGGGAGCCAATGAAGTTCCTCTTCACGGCCGAGTGGGCAGTAAACAAAAAGGCAAAGATGGCCGCCTTAGCATCAGAGACGTCAAACTCCCCAATGCTGAGAAAGCCACTCTTCAAGCAACTGCTGCCCCCTCACTCCCGCCACCACCCGTACGCCTATACAAAAAATCATCCACCTAGGCATAGGGGAGAAGGCAGTTGCGCCCAATACCAGGCACGCGCCGACGCAAGTCGACAATTATACGAGTGCGTCGGCACTGTAGTTGGAAGTGCACTGGCCAAGTGGGAGGCAGACCAGAAGAGGCGCTCATAAACCTGCAAGTCCCCCCAGGCCTGAGAGATTTGATCATTTTTGTGCCACAAAAACTGAGGAAAGTAGCTGTGGGAACTCACTGGTATGAGGTAAAGGGGGTCGGACCCCTTGACAACAGTCGCCGCACCAAAGGGCAGGCAAATAATCGTCCTTGTGACATTAAACCTCACTAAATACGTTCGATCGTAATTACCTGCAAGTACATGCAGATAATGTACGAGTACCGAATTGTGACATCACAAAACAATGTCACAATCCGTACACGAACTGGCCAGCCATCTCTTATCATGATAGGGGATGATGCGACCTGGCCGCCTTCACCGACGTACGTATTATCTTACGTACGTGTGTTTGTGTGCGTGCAAATAAGCCATATATAAACCACCCGAACCGGCTCTAAAATTGCCAGTGTTCACCTTGGTTTTGGCTTACCGGTACTTATGTACGAAGTGGCTGAACACGCTTAAATTCTGTTGAATTTCCTTTTGGTGAGAATATCTCTCACAACAAGGTATTCCACAGTATGTATATATATATAAAATGCAAAATTTTCAAATGAAGCAATTAGATTTCATTTTATTACATATTTCTCTGAGGCAATTTGTGGTAAATTTAATATAGATTTGACAATATTCTAATACACAGCATTATTACATCTATTTAGAACATTGGGGTACCAATTGTTATGAATGTTTAAATTATTTATTAATATACCTAATGTGTTGAAAACTCTCCACTCGCCTATTGATTTCAATCTAGTATTGATCTTCATATTAATATCAAAAGCTATTTGTGCCATCAACTGCGTTTGTTGTAAATCAATTTTATAAAAAATTACTATTACAAAACATAGAAAACTTGTTTTCAACATTTTAGTTCTATTATGTTTTATGTTCCTAAACGCAGTCAGTTACATTTTTTTTTTCAAAAATTTAATTATGGTGCCATGCAGACATCAAACTTTGATTTTCAAGAGGGACATTGGTGGGCATTGAGTAAAAGGTTACATCAAATGTTCTCATCTTCAGCACCCTCAGTTGTATCGAGAATTTTGTATAGTCCTCGAAAAACAATATTGACCAGTGTTATCAAAATTTCAAATGATGAGTATGCTTTTGAGCTCGGAGATTTATGGTGGATAAGAGAGAGGGAAGGTGGAAGGGTGTTAAACTGACAACTGTAATAGTGCAACTAGCGTTGGGTGATTTATTTCAATAACGTTTTATATTGTCAGTCTTTTTTTTGTTTTTGTCATATTGCTGGCAAAACAAATTTTTATCTGTTTACTTTTATTTTTATTATTGCTCATGTGGAGAGTATTTTGAGAGTTTCGAAAGTCTCCGATCAGTTAAATCAAAATTGAACCGATAGTACGAATCTCAAGTCGATTTTTGTATTTTCATAATACGATGAAACTCGAATTTTTTCATTATCAGCATCAACTAAATGTGGTAAAGGTTTATCTATATGAGAGAAAAGAGAGGCTATGTTCTTACACAGCACGTTTGGGACTATTCTCTTTGGGGAAATTAGTTTGTGCTTGTTCAGTTGGGAGAGGAGAGGATTATTGATTATATTTTTCGTCGCCAAACCATGGGCGTACCAAAAAATATTTTCAGACGAGCATGATTGTAATAGTTTTTACGTATAAGCTGTAGAATCGGAGAGAAAAACTTTTACGAAAAAACCAAGAAAGAATATAAAGTAGCTACTGGCTCGGTCATTCAATATTAGTCAAAATGCCCTTTGCAGTTTATATCCTGGTCCATACAAACATTATGTATTAATCGCTTGTTAAAGCAGTTCAATGAACCTCATCAAAACGAAGATTTTGCTGTAAATGGACAATTTATTTGCCTTTTCCGTGATGACTTGTACAATTCAGTTCGAACGTTTGTGTTTCATTCAATGTGTAGAAACAGATAACGCAGTGAGAACAGTTAGTTGAAACTGTGGAATTTTCATAATATCTCTTGTGTAGCCTAGTTTGAGCGTGTGAAAAACTGAAATACTTTTTTTTTAAATTATAATTAATTTAGCTCTTGTGCAAATGGTAATCTCTATTTATTCAAAGATTAAACAATTAAACTTTGATACTATATTGAATTTAAATTATAATGAAAGTTTAATATTCAACGAAATTATGTTGAATTAAGGATATTTTTAGGCTGGGGTTCTGTGATGCCACTTTCTTGGGGGCGCTTCCTCACTTTTTTTAGGGATGTACTTTTTTTTTGTCCAGTACAAAAATGCTGTATTCCCTCGCCCCCAGAACAAAACAACTATACATAAATGTTCTAAAAAAACAAATAAGCCTAAAAATGTTTTTTTCTCACAAAATTGTTTTAAAATTTTTATGTTGGTGGGGTGACGCACTTTCTCACTGGTCTAGACGGATCACAGCAGCTCTGTTTCTCGGAGTGTAGATGTGTAATTAAAACTTTTTTTTGCAATATTTTTGAAGGTAAAAGCATTTTTCTTGAGCGTTATACTGATAATTCTCATGTTCACCTCTTGTTCATATTCAGTGTGGAAATTCTCTTATTAGTCAAATAAAATTTTAGGTGTAATTATGGTTCGTATGTGAAAATTAGAGGATCATTTGAATTTTTAATAAATCAAGTTTTTAGGTGTGGCAAACTTATGTACACGAGAGAAAGACTTTGTACTGTTAAGCTTTTTTAATAGAGAAAGTAGCTTCTCTCTGGGCTACTTTTCGCTTCTCTGATGCTTCAAATAATAAATTATTCGTTGTATAATGATTGGGTGTGGCGAACTGGTGAACGGCAAGATGAATTTTTTTATTTTTTTCTCCCAAATTTCAAAAATTTTGAATACTTGGGATTAAATTTAAAAATTGATGAAATAAAAAAAAGTAATTTATTACAATTCTGCCGTACGATTTTTCAGAATTTTCGATATTTTTTCATGATTAAGGTATTTCTGTTTTGTTTTCGCCTGACAACGTTGAAGAAGGTACCTACATTAAAACCTAAAAAATACCTACGTATTTTCACTGCCTTTTTATAGTTCAAAAAATTTCTCTGTTTACATGTTACTTCGTTTTTGACATGGAAACCCTGATTTGGGCTTAATAGCTTAAAAGTCTTAAAATAAGTTATGTGCAGCTTTCCACTTTCCAGTGTTTGTATATATTTTATTTTATTATCATTTTCTTCATGTAAATTTAATTTCTGTCATTTATCAAAAGTTCTTCTTTGTATTTTTTTCATCTGCTTGTTTTCAAAGAAATTAGTAAGTTGGCCCACACGAATAACTTCCTCAATTTGTTCTGTAATCATCCCACTAAACATTTGCTGCTCTGGTCTGCGTGGGTCAGTGGTTAGGTAGCTTTTCAGTTGAAAGGTTGCGAATTTGACACCAGCTTCTGTCACATTCCTAACTTGAAACAGTTGTGTGTTTGGTTCAGCATTATTGATGCTTCTGTATGTGTTTGAAAAATTAATGCTGTTCGATCATTGCAGAAAATTGACCTCACGAAGGGGCTAGGGTTGGGGGATGATAATTATCCATTTCCTAAGAAGAGAAAACGATTGACACCATTTTCCCACTTTGACCTAATTTTTTTATTTATATTTATAATAATTATGTATGTACGAATGTATGTTTCGTACGAATCCGAAATCGTACCTTCCTAAAATGGTACAGCCATTTTTGTACAATTCTAAGATGTTACAAGGTATTTTATGCTGAGTCCGAAATTTCGGACTTGGTACAAGTATTTCGGACATTGTGCATGTTTCCTTGTACCATCCTAGGAGAGTTACAGAAGTTTCGTACAACGTTGTATTTTTGATTCACTTTGTACAATGTTAGTTGTACCAAATCCGAATTAATCACAATACATTGGTTTTTTTCGTGAATCCGTCTCTATTTTATTACACCTACACATTTCCGTGTTATAAATTGAAGTTACTTTTTTTTTTTTTTTTTTTTTTTTATTTCGCTATATCATGCCCCTCTCACTTGAGAGATTTTCAAAAAAAAATTATCTCATGTAAATGCCTATCCTGAAATGGTTTCTGTGAAATTTCATTTTGAAAACTCTATTCTGATAGCTGAATCTGTTATTTTCAAAGTTGGTCTCAGTTCTATTTAATGATTTTTGTGCCAGTTACAGTTCAGAGAAGTAAAAATTCAGCTCTATTTGGGTTCGAAAGTTTTCATCAAGAATTTTAGTTATGGACATGCTCTGTTTGCAAGTTTATTGTTTTATAGTTTTCGCATCTTTTCTGAGAAGTGAAAATTCAAAACTTCAAAGTAAAGTGCCGCACTTTACTAAATTGAATAAGCAGTTGAAAAAAAAAAATCCTTAAAATGTCAAATACAAACAAAAAATTTTTTTATTACCTAACAGTTCTCTCTAATCACTAATTAAAAAAAGCTAAATAAATAAAGGCTGTCTTTTACAGGAAATTTTATGAAAAATGATCAATTTGGACTTGGTACTACTAATCTTGTACAAAGTTGTTGATATGTTAAGTAAAAATGAGTTTTTAAAAATATGTGTGGGGACAATACTCGTATGAGGTAATAGGGGCTCGCACCCCTTGACGACAGTCGCCGCCCAAAGGCTGGCAATAATCGTCTTTATGACGTTAAATGAATTTACACTGGTGCGTTTGTATGTTCGTACCTGTACGTATGTACAGGTAAGATACATTGCACGGGCTGAGATCAATTACCAGATAACGATCTTGGTGATGTCACGGCCCGGTACCAAACGCGCTGCGTTGTTTCTTATCACCTCAACAGAGACAAGAAACGACATAACGCATGACATAATTACGTACATGTACGTATGCATGTATGTCTGTGTGCGTGTGCCAAATTTTGTATATAAACTCTCAGAACCGGCTCAAAAATTGCCAGTGTTTGCCGAGGATTTGGCTCTCCCATACTTAACCGTATGAAGTGGCAGAACACGCAAATACTGTTGAAGACCTTCTAGTGTGAATATCTCTCACAACAAGGTATTCCACAATACACTTTTATGAAACAAGTAAAACTCTTCCCACCAAAGTCCCATATCCAAAACTCTGAAGAAAAATGAGTAAAGAAAAAATTATGACACCATGGAGATTTGAACCCAACAACTCGCGATTAAATACCATAATTCCGCTAAAGCAGATGGAAAATAAGGAAGTAACTTGAGTTGAAAGAAAAACACCTTGAGATTCTTAGCATGAACAGAGTATAGATGTTACTACAAGAATTACGTCACATTTTGTCGGGTTAGTGATTGTAATATAAGCGTATAAAAAATACAAATTTGTACAAAATGTCTGTGATATCCTTTGATGATTCAAGAAAAATTTGTACTTGGTGTGAAATTTCGGACTTTGTACAAAATGCCTTGTATTTGTAATTATATTATATGATTATGTATCGCCCAAATTTTATGTTCACAGTTTTGAGAAAACTATGAAACAGATTGGGTTGAAATTCTCACGAGAGATGATCCTCATACAGGAGTAGATCTGAAGGAACTTGAAATGCTTGTTTGTTCAATAGTTTGAGAGAAAACAAAACAAAAAATTCTTGGAAAAGTGGTTTTTCCAGGAATATGGAAAAACTACAAAATTGATCCGGTTGAAAATTTAGAGGGGAATAGTTTGCTTAATTAAAATTTTGTAATTATTGCTTCAGTAGTTTCAACAAAAAACGTAAAAAATGGTAAAAATAATGTCAATAAAAAATCAATAGTGTTGTTTTTCCAGTATTATGAGAAAAATTTGGAAGAAATGGGGCAGAAATTTTGGTTGGAAATTTTATCAATATCAGACTAGGTCTGATGAAAATTTTGGAACTATTGCTTTCGTAGTTTTAGAGAGAAAAAAAATGAACAACTGCCATTACTAGCAATAAAACATCGATAGGTCGATATGTTTGATACATATATCGATAACTTTCGATCGTTTTTTGCAGTTCATTCGTTCATTTATATATTTCAAATTGATGGATGTTGGGTTGTTGAACTTCTAAATAATTTCAAATTCAGTGGAAACCTCTTATTGCTGCGAACACTTTACGGCACTCTTTTTTCCTAAATAAGCGGTGTCCTATTTAACCAATGCTGAATGTTCAGTTGTCAAGAAAAAAATGAAATTTGTAATTTTTAATAGCATATTTTAAGCATCTTTCATTGTGAATGGTCAAATTTTCGAATATTTATGACAAAACAAAAGAAAGGTTACTGGAGGTTCTCGATGGAAGATGGTGATAGGTGCTGACTCAGTGTATTCTGGCGCTTCTCCATTATGTTAAGACATGAAAGATAGGCCGTATAATGACAGGAAACAATGAAAACTATCTTCATTGAACTGAAGCATAGTTATTATCTCTTTAAATTAGAAAATTGAAAACTATTTTTCCCATGTCGTATCAACTCCTGATTTGTCCCAAGTGAGCGGTTGTCCCCCCGATCTGGTGTCCCTAATTATCAGTTTCCACTGTAATGTGATTTGAATACCATTTTTTAGGAAAAATATTTTTCGATCATAAACTTATTATGAAAATATTTATGAAAATATTTCGAAGTATGCGTAAAGTAGCATACTAGGTGTTCTAGAAAAGTTATGCAATAAATTTATAAAAAAATATTTTATTAAATGGTCGTATAAAAAACTGTTAGTACTGATTGAATTTACGTACTAAAATTGTGATAAAATAAAATAATAAATTTAATAGATTAAAAATTATTGAGATGAATTTAATATCAAAAGTTTTTTTATTAAATAATAAAATTTTAACTAAAAAAATTTATAGACTATAATTTTTTTTTTGCTTTTTGCTTTTTCAGTGCAAATATTTTTTATGTATTCGTTTGTTTTGCTTCGCAGGATGATTATTTTGAGGAAATGCTTCAGCATAAATCGCCGAAGCGAGGTGAAAGGAAAACTCGTGATCGGATTATTCTCGGGTAGCGATTGTTTTGGGATCGTTTTCGAAAATGAAGACGAGCTCCACGAATGGTTCCGATTATTGCTGATCCATCATCAGGGAGAAGATATCACAGATATCAGCTGCCCGAAGCCGTATTATGGTGAGTGTCGCACTCAATATTTTCATGCAGGTCGCTGTGCCCCATCGTAACAGAAATCAGAATTATACCCTAATCTTTTCCTATAATAACTTGGTCACAGAGAGCGATTGAAAGAAACGTTGAACCGCCAGTAGCATGGTTGGAAAATGAATATAAAGAAAACTATTTCCTCCTTATGTTTTTACGTAATTTTTGGTTGTGAACGCGTATTATTACATATTTTGTGCCTTTTCGAAGCGTATTAGGTATTTCGGAATTTTGTCGTTCTTTTAATTTTTAGAAAATGAATTTCTCCCAGTCATCATGTTCGTATTTTCCCCATTTTTGCTGTTCCATTTTCCTTGATGCTGTTTTCGATTGGTCTTTTTGTCACAAATTTCGAGACATTTTAGAAACTTGAAGATAATTTTTAATTTTAAAATGTTGAGCTAAGTGGTTTAGAAAAGTTCGAACCATGATAACTGATTGTCGTCAATACTTTCACATTAATACTCGCTTCACGAAAAACGTACGAGTTCTACGGGTTCAAATGGAACGTTTTAAAATATTTTTAGACAATTAATATTATTCGCTTCTTAACGCACGAAGACTCGAGTCCTAGAAGAGAATCATCACAATAATTGACACTATTTAATCGTACTTAAAGATGAATGCGAGTCGAGACCGTAATTCCGTAATCGGCCTCATATGTCAAAATGAGCAAATGAAATTCCAGCGGAGGCTGGATCTTGGACGTTTTAATCGTCTTGGAGTAAGTGCAAGTCTTCTTTGGCGTATGGAGTGATTTGGGCCGGATTTTTAAATTTTTGCTAAACGGGGCAAGTACAGATGTCAGCCGAGGCATTCCCCCATTTGACTAATCCCCCCTTATTACAGAACTGAATGCGATAACTTGAATTAAAAAGTTACCTTCGGATTGATTTTTCAAGAAAACAAAAAACAGCAATAACAACATCAGCAAAAATACCGTATGTTTTTACGAACTAAATGTTAGAGAGTCGTTATCCGTCAGTCAGTCAAGTGTCTTGAACTGAGAAAATTATTTTCTAACGAAATTTTTCAATTAGATGTGAAGGTGACTGTTAAAGTTTCTGCTGAAGGATTATTCAGCAGGATACAGTGAAGTAAAGTAATTTTTTCTTTATCGAAAATGTTGCATTTTATTTGGCCTACTTGAAGAATGTCGTCGAACATTGTTCTGGAAAACTTGTTTCATTACTTAAAGAGAATTATTAATGAATGTACTAGGACGTGTGTAACCTTTTATCAAAGTTCAAAGTTACCCGATTAGCATTAATGAATAATATCTGCCAATTAACTATAGGTACATCGTTTATCTATTAATTCAGTAGCGTTTTCGAAATTTTAGAAATTGAGTATTCTCTGGTAATATTTGTATTCTTTAAGGGAATATATGTATTTAAACATTAGTCTTCATTTCGATATAAATGTTACTCCAACAGAATTGGAAATGAATTCATGTGAATTTGATTCATTTAAATTTTGAGTGGAATAATTATTTGTTTTCACATTTTTTATAAAGAAAAATCTTAGCAGAAAAAAGTGAAAGCTTATTGAGCGAGTTTTCAAATTGAATCCTTAATCCCGGAAATATCTACACGTTGCTTAAGAAAGCATTAAAAAAAAAAAATTAGAATAATTCGTATAAAAAAATCAGCTGAAAAATAATCTCCTCAGAGTTAATATGCATTAATTGTCTAAAAGTTGCAAATTGGAGTCGGCAGTGTCAAAATAAAATTAATAAAAATGAAAAGAAAAATTCTGATTTTTCTCTTCCTGATGGTAATTTTAATTTTAGAATATTCTCCTCTAAGAAAAAGTATTACTATAGGATTTGAAAATTTAATTTTTATGTTATGAATCATCGTGATTACTACTTAAATGGATAAATAAATCGATCGTGGTTGTGTGATTTCGATCATCGCAGATGTGTGAACCATATTTTGAACTGATGTAAAAGTAGCATTCCAGCCTTCTGTATGTGTTAGTAGGGGACATTTTTTTCTCGAAAAATACACTCATAAAAAATGAATCAATAATTATATTTGAGTTTAAAAACTGTGTTTCAATTCATAATAAATCTGAAATGAGAACGATTTTTCATGCCCCTAATTCTAAAGAAATATTTAATATCAGTAAAATAGATTTTGTAGCGTCGTTCGTTCGAGGTTGGTTTTTAAATAAATAGCGAATCACTTAAGTAGTTGCCACTCAAGAAATTTCGTGTGAATGAATATTAGCTTAATACGTAATAGTTCGCTTGCAGACTTGTAAGATATATCCAACTAGTAGAGTTCAAATTTTCGGACTTTTTCATCTTGTATAGCTGATAGTTTTTTACAATAAAACCGGTGAAAATGGAAAATCGTATTTCGTCGATTGCGTCGAATTTATACAGCGTGCCTCAAGTAAAGTGAGCAATATTTTAACTGTAGATGGTGTACACCGAGTAAATAAAATAACGTTGTATGTATATGTCACAGTCAATTTCCAAAATCAGCCTTTATCGAAAATGTCTTGGCACTTACTATTTTGCCGCCTAATGCTATAATTTTTGACTGACTGAAATTAGGCATTATATATAATGCGCATCACTCTACGGCATTTTGTATAATTTCATTGTAGAATTTGGCCAAGTTTTATCAATATTATTCGTTATTTAAAATCAATAAACCATCAAATACGAATAGTCAAATTAATTCAAACGTATTATTAATAAATATATAGAAACATTTCAGGCAATTTTTTTTTATTTTTAATTACTTTAAATTTTCGTGTATAGTACTGGAAAAAAAAAGTGTTTGAAACTTTAGCTATTTATTACGAGATCAGTAAAGAGCGATGATTTCTGGCAAGACATATGCCTGCGCTAAATAGGCAACCACAGCGTTCCTTTTGACGTTCTTTGCTTTGCATTTATGTTCGCTATCCTTATTAATTTAAGAGATGTCTTTATCATAATATGTATTCTAAATTGGTGAACTCGAGCAAAACATCGAAAATATGTAGAAGGTACTCTAGGTTTACCTACTTTTTTGCTGGCATGTCTTGACATTAAAAAGTACATTGGTCTTATGGAGCTTTACTGGCCAGTACTATAAAGTCAGGCTTGAAATGACTGAAATGTGTCCATATATTTATGAATAATACGTTTGAATTAATTTGACTATTTGTATTTGATGGTTTATTGATTTTGACTCACAAATAATCTTGATAAAGCTTGATCAAATTCTGTAATAGAAAATGCCAGAGAGTGATGTGCATTATATTTAATGCCTGATTTTATTCAGTGTGGGGACAATACTCGTATGAGGTAATAGGGGCTCGCACCCCTCGATGACAGTCGCCGCCCAAAGGCTGGCAATAATCGTCTTTATGACGTTAAACAAATTTACACTGGTGCGTTTGTATGTTTGTACCTGTACGTACATACTGGTAAGATACATTGCACGGGCCGAGATCAATTACCTGATAACGATCTCGGTGATGTCACGGCCTGGTACCAAATGCGCTGCATCGTTTCTTATCACCTTGACAGAGACAAGAAACGACGTAACGCATGACATAATTACGTACACGTACTTATGCATGTGTGTCTGTGTGCGTGTACCAAATCCTGTATATAAACTCTCAGAACCGGCTCAAAAATCGCCAGTGTTCGCCGAGGATTTGGCTCTCCCATACTTAACTGTATGAAGTGGCAGAACACGCAAGTACTGTTGAAGACCTTCTAGTGTGAATATCTCTCACAACAAGGTATTCCACAGTGGTGACCCCGACGTGATATTTTTGGCTACGTCGTGGGTGTCTAGGCACATTGCGCTAATTCTAAAACTAGGTGTGGTGCACTGGCGAGTTACTTGCTTGGGATACAAATTTTTTCACAGACCTAGACACCTTTGGCTGTTGAAGCAGAGGTCTGACTTTGAAAGTGGGAAATTAAACCCCCCCTTCCAAATATATTTGCCGGAAGGGAACCAAGAGAAGTAGACCTGGAGGAACAAAGTTGAACTCATCCGCCAACTCCTCCAGCTTCGACCAGAGACTCTGAAATCTTTGAGACTCCGGAAAAATAAAAACAAATCAGGAGACCAGAAGCCTTGCATTTGGGAGTTGTTGTCAACCCGAATGAGACAACAGCTTGCACCCTCAGAAGTGGTTGTCTTTTAAGCCAAGACTCCGACCCTTCGACCCCAGACCGACAACCAACGGAGTCTGGTGGAACCTTTGCCAAAAACAATTTCAGAGAAGTACAGCAGATTACAATGCCTAACAGAAATGGAAATATGACAAACCCAACATCGAATCAACCTGGAGCAGGTGGAAGTGGTCAGCCACAGCTGACCCCTGAAGTACTTGTACAGCTACTACAGCTGTTACAGATGCAGACTCTGCAGAACCCTGCAATTCAAAGGCGGAGGATTGAGATTCTGGAATTTTTGTCAAATCAGGTAGAACTCTGGTTGACTCTCCTCGAAGGTCATTTCAAGACAGAGAATCTACATAACAACCAGAAGTATTCACACATTTGCAGCGGCATGCCCGCAGAAATAATACGCCGCATTCCGGATATCATGGAATGCCCTCCAGCGGAAGCAGATAAATACAGTTGGTTCTGCAAGAAAATTCGAAATGTGTTTGGTAAGACATAAAACCAAATAATAGATGATGTTATGGGTGGGATGAAGATTGGAGACGATAAACCCTCCACCTTCTTGGCTAAATTACGGCAGAAGGCTGACAACATCGTATCACTGTCAGTCATTGGGAACCAGTTCTGTAAGCAACTGCCCCAACATGTTGTACAGTGTCTGGCAGCTGTGGGTACCATGGTGATTAACAACTCCAAGGACCTCGACTTCTTGGCAAAGAGTGCCGATAGTGCACTAGAAAACTCGAGATCAGCATCCTCAATTTGTGCAGTATCGACAGAGACCGGAGAACTAGCTCAGCTTAGAGCCCAGATAGCTCAGCTGACTAGCGAAATAAAGAAGAAGAGTAACAACAATAATTCAAGAAACGGTAGAAGTAACAACCGCTCAAAAAGCAGGAGCAACAATAGAAATAACGATAGAAAGTCCAGGTCCAGAAACTGAAAGAGCAATTCTACCAGGGGTCAGAGTCCAACTCCCCCTAGAAGAACATTGTCCCCCAAACCCCGGTCTCAAAACTGGGACGATAAATCCTGCTTCTTTCATAATAGATTTGGCGCAGAGGCCACCAAGTGCAACAACAGATGCCAATGGTGGGGAAAAACGTACAGTAAGCCATCAAACTAGAAAGAGGGGTCATCTATGCGGCTGAAGATCCCTCCAAAAAGTATTCACGCCGCCTGTTCATCAAGGACAGGACAAACAGGAGACGTTACCTTATAGACTCAGGTGCTGACTTGAGCATTTTGCCAGTAAGTAAGAACCAAAAGGCATTTCCTCCAAAATACTACCTCCGAACTGTGAATGGTCAAAACCTTCCAGCTTACGGAATAGAATCCAGCAAAGTAAGCATCGGTTTGCGAAGAGACATGACGTGGTCCTTCACAATTGCGGACGTTCCAACTCCGATCCTGGGCGCAGATTTTCTCGCGCACTACGGCTTGGTCATCGACCTCAAAAAGGGAAAAATCATAGACAACAATACTGGTCTATGGGTGGAAGGCAAAACGCTAGCGTACCAACTGGACACCAACATATCCAGCTGCACAAAAGTCGCCAACCAATCCTACGGATTCTGTCAGACTATCCTGGAGTCACTCAACCATCAATTCGCAGGCATCTGACCTATAAGCATGACACTGTTCACTATATAGAAACTAAAGGACCGCCTTGCCACGCTAGAGCCCGCAGGCTACTGCCTGATAAACTCAAAGCAGCAAGGGAATACTATGATCGCATAATAGGGGAAGGCATATGCCGCCCCTCAAAAAGCTCATGGAGTTCCCCGATCCACATGACCAAAAAAGCCAGTGGAGAGTGGCGAATCGTTGGAGACTACAGAGCCTTAAATGCCAAAACAGTTCCTGATCGCTATCCAGTCCCAAACATAATGGATTTCAACGCGAATATGAAGGGTAAAACGATGTTCACAAAAATCGACATCAACTGGGCATTCCACCAAATTCCAATGGCTGAACAGGACATTCCAAAGACAGCGGTAATAACCCCCTTTGGTTTATTCGAATACCTTCGAATGCCGTTTGGACTCCGTAATTCTGCACAAACTTTCCAGAGATTCATCAATAGATTGTTTTTGGATTTGCCGTTTGCCTATACATATTTGGATGACATATGCATTTGCTCAGAAGGTGGTGAGCAACAGCACGAGAAGAATGTAAGAGCCATCGTACACTGTATACATGCCTCTGAACTTACCATCAATGTTGGAAAAAGTTTATACAAACAAACCAAAATTGACTTTCTCAGCTACCAAGTCTCAACCAAAGGCATTTCCCCCCTGAAGACCAAGGTAGAGCCCATTTTGAAATTCCCAAAACCCTCAAACTTTGCAGAACTCTGACGCTTCTTGGGGATGGTGAATTTCTACAGACGTTACATTAAAAATGCTACAGCCGAACAAAGCAGTTTGCATTGATCAAAACAAATAAAAAGAAAGATAAAACTCCACTCGATTGGACAAAAGAAACTGAAAAAGCCTTTGAAAACATTAAAGAAACACTGGCAAATGCAACTCTGCTCGCTCACCCAGATGAAAGTCTGCCGTTATGTGTCGCAACTGATGCATCCGACTTTGCTATTGGTGCAACACTGTACCAAAAGGACAATGACGAGAAGTTACCACTCGCTTTCTTCTCCAGAAAGCTATCAAAAATCGAGAAGAACTACAGCACATACGACAGGGAGTTACTGAGAATATTTGCTGCGTTGAAGCATTTCAGGCACCAATTAGAGGGTAGATGTTTCACTGTGTATACAGATCATAAACCCCTAACACATGCCTTCACGCAAAAGACAGAACCAGCTTCCCCGAGAAGAGCTCGACAATTGGACTACATAGGACAGTTGACTACGGACATCCAGTATATAAGTGGAGAACTCAACACTCTAGCTGATGCTCTTAGTAGGATCGAAGCTATCTCGGCACCGTCTCAATTACCTTACACTGAAATAGCTAAAGAACAGTTAAGGGATGCAGAACTGCAAGAACTGTTGTCGAACAATGACACAGCTCTCAAATTGAGACAAAGGAAAATCCATGGTACTAATGTTTTACTAACATGCGACATTAGTACAGGCAAGAATAGGCCATTCCTGCCAACAAAGTATCGCAAATTGGCATTCAGTAGTGTGCACAATCTATCGCACCCTGGACCAAAATGCACTGCTGGATTAGTAACATCAAGATTTGTTTGGCCCTGGATGAAGTCCAACTGCAACAAATGAGCTCGCAGTTGCCTGAATTGCCAAGAGTCCAAAGTAGGAAGACACACTCGTTCACCTCACAAATCTTTTAAACATAACAGAGCAGTTTAAAACGATACACATAGACTTGGTGGGTCCATTACCCCCATCCCAAGGACACAGATACCGGTTGACGATGATCGATAGAGCAACTCGATGGCCAGAGGAAGTTCCTCTCTATGAGATGACAGCTCCCACGGTAGCTGCCAGGTTATACGACACCTGGATTGCCCGCTATGGCGTACCTGAAGTCATCATCACGGACCAGGGTCATCAATTTGAAAGCTCGCTCTTCTAAGAGCTGTCTAAGAAGCTTGGTGCACAACACAATCACACCACAGCTTACCATCCTCAAGCAAACGGTAAAGTCAAGCGATGGCACAGAGCTTTGATAGCCTCCATTATGGCTTGCGACACCAAGAGATGGGTTGACATACTACCAACCATCCTCTTGGGCCTTCGATCTGCTCTTCAAACGGACACAGGACACTCTGCGGCGCAGTTATCGCTTGGCAAAGAGTTACGCATACCAGGGGACTTTTTCACCCACTTGAAAGAAATTAGCCTCGAAACGCTCGTCCAAAACATACGGACTGATGCTAACAGTTTTTTGAAACAGGCAGCTCGTCATGGCCAACCAAAGATTTATGTCTCCAAACACTTGGCCACAACTTCGCATGTGTTTGTCAGAGACGAGAAAATAAGATCTTTGTTGGAGAAACCATACGCCGGTCCTTATAAGGTTGTATCACGAGATGACAAGAATTTCGTGATACTAATCGCAGGTGAAGAAAAAACGATTTCAATTGACAGATTGAAACCTGCGTACCTTATAAACGACGACAGAAAAATGCTCCAAAGAGCAACAAGGAAGATGACAGATAGGAAAATTGAAGAAGAAAAACAGACCGCACAGTCCGATACCATACAACCACAAAAAGTAGAGGACAAACAGGTCAAAAAAGGTGATAAATCACAAAAAACACCAGTAGAAAAAACAAAAACCAAGAAAACGGTGAAGTTTAGTGACGAGATCGTCAAAATACACTACGATCCGTCGGCCCCCTTATGCCCACAAAAAAGGGCAGGCCCCTAGGCAGCCAAAAACGAAAAAACCAGATTCCAACTCAAAAATCCGAGAGATTAGCAAGGAGAAACTAAAAATTTTCACAAAAATTAATATCCGCTGCGAAAATTACAAACCCGCATAAAAATACGCACGAGAATCTGGGAATATTTGCAACAAAAGAAATTCCACAGATAAGCAGAGAATAAATGCGTATTTTGGATTCATAATAGCATTTAACTGCTTAATAGGAAATGCTTTGGTATATTCGAACAAAAGTAATTTTTGCATTTAACGGTGACACATAATGTATGTACGAGGTTCGGATTTTCTAATGGTAGGAATGGAAGTTAACCAAAATGTGAAATTTTAACTGTGGTGTGTTGGAATATAAGTAATTTAAACGGGCTCCCCCAGTTTTTGGAACCAATGGTACCGCAAGTGATGAAGATAGAAAATTTTTAAATATTTTTTCCCATCAAAAATTTTACAAATTCAATCATTGAAGTAAATGTAACGTGACGAGGTGAACAGACAAGCACATTCTTGTAGAATTTGCCTATTTTCAAAATTAAAGGAACTACGGAGGTTCAAATTTCATAAAATAAAAAATTTCAACTCGTACGAGTGTTTTTACTAAGAAATATTTCTTCAGTCAACTAGAAAATTAATCTTATGTGTATATAACATGTTTTGATGTAATCGGCGTGTACTAAGTAATAGCTTATGCTATTCAAGTATTGTCCATTACTCATCGGACACTTCGTATGATTTGTACTGAACAGTTGAAAAAAGTCTTAATAAAAAAAAAATTGATAAAACAATAATATGTTTTTAGAATTTCTACTTCTTTTATATTTTTCTGAATCGAACATTTTTAATAATAACCGATAAATTCAAGTAAATTTTTCTTATAAATTTTCGAGTATGTATTTAAATAAAACTTGTTCACATCAGACACCATAATTATGAAAAACAATTTTGAAAAAAACAAATATTTATCAAAAACAAAATTAGGTACAGACTAGCGGTTATTCATTTTAAAAGCTTCTTGAACAATTTCACTGTTAAACTAGCCGAACCTTGCCTCTTACTATCTAAGTAAAAGTTGACATTTTACAAAGTAACCTCGTGTGGATGATGCTTTAATAAGTTATTTAAAAAAATATTGTCATATTTCTTCTTTTTCTTTTTCTCTTTTTTTCTCTTCTTTTCTATTTAAATATACATTTAAACATTTAATATAACAAATGTTTCAAAGATATGAACTTTGTGAACTGTTTAAATGTTACTTTGACTTGAATAATATTCGAAAGATAGCGATAAATTCATCGAAATGTCTCGAAACATAATATTTTAACATTGAAGTTGAAGGAAAATTTTCTGACTTTATTTTTTATTTTTGGGTCCTAAAACGCGACAATATCGTTGTTTAGTTTATCCATATGTCTGAACTCTTAATTCCACTTGTTTAAACTCCTTTCTCCTCTAGGTATATGTTTCGTACTCGCAAAAAAATATTGTAACCTTTAGGTAGTTTCAGTATAACTTGTCGTTACGGTGGTAGGTTTTTTTCTTCTTTTAAGCCTATCCAGTTTTCACTTTCTTCGTCACCTGACGATGTCATGCGTTGATGAACCAAAAAACAAACAACTGTTAAATTTCACGAATCCGGCCGTTCACTTTCTGTTTGAGTTTAGCATGGACCATCTTCAGATCTAGCAACGTTCTCTACCTGTAATCTCGAACGTCTCGCAATGAAATTAGTTTGGTGATTGGTACTTTCTTATTTTTCTCTCGGTAATTCCCCAAATGTACTGCGGTTATAAAATTTCTGTTGTCAGCTAGTTTTGTCTTTGAAGTGCGAGACGCCCTTTTTTTGCTGGATGTCTTCCGACATTTTCCAAGCGGGTGGAGAGCCTTTCAGCCCCTCGTATCCTTTCCTTACAGAGTTGTTTCGTAGATCAATCGGCGTAAAGGCCTCGAGACTTCGGCTTCGCGCAGTTGGATCACTTTGCCTGTATTTCTTGTCGAGTGCTACTGCAATATTGTCGATCTTGCAACGTAAGATTCATCGAAGAAGATCGATCTATTTGTGGTAAATTATAAGGCTGACCCTCTCTGTCTCGTTCTACGTTCAAATATGGAAAGCCTGCTGAGTGCAGTGGCGCTGTTATCCGGTTGTTCAAGTTGTATATTATCTGATAAAATAATCAGTCAACTTTTTTGTACCAATTCGAAGTAAACACGAGAATAATCGATAAGTATTTTTTTTTTTCAATGCGATTGTTCACGTGACTAGTGAGAGGATGTAAACAACAACGTAGTTGTTTATGGCTGATACTGACATTTGAGGGTAAAGAAAAATACATGTATCTATGTACGTATATTTATTAATAACCGTCAAATGAAAAATGTATGGATAAAATTTCGTACGATTTATTTTATGCCTCTGTTAGTTCGTATATACGTGATGAGTCCGTCATTAAATCATACTCTTTCGGTTATGAGGGGAGGAATTATGAGAATGTTTTGTTTTTTATATACATTTTTGTTCAGGTAAATTAAAGTGACAGGAAAATCACAATTGATTGGAATGACGCACTTGAAATCTGTTGCTGAGTGATATTTCTTTTAACAAGAAATTCCACCATGTTAAAAAGCCTCTTTGAATATTTGTGAGTGAACGTTCTTGTACCAATACTTATTGAAGCAGTTTGTCCATTGTCCGCACATTTCTGAGAAGCGAATCGAAAAAATGTGTAAGTGGAATACCTGTTACTTTTGTTGCAATGTTTGAGATGTGTCGAGTCCTAAATTCAAGATTTCAGTCTGATAACCCTCCTAGAACTGAATGACAGCTTCATTGAATTTTCGGTACTGTTTATCACCATCTGTTTTCCAAAAGATATTTTAATTTTTACTTTTGGATGATCAATGAAACTTGCGGACAGCTGCGAAGTAATGAAATTCGTCATGTATGAAGCAAGGTATATATCATCAGAGGCGAATTTAGGTATTTTGTGCTTATATAGGCTAAATATATTAAGGTGCCCGCAACCCTCTGTGTCATATTAAGGTTTAATCATCACAGCAAGGAATCACTCAAAATTTTGTGCCGAGGCTGCAGAATGATTCATTAGGCGCATAATAAAGAAAATATTTTGTACAGTTAGGGGCTCAGTTCATAGACAGGTCAGAATTCGACTCATTCATAGGTCGGGACTTAACTTATAGACATAAACTTGTATTTGTTTTTTCCGAATAAAGAAGCAATCGATTTATCGACGAATTTTTGATCGAAGTCAATCATTTTCATTTTTGTACGCTTTCATTGCAGTTACTAACGCAATAAAATAGAAGGTATCTAGTTTGGCACCAGTCCATTGCAGTGGGGTATGACGTTGCAATCGGATTCGGTTATGTTTGTGTTCATTTTTTTCTTTCCTTACTCTTCAATTTATCGCTCAGGTATAATGTCAGATTCGATGTTTTCCGCCTCAATACTGCCAAGTCCAAATTTCATCTCATCGGATTTTTTTTTTTTAATGTTTATTTCGGAGATTTTGACTCACTGTATAGTGGGATTTTAATAGGACGTGTTTTACACTTATAAAATCGTATTTAAAAAATTAATTTCTACTTAACTTATTTGTAAATTTTTTTTAAACTTGAAACTTATATACTTTCAGTTAGTCGTAATTGATCGCTTAAGTATCGAATTTTCATGTTGAGAAATAGCGAAAGAATGTTTTGTAAAAAGGTTAATAATTTTGATTATTATTTTTGAAAGTGTCGCACTCAATTTTACTTCGGGTGGAAAAAAAGAAATAATTAAATATTTCTAGTAATAAGGCACTTGATTATATTAACCTAAAATGATTTGTTTACATTTGATATCTATACTTCTGGCCTTCTGCAGTATCGATAATGTCACTAGATACCTCATTTTCTTTCGGTACGTAGATACCTAATTAAATAACAAAAATAGGAATTATGTTTTGGCTGCGTAAGTTTCAGTAGAGGATTTCGTAAAATGAATCAAAAATTTTTCTATATTTCGCCATGAGACAACGTTCACACGAATGTACTTTTCGTCAAAATTAGATTGTGGATTTTAAATGACCATAAAATAAACACAAAACCAGTTTATATTCAACTAAAAGTAAAAATTATTTTGAAAAACAAAAACGAAATTATAACACCAGCATACACGCGAATCCGCGTTCTTCCACTAAAATTTGAAAACTGGTTCCTTTAAAAAAAAAAAAAAAAAAAAAAAAAAAAAAACAACTACCTATACTTACTTTGTATAGTAAGGAAATACGAGTTTGAAAAGAAATTTATGGAATTTTGTTTATGTGGTAACGGAGAAATTGTATTCAAATATTGATGAAAGATAACATCGACAGGCCTGTAAAATTGAAATCTCTTTTTTTGCAGTGAAGATAGCAGAAAGTAAAAATTTAAAAACTTTTTGCCTTGTGATAAAATAATATTTCAAGGAAGTGATAAATTTCTAAGAATTGTCGCAAATACCTGGTAATTTTCGAGCAATCAGGATGTTAAACGCTAAGCATTGTTTTTTTGAACAGGTATGAAAAGGGAGGAGTAAATGTTTGCAACGCTTAATTTTTTTTTCGTTGGAGTGGGACACCTGAAAATCTAAAAAGGGAACTTTTGTTTTATTACTGTTTCTATATTAGTTTATTTACTTCAGTAATTCCTATTTACAAAAATGAAAGAAAAAAATCTTCAGCTCCCAGTAGCCGTAAATGGCAAGTAAAGGTAGATGAATTGATTTCACATAATTAGTTATTCTTATTAACTAATATAAGGACAAAATTTTTAGCCTTTAAAATCCGATCTATGTGATGAAACAGAGCCAGAAATACGCAAATTTTTAAAGTTTTATGAGATCAAAAACCTGCAATCCTTTGAACATTTGGTTTATCTCATTGGTTTGTGATACCATATATGCAACAAATCAAGTATTATTTAACACCATTAAAAAAACAAGAAAATCTGAAAAAATCTGAAAATACTTTGAAAAATGCATTTTTGATATTACTTACCTAATCCGTCCAGACTGGACAAAGTCCATTTCTAAACCTTGTTCCATACCATCATACCATCATTGATAATAATCATAGTAGAACAGAAGTATAGATTAGATTTTGGATAAAGATGTCTCTGAGCCTGGAACTGCACCTGTATCAAAGTTCCATATTGTAACAAAAATAAGAAAAGTAAATTTATTTTATATTAATGAAAATAGTCTGAAACGCAAAAACTAGAAAACTATGCTAGACTCTGGTATCAATATTACTCAAACCAAAAATAAGCTGCAAACATCCTATGCATCAAAAAGTATTGCTATTGCTATGAATTTGTATATATGGCATTATTTCGGAAACCCAATAAGAAATTATCCAATTCTTTTACTATCATATATAGAATAAGAATCTGAAAAACATGGTGTGCAACAAAATTTAGAAAAATAGAGTCTCCCTTACTAAAATCAAGATAAAATTTCATCCACGGATACTGAATGAAGATGATATGAGCTAGGAGATACTTATTTCATCTACTGGAATTTATTCCACATAGTTAGATAAATTACTATGTGAGAATTATCATCTTTTAAAAACTTTGCAGTTGGGTGAAATGAATCCGTAAATAACAAATTTTCAAAATTCTAAAATATATGAAATATGGGACCATAAAACCATTCATAATGTTCCTTTCAACGACATTTTCAGTCTCCAGTCATCGTATCACATACTGTGTGGAACTATTATGAAGAAAGCTATCACAACCGTACCTACCCAAATTAAAAAGCAAAATAATGAAAAACTCAATTTCTTTATTTTGATCGTCAAAATAAAATTATTCTCATAGTTGAGAACAAAAAGAAAAAGAAACATTAACTTTGTTACTCATCATCATATATGGGACTTGTGAAATGAAGAGAAAACAACAACAGGTTCTGGTTTAAAGAAATTTCGGTTCTGGAAAACACCTTCCTGAAAAATCCTTATTACCATATGAGGAAACTCGATGAGAAAGATGTGGATATATTCGGCATCAATGAATGAAGTATAAAGCATGGAAATTTGAAAACTGCGTAAGACTTCATCGTACTCATTTATTAAACTGGAAATAATTGTAGAACATCTGTATCTCTGAATACATTTTCATAAATATGTATATATAGGCGTAAATACAGAATTTTTACGGATATACGATTTAAAATTATCCAATTTGGTTACTTCCAAGTATTATGAAATAAGAAAACCATGAACGAAGTGCAAGAGACAATCTAGAAAAATTAGGGTCTGTTTCTAAAAATAAATACTAAATTTTACACCTGGATACTGGATGAAAATACTATGGTTGTGGAAATTCTCATTACCTTGGAAGAATTTGTTCACAGATGACTTAAAAGAGTAATTTTCTAGGATGTCTATGCCCGTGGTTCTTTAGGTCCTGAATTCGATTTTTGTTTTCATTTTTAAATAGGTTTTCTGTTGAAAATTTACTTATTAATCTTGGTACCATGGAACGACCTGGGGGTTGGGGTAGGCACGTTTTTCGTTTTATAACTCAAGGGAAATCTTGGCACTAATAACTCAAATTCACATATATAAGCCAATTTCTTGTTACCACGGTACAGGTCGAAATTTTTATCCAATGGGCACGAAATTTGGAACGAACATTAGTACTAAGCCAAGGACCTGACCTATTGATTTTGTTGCGGATCGGCCGTATGATACTTCCGATATAGCTATTTTCGTTTTGTTTTGACTATAAAATTTATAATTTTTGACCAGTTGATACGAAATTTGAAAAAAATATTCACTATATTATAATTTGCTATAAATTTTGGTGCGGATCGGTCGCGCGGTACTTCTGGTAACACTTTTCGTTTTTATTTCGTCTATAAAATCCCTAATTTTGGACCAATAGGAACGTAATTTGAAACAAATATTTATTACAATTTGTTAATAACCTTTTAGGGACTACCTTATTTTACATTTTTCGAAAACCTACTTTCTCTAACGAATCTGCTGCGGTTAGAGTTTTTTCTATTTCACTCCTTCATGAATCCTCTCTGCTGCTTCAAGTAAAAATATTTTTCTTTTCCTGTGTATGGTATTCGTTTTCAAATCAATTTTCGTCTATTAAAAGGTCAGTCTCGCAATCTGTTTGAAATTATTCATTTCCTATAAACATTGAAAAAACAAAAAATCGTTCGTCGTAACCTATTTAGGTCGGATTTCATTCCACTAATAATTCCGGCTTCGATAAGTGTAGATTAAGGTTCAACTGTGACAGTTGCAAGAGTTGAGCTTTTGAAACCTTTCATGTTCTGCTCGAATACACGAGTCGAACTCAACGCTGCGAACAGAGATAATCTATTCGAACAACCGTCGCGTTCGGTGTCTCGATGAGTGAACAAATAATAATTTCCAATACTGAAATTATTTTATCAACGAAAATAGACTTGAAATTGTTTACAAGTTCGAATGCGTTGGCTGCATTAAGCAGACTTGAATTTGCGTCGTCTTTAAAATCGACTTACTCGGCAATATTAAAATGCGAGGAACGATGTCACTGTGTCGAAAAAAAAAAAACCTTTTAATAATTCGACTAATAGCTTAAAATAAAATTATATTTGTCCTGTTTAGTTCCCCCCACATCCTTGTGTTAGCGAAATGATAGCAGGAATGCAAAAATTCAATTTACTCCTATATTTTAACAATTTTTTGGGGGAAAACGACTGTCAGAATTGTTGATTATATTCAGTTGTTTAATAAGAGTCTGATATTTATCAAGTTTTTGGTTGCTTTCATTTCTTTTCTGATTGATATATTCCTTTGCTGATATCTGTAAAAAGTGGCAAAAATGGTATTTTTTGCTTTGTCACTCGTGTGGTATTGGCAAGAGGGTAAGATGAATAAAAGTAATAATATGCATACTACCTTGGTCATGACTTGAAAATATATAGACATATTCGAATAAAACCAAAAAGGCATGAAAGAATATTTTATTGGTTATAAGTAGGTACATGTCCATTTATTTCTTAATTTAGTCTCAATTTACTGCTGAATGAGTTCCCATTTTCAACTTTATAATTCTTCATTAACAATATGAGAAAAGTGATTAACTGTTGGAAGAAATGTGTAGTTAGTAAACGGAGACTTCATCAAAAAGTACACGTATTTAAAATATGCTTTAATTTTAATTTTTTTGTTTTATTTGAATACATTTTTGGATTTAGAAGTTGTGATTAAGTGAACAATACTTTTCAGTCACCCCTCGTACCTTCCACTGGTGGACACTTTCTTTTACTTTCCACTCTGCATCAGGATAACTCTGAATTTTAGTTCTTTTCTATCGGGAATATTTGTTTCTTTGTACATATTTGATAATTTAGCTACCTTAAGAGTGAGAGAAGATTCTGTGAAATAATTTTCATTTGCACTTATCAGTTTCATTGACAGATCGATGAATATATTGATTTTTGCCATTTTGTCATTTCTTACTTTCCTTGTATAATTATTGTTCTATTTTGCCATCTTTGCTAGAAGTGAAAGATAATAGGTACCTATTACAAAATGTTGTAGCACTATTGTTTTTATTTGCAAATAGCATATTTGCTCTCTCGAAAATAAAATGGTGAATCCTAATAGTTGAACCAGTTAAGGTGTTGCAAACCTGTAAGGTACATAACAAATATATATACAAATATATTGAACTAAATCTTACATTTGAAAAAATTTATCGAGATTCTAGAATTCAGGTGCTGCACTTTTCAATTAAATAGAATAAAACATATCTTTAATTATTTCGAGAATGTGAAAAAAAAAAAATAATAATATTGATAACAAAAAACCAAAAGGGAAAAATACGCTTGTGCGCATACAAATACTATATAGTTCGAGTCTGTGAAGAAACATTAACCTGAAAACTTCTCAACGCCCTTGATAAAATACTTGTTGACAAGTCGTTAAATCATTCCTTTCGATATCAGACTATAATGAATATTAATTAATGACAAACAATACTTGAAAATAGCTCGTTTTAATTGTTCGTTGGCATTACAGAACCGCGAAAAACAAATTAATTTTTCTGCGCTGTATATTTTTGTTCATGTTCTCCCCAGAACCCATGAACCCACACACATTTGAGAGGAGAAAGATTCGTCAAGAGTACAAAAAAACAAAAAACTGTTGTAATTAAAAATCGAAAAAATGTTATCCCTAATGATTTCTTCGTTAGAATACAACTACGAGGTTACATTAATGCTGAATCATCGACTTACTCACACTTTATTTTGAACATCCTTTTTGTAAAAACAATTAGAAAATACTATTCTGAGCCACTTATGTTTCCTCATTAGTGTGTGTGTGTGTGTGTAGGTGTGTTTGTGGTGTGTGATACAATATTATAGGATGCAATCAAGCATCAGAATTCTTTTGTGGTGCCCATAGTTGACGCAGAACTTTTGAAAAATGCGAAGGAGGTTTCTACTTAAACTAAGCGGTTGAATGATATTAAGAGCCTCTATTCTGGATCCAGAATTTTCGGTTTTGACATTGAATGATTGGTTTAAATGCAGCCCTCAACTTTACTATTTTGGACTTATTTCCCAGCTCGTAACAAAATATTGATGTTATTCAACTCACAGCTACAAGTTTTTAGCTTTCGTTCAAGAATAAAAAAAAAACAACTCCAATATCAGTACATATTTACTTCCCTTATTAGCTGGTGGGTCGCCTTTCAAACCTACTAGCTGAATAGTATAATTCCATCAAAAATAATTAAAAAACAAGCAGCCTATAGCTTGAACTTGACTCTTTAGACTGTCAGAATTTACTCTCCAGATTACTGGAGTTTGGTTTTATGTAAATGTGCTAGCTCATTTAGGGCCAGTTTTTCAATTGCCAGCTAAGAAATTTAGCAGTCAGCTAGTGTTAAAATCTTATTTAATTCTTAATGCGATTTGTGTTATCTTAACTGAGGATGGAAAAACTGGTACTTAGCTGGTATGTTTTACTCCCAACTTGCCCCTCCAAATTGCTGGTATTCAGTATTTCCTCTATACCTGTTAGCTGTTGTTAGGTTTTGACCTGGAGTAGGCATATAATGTTGCAGTTTGGTGCTTGAAAGGTTGTAAGGTTTGTGATCCAGCCTCCATCGCATTCCCAACCCAAAATGGTTGCATCTCCACTTTGGCTTCATTAGTGCCCCCATTAAGGCTTTTTACTGACAGATATGCGCATGAGGGTAATAAGAGATCATTGTGTTATAATATATATAGTAATAATAAATAATGTAAAATTCATGAAAAACAAAATAACACAGGATAGAGGCTCATCTCTTATCACCTTAATGCACATACCTACTATTAAAGAGTCTTACCCTGGTATGTGTTTGAAAACCTCATGTTGGGGAACAATAAGCCTATAGATTCCTATACAATATTACTCCCCACCATTTGATAGTGTTGGGTAAAAATGACTAGAGTTGAAGTGTTTGACTACCTCAATATTCAAGTAGGCTTCTGAAATATTTATATATGTAAGCTCTTTAGAAAATAATGAAGAATCATGTAGACACATCTTTCATCTTTCCATACTTAAAATCCATCAATAGATGAATACAATACGAATCTAATATATATATGAGAGATCTCTGCAACTCACTATATCAGCAAATGCGAAACACAGACAGAAACTGTGGTTATTTTAAGAATGTGAATACATATTCTTACATATATATTTATTTAATACATGATCAGAAAGGGAATGTTTACACTGTTATTTTGCAAGTGAAAAGTAGCTCTTACCATTGATGAATGTAACTTTGATGCAAAATTAATGCGCCTTCATGTAAAAACGTGAAGCATTTTTTTACATGGAGGCACATTCATTTTACATCGAAGTAGAGGTTAAACTTTCTGAATGAAATGTTAAATCTGCCACCATAAGGAAGTTAGTATTTTGTTCCATTTTTTATAATTTTTGTGTAAGACCATAATTTGATACAATTTTAACGTTTTATCGTTTTCTGATCATTAATTATATAAAATATCTTTCTCAACAAGGTTCAAAAGTGAATTTACATGATTTGAAAATTGCTCACTCTCGTTTTGCAAACTCCTTTACATATAAACGCTCACTTTTGAACCTTTCGTGTGTAATATACTATTTTAAATATGTACACATATATGTATAGATTTTGCCATTTTAACTCTTTTCAACCGGGGAACTTTGTTCGTTTTCTTGAAGCTACCATTTTAAAAGTGGATTATTACGTTTCTTGGAAACAGTAAGTTAATGCAAATTGGCTTAGTTAAAAATAATATTTTCTGTTTGAATAATGCATAAATCTTTTAGAAATTAGTGCCTTGAGAAAGTTATAATTTTTGGCAAATTAGATGAATAATCGTTTAAATTTAATGATGTCTCTTGTATGACGTATTGTTACTGTTGAAACTCGAAATCAGTCAAAATTAGTGATAGTTTTTACTCTGGTTGTATAATTTGAGTTGGCAATTGCTTGTATTGACCAACAATGATCAGTATCAAAACTTAGTTATTAGCCAAAACTGGAAGTTGCTAGTTGTAAAATTCGATGAAAAAATTAATGCTATTTTCAAATATGTGTTTTAATTTAAAAAAATTAAATTAAAAACAAACCTGCCCGCATAAACGTTATATTATAGACCTTGTAATTTTTGTGAGAATAAGGCTTTTTTTAAATTTAATTATTTCAATTTTTTTTAACTGAAGACAAATGGTTTCCATCAGTCAACACCGAATAAGAGAACGCACAAAAAATTGAAATTTTTTTTTTTCATATTCAAAGCAACGTTTGTTTATTGTTCTATAATTGTGCAAATCGACAAAAGCCCTTGCAAACCAAAATCTACTCCCGAATAAAGCAAAGTTTTCACGTTGAATTTTTGAACACGAAATGACCCCTGTTTTGATCCTCCACTTTGCGTTTGAAATAGAGCCCGACAAAAAATCGAATGTAAAAATCGAATTCACTACTTCAAAAATCATCAGCATCGTCATCGCCTGTTGTAAAATAACTGGATTTTTTTAATTAGTATGGCTTAATCTTCTTCAGACTCACCTAACTCTCTTCGCCGTTCCTCATCCCAGTGAATTGGGATTTCTGAGCTTTTGCGTAATTACAATATCTGATTTCAATTTTTCCATTTTGACTTTAATGTCAAATGTAAATGTAAAATGGAAATAATTTGAGAAAATTTCCCGTTTCGGTTGAAATTCTAACCCATTAGATAAGTTTATGGGACAGGTGTCTGTTTAAAATTTCCATGTGTTTGCGTACGTCCAGCTGCAAATATTTATTTTTCCTCACACCTTAACTAAATACCACCAAACGTAAAACCGTACTTTTTATGTATGTTTCCGAAGAAAATTTACGTATTAAAATTGATCTGGTGTTGAGACTCGGAGTCGAGGATAGGTTTGTTTTTCATCTCATAACTTCAAGAAACTTTTGAAATTCATATGTATGTATACACATTTCTGCGTGATGCGCTACAGGTCGCAGATTTTATCCAATAGTCTTAAAATGTAGTATGCTTATTCGGATCTTGAAAAGGAGGAACTCTATTGTTTTTGGTTCAGATCGGCCGGATGGTACATCCGGTACAACCTATTGTGTTACATTTTTGTAGTTTTAATGGTTCTAAAATGCGTAATTTTTGAGAAATTAGCGCGAAATATGGTACAGACATTGAATATATTATATTCTAATATTTTGCAAAATTTGGTTTTAATCGGCTCAACAGTTCGTGCCTAGAAATGATTTGAAAAAATCTTGAACTATTGATAATATACTAGTAAAATTAGATCAAAGAATTATTTTTCACTGATAAATTCAGGGGAAAGATTTTTCTGTGGAATCCGGTAGTTTTAAGTGCCCTTTTGAATGTATTAAAAATGCATCAAAATCTTGATGCGCCTTCACCCCTGAAAATTTATTTTTTGTGCTGTTTTTAGTAACTTACTTCTTTCCTTATAACGATATCAAAAAATTGTTCGAACCAATAATATGGTATACAAAATTGTCAATAACAAAGGTGTCTAAATATTTTTCATAAGTGCCATTGAAAGGTTAAAAAATGGCACTAAAGTTTACACATATCATTAATAAAGTGTACTCAGCTAGATGAGGCCTAGTCTGCCCTATATATACTACACAAGTATACCCGATTAAGCTAATAGACATGCCATATATATAATACATATACGTAAAATGTTTTTAAATTTGTATGTGAAAGTATGTGTGTGCTTATCTGCAACACTTTGAGCTTCAGAATCACTCAGTAAAACAAGCATAAACTTTCTAAGCATATTTGTTTTATTCTAAGTATCATTTTAAGATAACTTGGAAGTTGGTAGCTCCATTGGGGTCAATTTTTGAGTGAAAATGAAAAGTTTTTCATTTTTTTTGGTCAGAATGTCTATGGAAGAGACGCATTTCTGAATAAATTTTTATTGGCAATTTGACCCCTAAGGGAGCTACTGACTTCTAAGTTATCTTCAAACCTTCCTTGGAATAAAACAAATATGCTCAGAAAGTTTATGCTTGTTTAATTGGGTGGTTCTGAAATTAAGGTATTACAAATAAACACACACACACACACATACATACATACATAAAAATTAAATTTTTTTATGTATATACATCATATATATGGTACATCTATTAGCTTGACCGGGTCTACTGGTGTAGTTTGTATAGGGGAGACTAGGCCTAATAGAATCGATGAATATTTTTTCAGTTATCTTTAAACCAAAATTTCGAAAAAACGAAAAAGCATTAAAAAATTGAATTAACTTCAAAAAAATAATACGTAAAACATGCTAATGAGAGGAAAACAAATTTTTTAAAAGTTCTCCACCAAAATCTGCTCACATTATTGCAGTTGGCACTAATTAAAATTTTATCACAAAATTAGACGGAATCGACATATAGGTATACCAGTACCCTTTATTACTGGTAGGTATATGCAAACTTTTGTGTTATTTTTCTGAGCTCCCTGTGGCACTTGAAAACGCTGACAATTCGATTTTATATACTTCAAGCCCTGAAGTGTCGTGGAGCAATGTTGTGACTTATGCCAGCCCTGGATTTTTTCTGGCATAATACCTGTAGGACACTGTAGAATTTGCTATTTCAGAGGAAGCAATTAACATTTTTGATATATAAACATCTTAGAGCTCTATCTACATTAGGGGCAAAATGAGAATTACGATTGTCAGATTCAAATAACTGTAACTCTTACAATCATAACTCTCATTTGTGTGTATTATATGATATGTAGGTGTGTGATTGTGTGTACACATCAATCCTTCATGAGTAACAAAACTCATTCCTTTTTTTTCAATTCTATGTGCAACTGTGTGTATAGTGGTGCATGTGCATCAAATATGAGGAAATGATTGGCAAAATAATACCGGGAAATAATTTTGTGAAATAATTTTAATGAACGAATTAACAGCTTATACGTTTATTATAGTGATATTATTTATTCGAACAATGTTTTAATATCGTTATTAGAAAAGAAGTAAATTACTAAAAATCTGTTGAGGGGCACACAGAATGAATTTTTTGTGGTCAAGCCAAAGCCAAATTTTGGTGATTTTCACTACCTTGAAAAGGGCAGTTGAATCTACCAAATGTCAAAGAAAAATCTTCTTCCTGATTTTACATTGAGTAAAAAGTCTAATTTGACTGAATTATAAAAAGAGTAAATAATTCTATACGAAACTAAAAAGCTATGTGGAAAGCAGGACTGCTGTTATTTCATTTTCGTAACAATCCTTTAACAACATCCCTATTTTATAACCTCGCAATACTATAAATTCCCTTGAAACTTCATTAAACGTAATTTTTATCGAGAATTCTGACAAATATTTTTAATATTTTGATATTTTAATTTTATTTATTTACTTAATTATTTACTCATATATTTTTATTTAAGAAAACCCACATTTTCTACCGTTGCTTGCTGCGCTAGAGTTTTTTTATCGTATTTATTTATTTATTCATTTCGATAGTTTTTTGCTTTGGATTGAGATTTTTGATTCCTTGATTCGAAACTGCGACGGTTAAATTGAAAATTATAAAAATTTGAACCGTCGAACCCAATTTCTAGCCGCTACTACTGTTTCGTGGCTTCAAAACAACTTTAGAAGAAATAACAGTACCCATTTCCATGTCAGAGAAAATTATTATTAATAGTTTGAACAATTTCCGACGTCAGTTATTTTTTTCCTTAACTTGGTATCAGTTCTTTTTAATTTTTAATTTTTTCAAATTAAACAACTCGGTTGATTTGAATGGCGCCATGTCGCTTCACCCGCCTTTAGCAGGATTTTATATTTATTCACATTATCGCAATAATCATTATTGTAATAATTCTGGCTGTGTATTAATTTTTTTTTTCACTTGATTTCGTTGTAGACTCACGTGCTCAATAAACTGTCACTTGTTTCAGAACATGTTTGGAGAATCACGATTCAGAAAAAAGAATTAGCTAGTAAACATAACTTGAGTGGCATATATTTTCTGTGCCTCACAGACAGCACATTATCCCTGGTGAAGCACGTCGTCGACAGCGAGCATGAATCTAAATTTTACGAATTTTCGGTAAGTAGTTTTAGTACCGTGTGTAAATAATTACTTCTTGTTTTTAATCATTGAAAACGATTCGAGGTGTTAATTTTATCAAAAGGATTATTTTTATGAGTTTCTGAATGTGAATGAATATGTAAGTGCATACGTGTTATATGTATACGGCTTGTGTTATTTTAATTTGGAAAGTTTAATGTCGAGGTTAAAGGTCTATTTATTACCTATATGTTATTTCAAATTATAATGTAAACTAATTTTTTGGGGGGAGGGGGGTAGAACTGTTCTTGGTTCCAAGTTTGATTTGCTTGTTATTGGAGTTTGTTGATTTTAGAGTATTTTTAAATGTTTTTTGCCTTGTAAAAGATTTCGAATTTTTATTCATCGCTTTTGCAATGCTTTAGAAAATTTTTATTTTATTTTATATTGTCTTGTAGCTGACAAAAATGAAACAGAACGGAAAAAATTGGTGAAGCCATTATCTGCAAGTGCAAAACGTTCACTTTTGCCCAAATTGCCTATCTTTAGGTTTATCTATCTCCTTTTTTATCTGCTTGTGATTGTTGAAAAGCATTTTACGTTATACTTTTATTCCAAATAAGAAAGACATGACATTATATGGGTTAATGGACCAGGGAGAAAGGAATATGTAGATTCACCCTATTCAACAAATAATGCATCCTAAACTGTTTTATTTACATCAGAATTTTTCGCGTGACGTAGCTGTGAAATGTTATTGTCTCAGTGACGTCATGTTTTTCTTAGTTGGAATAGAGTATAATAACGAATGTTGTAACTTTAGTTTTACAGTCAGTTCAGAATAAGAATGACATGACGTCACAGAGACGTTCACATTTTACAGCTACATAAAGCAAAAAATATTCTTATAAATGAAACAATAGCTGTTGATGCAGCTCATGGTTGAACAGTGTGAATCTTTACATTTTCCTTTTTCTCCTGGTCCATCTGCTCATACAATGTCATGTCACGTTGTTATCATTCTGGATAGAGTATAGGGCATAATTTAATCGTGGAAGGGGAAGCCAAAAATATTTCTAGAAAGTTTTTGTTTTTGTATTCTTTAATCAAGAACATTAATCTACTTCAAAATTATTTTGAAGGCGTGGAGATAGTAAAAGAGTTTTTAGCTGATGGAGGGTTGTCCTGATCATCTGTTCTTGCACCATTGATTGGAAACATCACTGTGAGATTGACAAACTCTTCACTCTTTTCTTGTTGGTTGGGGATCATTTCCTCGCTTGCCATTTTTATGTGCATGAGTTGAAATTGAAATGGATCCTAGCATTTATAAATAGAACTTTTTTCAATTTATGAATCATTTGTAAGTGAGTAACTCCTGAGTTTTTCCATTTAGGGTGAGGTTACTGAAATTGTACCACTTTAAACTTTAGCCACCCATAATAACAGAAAAAAGTGCGCTCCAGAGTCTGAGTCAACTGGAACATTTAATGTGTACACATTTTATACCTAGAGGATAATGAAGTTTGGGAGAATGAAATTTGAGAGTAGTTATTCTGAGTGAGAAATCATATACCGATAGCTAAAAAAAATAATAACTGCTATTTATCAACAAATATTGTTATATATTGATATATGAACATCGATAGCGATTCCTACCATATTCCTCACTTCTTCACAATCAAATCTATATAATTATTATGTATATTGATACATTTTATATCACCAAATTCGTTTTTAAATGAACTACCAAACGCGGGCACCTTCTGGATTGCTATTGGTTAAAGCACCCTGGTTTTTTCTTCCAAATACACCGCCATATAGTAAAAATAGAAATGTGTACCACATTAATAATATTTTCAGAATCCTCAACTATATATTTTCAGATTTTTATATCCTTACTTCTATTTTATTGTCATTCACATTAGTCTCATTTAAATATTGTTAAAATTACGGTTGATTTTATCAACAAACTCCAAATGTTACAATTCAGGCAACTAGTTTCCTAAATCATACCTATGATAATGTTTTCATATTTATGGCTTATTTTATTGTTTTTGGTGTTAGTTTTATTATTTTTATTTTTTACCATATTTTTAAAGATCTTTTTAACTGTCAAAATGTTTTGAAACACACAGCAAAAAGTGGTACAATTTGGGAAACTCATTACCCTTATCAGGGGTACAATTTACAAAATTCATCAGTGTTACCATTTAGGAAACAGTGTTCACTTCCAATATAACTTAAATTTTCCATCTTCAAACTATAATTTTAATTAAAACTTTCTTAAAATATGATGAACTTTCTGAAAATATGATGGAAGTTTTAAATTCAACTAAATTAACAATTTTGAGAGCTAAAAAATTTTTTTCAAATGTAAGCTTATTAAAACATTTGTTCTTAAATATGATTTTTTTCTTAAGCTTGTGAAGAAGAGGAAAATGAGTAGGTATATTGAGAAAATTGTTGGTTCCGTAATGATTATTTGTATTTGGTTTCATTATTCACCACATGGATCAGTAATTCACTCACCCATTTTTTAAATATCAGCAGTGGTACGATTTAGGAGATGGTGCAATTTTGGCAACCTTACCCTATTCTTGAAAAATGGTTCCTGAAAATGTTGATAATGTCGTTTCACAACGATTGAAATATCTAAATGTAGAAAAATAAAAAATGGAAAGTTCATGGAGGAACTTAAGAAATTGATCTTCGATCATCTATACATTCGTGAATTTTTGCTAGAAATTAGCTCTGGTGGAGTTGGAATATGATGCTGAGATAGTATGACGTATCTATTCTAGAAATTTTATCTGTTTATTTTTCACCGAAATTGATGTGAAAACAGCCGAAGCATTTCCATTGAAATTTTAGTTCGTGAAAATTAATTCTTACAGAAATTACATGTAGTTTCTTTCATCTGAATCCATCCTGTAGAACTTGTGAAGATATGCGATTTTTCTTTTACGATACCTTGTTGCAAAAAAAAAAAAAAACATCAAAAACAAAACAAAAATACACAAAAGTTAAGTGCCTGCCTACACTGAAGCTCCTTACTGGTAGGTGTGCACACGAGGGTGATAAGAGATGAGCCGCCATCTTGTGTTATTTGTTTTTTCATGAATTTTACATTGTTTATTATTACTATATATATATATAAAATAGCGGTTCATCTCTCATCACTTTCAATCGCATACCTGATAGTAAAGAGCCTTACATATACTTGGAGGAGGTGGTAGGCGTGGTAGTGAGAGGAATGGGAAGAAGCAGGGCAGGGCTCGTTCTCAAAATTTTATTTAATCAAATTATTGAAATAGCGTTTCAAATAAAGTCGCTCGACATTATAAAAAATCATCAGATTTATGAGCTTCAGAATTGTGAAAGGGGAGATAACAGAGTAGAAGGGAAACTGACGAAGTTGTGGATGTTATAGCAGAATCGTAGGATATTTCATAATAGCCTACAATTTTCGCATAGAATGGTACTTTCTAGAATTCCAGAAATTTCAGGAACACATTCTTCAGTGTTCATTTGTTTCGTTTAGTATCATTTGGAAAACTTTCTAGTAAATCGAGTGCCCAATGCACAATCTTACTTCGAAAAAATGAATATTTTTCGGACACCGCTAGATTTTAGCAGCACAATGGAGAAGTGAGGGGAAGTGAAAGAGCGAGGGTAACTAAAACTAACGAGTGATTTCTGTTCAATCATTCAATGGGTAAGTGAGCTATGCAAAACTTGTACAACAGGTTATTCAATAAATCTCGAGAAATCCAGAAACTATTCTTTGAACTTCTTTAGTATTTTTCCACGTATCGCTTCACTTGGAAAAATACTCGTTGAAACTGTTTTCCTCAAGCAAGTTCCGGTCATAGGCCTAAAAACGTACATGTTATGAAAATCGTGTAAGGAAAACAAAGTTGTTGAAAAATGGAGGAATTCGGTGAAAATTTCTTTACCTTTGTCTCGAAGCACATATTCTTCTTGGCGTTTAATTTGTCCGTTTCAACGATATAATGTTGACGTAAATAAGTGTTTCGTCGTTGAAGAAATTCTTAGAATTTTAAAATTCAAACCATTGAACAGCACTGTTTATTCGAGTCAATTGATTTGAAGTTTTTTCCTTCAAGCCCCTGGATGGGCGAACAAATAACTTATTTTGATGAATGCCTGAAGTTGAACGCTTATAGTTAGTTCACTCATTCATAATGTTTTGCGTAGTTTACCGCACGTTAGTCCAAAATTGAAATTCAAATGTACCAGACACGAAATACTGATTATATTGTAAGAAAAAGTTACAATGAACGATGAACGTGTTTACGTTTTTTAGAAACAGAACTGTTTTCTTCTTTTTTTTAAGGTCAAGTCACGTTTATTTGCTTGTAAATTCTCATGTGTTATTTGTCTATTTCATTCGAACGGATGAAGGCTTTTGAAAACTCGACTCAACGGTATCCGGTGAAATGTAATTGTTGTTTTTTTTACTCAGAATTACGGACGGTTTCTCTGGTTCTTCTGAAAGTTGAAAGTTCGAAGTATTTATGGTTGAAAGAAATTTTCGGTATTGTGACGTAATTGAACGCGTTTCTCGTTTTCAAAAGAAAGGAAATAACGAGTAGTAGAAAAATTTTCAGCAGAAATTCAAAGTTTTTATCAAGTTACTCTTTCTGAGTTGCTTCGTTTTTCGCGAAAATTTTTCGAACATTGTTAAGTATTTAGAATAATTAATCCACGTGATTTTCTTTCGTAACTTTTTCTTTTCTTTTGTTTCACAGTACTCGAGTAATTTTTATTCAAATGGTTTCAATTCTCGAACTTCTTCGTAGAAAAATATTGAACTGATCACCTTTTTTTGTTTGTTTTTCAGTTGCAAAGTATTAGAAGATGTGGTAACTTAGACGCATTTTTCTATATGGAAGTTGGTCAAGCTTCTTGTCTGGGACCAGGTAATTTGTGGTTGAACGCCGAAGACCCCGCCACTGCTCATAACATGCATTCCGTTATTATGAAGTAAGTTGATTTTAACAAAATTACTATGGGAAAAATTATAAATTAACCTTATACCTTCTCAACATTTAGGGTCTGTTGTACCCGATAGAGTGAACTCCAAGATCAAGATTAAGCTTGGTCGGACTTAAATGTTTCATATTCCTTACGACCGTGCGAGCTTTAACCATAGTCGAATTAACTGATGTTCAATTCTGTATTGTACAGCTGGCCCTAAAAGTATTTTTAAGCTTGTTAGCCTATGTAAATTTTTACGAAAAAACAAACTATCTCGACCCCTATGACCTTAAACCTCTCCAGTGTAGTACCTTTTTCCCGAATAATATTAATATGACATTGTCCATGAACTTCCTTTTTGTTGGACACTAAGACCGTGTGAAAAAATTATGGAGTTCCACAGTCCGTCATACCGCTAGGTTTCATTCCACTCCCTGGACACCATGTCTCTCCTTTCGACGTTCTTCCCTCATTCGACGAACTGGCCGTAGAATGGATTATCCGCGTCTCACCCAGGGACTCTGTTACTTTAAAGGGGCGAGTTCCCTTGCAAAACAATACCTACATAATAGAACTCTACCCCCACGAACCTTCACAAAATATCGTGTAACACTTTTTTGTGTCAAGTCTTGTTTTTCAAACAAGCCGCGATTGTTTTTTTATTCCCGCCTGTTTGTTGATTTGTGGAGATGGCGTGGGTTTTTAATACGAGAAAGGTTGAATTATGAGAGGAGGTTTTTAAAACCTGAAGGTTGTTTTGACCAAGGTCTAGCGATTAGTTGGTGGATATGGAGAGTATTGGCCGGAGCTTCGGTACTATATGGTCTCTTATGAAACCTTTCATCGCATGTGGGATCACCAAATGAATCAAATCAAATAAATCACCATTTTGTATCGGACATTTTACCCCCGATTCGACCTTTGATTTGTGATGTCGAATATCATATTTGTGATTATAATAATCATTTTTCACAGTTGGAGGTGTTGAGGACGCCAGGGGACGTACGAGAAATTAAAGGAAATACTGCACCTGTTGTTTGAATTATACAAAGCACTGTTCCTCTAAATTCTTCAAAATATTTTAAAAACTTATTTCATAATACTATAATTATTATAAAATTCTTTTTACTGTTTACCACGCCACTGTCTCGAAATTTTGCGAGTTCTTAAAAAATAACCTTCAGATAGAATTTTTCAATCTCTCTCTCTTTCTCTCTCTCTCTATCTATCTATCTATCTATCTGTCACTCACTCACTCACTCACTCACTCACTCACTCACTCACTCACTCACTCACTCACTCACTCACTCACTCACTCACTCACTCACTCACTCACTCACTCTGTCTGTCTGTCTGTCTGTCTGTCTGTTTGTCTCTCTGTCTGTCTCTCTGTCTGTCTCTTTCTCTCTCTCTCTCTCACTCACTCTCTCTCTCACTCTCTCTGGTGTCAAATTGTATAAAACTGATATTACTAGTGTTTCTTCCTGCCATGAAGTGAGGCTTAAAATTTGACTTTCTTGAAACAGAAATTATTTTACAACTCTTCAACAACCGTGCTCTGTGCCTTTCGTTTCTCGAGGATAAACAAAAATGTAGATAGGTACTATATTTGTGAAAAAAGTTGAAGGTTGCATGTTCAAATAATGGATTCATGTCGACTCGTTAAAAATATAAACCAACTCGTGTGTATTGAATATTTTTCTGGGGTTTGGTGGTTTTTAATTTAAAAAAAATTTTTTTTTGCGTATATTTCTTTGAGAAATTGCATTATTTATACTTAATTGAAAAATATAAAAAAACATTTGTATAGTGGCTTTTATTTTGGTTATAACGTATATGTTTGAAATTATTTTGCTCATAATAGAATAAATTATTGCGTTTTTATTGTGTCGACCTTGAAGTACTTTTAAAATGTACTCAGCATTTTTTTTTTTTTTTAATTGGTTGAGAATATATATTTTGTTTAGATTATACGCTTCCACTCATTTCATGTTCACCATTTCAAAGGAAACATAATTTAGCAATTACACATTTTTATATTTTATACTGCATATCATATATTATAGTCTACGCTAGTGTGTATTTGAACTTCTTAAACTGCAAATTTTTTTATATACCTTTTCCAAACATTCTGAATGGTTGCATACTAATGCATTTCTTGCACTTATAATTTCACTTTTCATTTACGAAAAATGGTGCAAATTATTTGCCAAATTTAGTCCGTTGAACTGGATGCAAATTTTAACATTTGAGAATAAGTCCTTAGAAAAATGGGTAGGTTTTAAATTCCTGAATTATTTCTTTATGAACTGTTAGCAGTTTTTTATCTACATAACAAGAACTCAGTTCGAATTTCATTTTTATATTAAACATTTATCATTGCTGAATTTTAGAACATTAGGATGTTCAAGTTCAGTAATGATTTCCTAATTTAATGGCTTGTATTTTTAAATTATTTCTTCCTTCATTTGGCAATCACACTTTTATAATGTAATAGATTTTGTATTAGATATTCTGAAATAAAAAACATCAGCTGAATTATAAATATGACACCCGTTCCACAAACTGCAACTGCCAGTCGTTGTAGTGTTGAATATAACTTGCATATTTACTGGGGTTTACTGGTGGAAAAACTAATTATGGTTAAAATTTACGTTCAGTGCCAGTGTATACTACCTGTTTGTAGCTTAGTAAAATAAGGTTTAAAGTAAGTTGAAATGGAAGTAATAGATACAAACGGTTTTACACCAAAAACGCGGTAAAGAGGGGTTGCTCAAACTTGCGACTACTCCATTTTTATTTTTATTTTTATCAGTTTTCCTCGATAGCTAACCGGTATGTAATAAAAAAATAAAACTTCAGTATAAAAATAATGTGCATAAAATTTAGAGAACAAAAAGTTGCTTTATATTTTTTCATAATAATTAATTATATGGCACAGCGCTAAGATACAGGGTAGTTGAGAAGGGTATTTTTTCAAAACAATAATATTAATCAATAAGTATAGGTATTATTTTTCTAATTGGGAATCTGGAAATGAATACCTATAGATAAAAAGATGTCCTGTGAGATTAGAATACTGAGATATTTCATCAATATGAAGTAAGTACATCGTATTTGATGCCCGTATTGTGTATATTTACACGATGCCTCCAATAAGGAAATAAATGATCAGAAAAATAATGGTTGAAAAAAGGTGTAGTTTCACTGTATTGTATACATTTACCGTCTTCCCACGATTTGTCGATGGTTTATCTCCATTATTGGGGACATTATAAATTTATATGTTCAGTTCAGACATGACATATTACAATATTGTGAACTACAGGCTTCATATTGATGTGAAATTTCGGTGTGTTAATCTCACTAGACTTATTTATGTTTATAATTATTTATTTTAAGAGCTTTCAGGAATGAGTTTCGAAAAAATTTGTAAGCTAATCAATACTTTCTCGATTAGTGTATGATATCCAAACCGAGTTGAAACGAGTAAACAACAAATGAGAGAATAATCCTATAGATCCCACAGGTATGAGAAAATTATTTCTCTGTAGTAATGTTTGTGAGAGTAAAATTTAACGCTCCACCCTAGTATGGGAATTTAAATCGTGTCCAAATTTTTCTGCAATTTTTCAGTTCCTTTCGTTGGAAATAATAAGTTGAATTATTTCTCGCTTCTCAATTCGCTATTAAAATAAACTGAGCCTCTCCTCGTATCTTGCACGTAACAAATACTTTATTTTATTTATTTTTTTATCTTTCCATTTTAACAGTGCCTGCACTAGTTGTCCGAAAAAAGAAATGCCGCCAATATCTCGAAGTAGGTCCTCATCAGCGAACGAAGCCTCCAAACCTATTTATTTTGGACGCAAATGGCCCAGTGGTGGAGGTAATAAATCGTTCGCATAAATCGTCATTAACTAAATTTTTATGTCCCTTCGCGAGATTAACGACCATTTTAAACGCATTTTTATTCGATTACTTTCAGACGACGCGTTATCGATACTGTCCTGCACGAAATTACACAGCCATCAAGATCACGCTGTCTCAGGTTCGAATTTCATCAGCCAGTCGGGTAAGCTTAACTTTAACCTTCGTAGTTTTTTACTTTTTATACATTTTTCTGTTTTTTTATTTTTTATTTTTTGTCAATTTATTTCCTTATTTTTATGCCAATTTTTTTTTTGTTTCAATTTACATCGCTAATGCGCTCCCTTCTCCCCTCGCCCTCCAAAATACAATTCACATTAATTTGTTTTGAAATTTCATTCTAACAAGTCGATGAAAAAGTATTCTTATTATTGCAATACGGTAATTTTGCCTCAAATGTAGGCTGGTTGGTTTGTTCTAAAATAATATTACGAAGTAAAACATTAACGAATATAAAATAATATCGATAAGTTATACCTATACGACATTAGAATTAAGGGTCGGGATTTTGAAAACGTATTGTTTCAGCGCTAACCGTGGCATGTAGTTCACCTTTAAACGGTATCAGTCCTCATTCATTGTTTCATAGTTTTCGATTTTTAAAAAGACGTCGTCATTCCGTCTCAGGTAATGACAGTTTTTCCGCACGAAGGTCCTGTAGATTTTATTTTTTTTGCTATTCGTCGCCTCTTTAGTGCTCGGTTTTCAATGATTTCGGAAATATATATTCTGTGAACGTATTATGATACACCGAAAGTGGATGTTGAAAAACCACCGATTAACAGAATTTGGTAAAAACCTAATAAAGTATCCTTTATTGTTAACCTGTGGGCTGATCATCAAAATTAGGGGTACCACGAATTGGGTTTGAAAATGAAAATTTATTTTTTATCGAGTTGAAAAACGTCGCTCTAAATATCCTGGTCGAATCAACTTTGAATTTTTATATTTTTTTGAAGAGCTGTCATTTTCTTTGAATTTTACACAATATTGAGAACTTTGTGGTAGCAAAGCCCAAATCCTTGTTTTTGTAAAAAAGTGAGGGTATAAAAAGTGAAAATATTATTAAGACCTTTAAAGATCGTCGCTCGCTGCAATACCTACTCGTTATTATGATGTAGTCTCGATATTTTATTTCATTTTTTACAAAGGATGTTGAACTTCGAAAGTATAAACTGCAAAGCGAACTTCGATTCAACTTTTATTTCGTATAGCATTGAAAAGGCTTCAAAGTTTAAGGGCAAAAGACTTAACATTTTCGTAAAGGTGAAAGCGTTTTTCAAGAACAAGAAAAACATGAAACTCAATTTTTTTATTTTTGTCTGATATTAATTTACTGGTGGGTGGGTTGTGAAGAAAGAATTATTGAGCAGTAATTAAAGTTTGTAGGGGGAAGAGTAATCACCTCTACTGCACTCAGCTGCCACCTCTCAGTTCGGTTACCTCTGCTCACGAATACTAAGTTGTGTTGTTTCGCATGTGTTTTTTTTTTTCAACTTTTCTGGTTAAAATTTCCAATCTTTATATTTAATCCTCAAACCACTTTTGACAATCGACGGTATAATTTGAGAAATGTTACTTATACATGCTTAGCATGACTCAATGGGACTACAAAATTAATTAGAAACCACCAAAAATTCTGAATTCCGTGGAAACTCTTTAACAAAGAATTTCCAGAATTTTCGATTCCAAGTTGATCTACTGACGATGAAGTATAATCATATCGAACATCTAACAATTAAATATAATGTTGAAAATCTAGTCTGGTTGGTTGAAATAACATAAAATTTTTTTTGAAATTACTGAATTTTATTATTGTGTTTCAAAATGAAATGTGATTAAAAAACCGCGGGGAGAGGAATGAGAATATATCAATATAAGAAAGTGCGTGTTACTTGTTGTTTGATTGACCATTGAGAAGTTTGTTTTTTTTCCTGATCGTTTTAAACTGCAATGCGACAACTCCAAAGATTAATTTCTATATCGGTATATAACTTCCTATTAATCGCTTCGATATGAATAACCCATAATCAAAAATAAATAATATTTTGATTAAAAAACATTGTTGTTGAACGTACTCATTAATTAGTATGTATGCGTTGAGAGAATTTTTTTTTAAATTTTAGTATCCAAGGTCTGCTGAAAGTGTGGTTAAAATTAGTGAATTCTTGATTTATATTGAACTCGAGTCGAGTCTTACCTGCGCTGTGTAAACAAAATTTCTAAGTAAATTATAAACTCAAGTGAGCAAATTGCAACACACTAATTTAAATTTTGAAATATGGTCTATTTTACTTAATATTATTTAATGATTTTCCTATGGAACCATTAGTAATATCGGGGTTTGTGATTTTTGGGAAGCAAAAGTATCAGTTCTAATTTTCCTAAGAAAGCCAAACTAGATAAATGCTGGATTTTACTTTCGTTTATGATTTGTTCAAAATTAATTTTTCGAGCAGACCTATTCCAGTTTAAGACAATATAAAAAAAGGCCCAAACAAGGGTATATCCCCGATTTTTTCAACGGGGGAAATTTGATGAATTTTTTTTACTCGTCACTGAGAAATTTAGCATCTATCTGTCGCATATTTATTATTAGAATTTTTTCTAATTTGAAAAGTGACAGAAAAAATGTTCCGGTGAAACCGCCCCTTTGCCCTACCTTGGCTATGCCATTGGACCCGAGTACGTCACAGCAATCCTTAATGGCCTACCATAGAATGAGTAAGATTTTCCTATGTTCTAATTCCACTTCCTGTGGTTTTTCAACAACCTTTTATGTTGAACCTCGACTGTTTTTTCAATATTTCTATTTAGAAATAAATAAATAAATAAATAAATAAATAAATAAATGGTTTCTTCATACATCCGTTACTTATTTTCACCGAGAATACGGAGTTTTCATCATTATTTGGGCGCTGGATGTTCATATTCATAATCAATAGGTCAACTTAAAATTGAAAATTTTTGGAATTTCTTGTTCGTATTATCCTGTTCGGGATTAAAAAATTTTAGTGGTTTTTAATTAATTTTGTAGACGTAGGTTGGTTCTAAATTAGTGTAAGGTAACGGTTTTTCAAATTACTCTGTGGATCTCCAGAAGTTGTGTGAGAGTTGAAAAGTAGACGATGAATACGTTTCCACGTGCTAATTTACACGATAATCGGCGCCAAGCTTTCAACCAGCTAACCACCCTTGATTCGAAAACATATTAAGTATTCGTCACTATGGTTGAAGAAACAATCTCGTTTTTATTTTCTCCTTTCAATTAATTACTTAATTGGATTTCGTGCTCGTCAGTCAGGACCAAGCCAAAACTTATCTACAAACCTGTTTGTGCCGAGCTTAATAGAAGTAACTCCATACGCAATGAATATGTTGCAACAGTGAAGTAAAAAAAAATTTTTGATTTTGATTGTAAATTTCAAAACCTTGAAGATTGTTGGTTTTATCAGATTTTGTCAATTGGTTGAATTCAAGATTATTTTCTAGTGGCAGTGGCTTCGCAAGCAGAAATCCATTTATCTTTAATTTAGAGAAAAAAGTTGCTTCATTTCGGATGCACTTTGTGTGCATGTAATGCATACTGTGTAAATAGAAGCCATCATAAATTTTCATACTTTTTTATCGTTACTGCTATTTCAATTTTTTTTTTTTTTTTTTTCGTTGGTTGGTCTTTAATTTGTTTTCAGTTGTATCTAAATTTACAAAAGCTAACAGTCGGTACCGAAGGTTTCCCAAACGTTTCAAAATCGCAATCATATTTTAGAGGAGATTTTCGCTCGTGATCTTTCATCATCGTATAAGCAAATCCTGTTCGGTAAAATTGAAATCCCTTTAAAATAGAAAACGGGATTATTAGACCACCCTTTTACGCGATCCCTCAGGAGTTTACGAGTTGTGACCTCCACACTTTTGGAACCACTTGTCTATGCACTTGGTATTCGTGCCAACTGCAAACAAACGTCGGTTGCATTTTTTTTTTCTTTCGCTGCGTGTAGACCAGAAATAATCATTTTTCCTATGTCTTTTCAGACGTTGTTACCGCCACTTTTTTTCCCCAATCATTGAAAACTGTTTGCGCTCGTATCGTGAAAATAAACTCATTTGAAAATTTTTTATTTATGAAATTTCCCATGCCTTATTTTTAAGGACATTTTTCCGTGCTTCATTTTGCTTATTTTCTCTCTCCCATTGCGTTTGGTTTGTTTTGTATTGGAAGTCGTAATAAAACCGCTCGTCTAGCCGACGCTTATGAAAATGTAGTCATAAAATACAAATATTGACTTTTTTTTCTTTTTTTCTATGCCTAATTCGTTGTAATAACGTGCACCATTACTGAATATTTTGTCGGCGATTTATATAGCATAGAATTTGTCTTTGAAAAAGTTTGCCGCTCATGAAGAATTTGCGTTTTACGAATATTTTATGAGATTTTGTTCCAGAAGGGTGGTGTCAGCTCGACCACCGCTGTGTCGTTGAAGCCTTGAGAAAAGCTGAAGGGATTAATTGCGTAATGTGTAGGTACATATTGTGGTTGGAGGAAAATAAAAACAACATTTCTTGACTTGTGTATCGGTTTTCTTAAATTGGATGGAAAATTGAAGAAAAAAAAACCAAATTCTACTGCATCATTCGCTGGTTCAATTGTATACGTCTGTACGAGATGAAATTTTTAATGGAATTCTCTTCTAATGCTCTTGATGTTGCTTTCTTTTTTTTTCTTCCTTCTGTTGTCTGAGTCCATGAAAAAAAAATGTTTTGTTCGTTCTTTTTCACTCGTATCTGCGTCATCAATTTCTTTATCCTTGTTCGTCGTCTGATACTTCACTTCTATTTTTTGTCAAAAAGTTTTCTCAATTTAGTTCTTTTATCGCTTTAAATCTTTTAACTATTGGTATTTGACCCGTGAAGTAAGGTGAAATGAAGACTTTTTTTTTGAAAATATTTAAAATCCCGTATCACTAATTGACCAAAGCCTTTTAAAGTATGAATTCGAAATTTTATCATTCTACTTGCTATTTTTAGGTATCGTCATAGGACTAGACTTTTTAAGGAAACTAGAAAAGCTTATTTAAAAAACAAAATGGTCGTAGTTTGTGTGATGAATATTACTTGAATATATATTGCAAAGAAATAAGGTTTATTGTAATTTATTTATTGTTTTATCAATCTCATCAGAACCTTTGATAAAATATCGATATTGTGGGTAGCTACGTATCGTAATTCAAAAGTTTATAAATCTTGTTTTGCTTCTTTTTCTGGCCTAACGTAATCGTATTTAGCAATAGGTCTATAAATAGATCGTGAAGACTCCTTCACTTTTTTTATTCATCAATTCTAACATTGGAATATAATATAAAAATTTACCAAATTTTTCATTATATTTTCATTGGAAGAAATAAAGTTATGCGTTTTATTTTCAAATCCCTATTTTATATAGTATGAGGTGGACTCCCGTATGTTGTTCATCGTCTCGATTATTTCTTCTAAAAATTAGACTCAAATATCCTTTTTCAAAAAAACTTAATCATCTAACAAGAGTTGGGTTATTTTTCTGTGAATGTTCAGGCGAATGAAGTAATTATTTTTCTTCAAGGTGAGTGGATGACTTTGGTCTCCGTGGCCCCCTTACCCAATGTTCTTATCGACTTGTCTACATAAAATTAATAACGAGATAGTCTGAAAGTCAAGGTTAAGTGTCTGAAGTTTTCGCTCCTAATTGCCTCTTGTTTTTTCTTTAATTTTCAAAATATCCTTAAAAGCTAATTTTTTGAAGTGCGCAGTATGTCCTGAAAAATGATGACTAACGAATTTTCCAGATGAGCGAAGAATATATTCCATTGAATGTGCATGAAAAACAAATTCTTTTAATTTTTCATTAAAAAATAAAAATCTTATCATTTTTACAATGTGAAATGGTCCATATTTGCTAGAAGATTTAGTCTTGGTATTCAACCGTATTGGTTTACGAATTAATTGAAATTCGATTAATATTGTCTAACAGTTGACTTTTCCGTCGTGAACTATCAATGCAAAACTTAATTTTTTTGCGAGCATTCCTGGTCTTAAGTGGTCGGATGTAAGAGTTCTCTATGAAATCGTTTCGAATCCACTAGAAACAACTTTCTGTTCAAAATTTAATTGGTCAACATGACTGTATCAAAATGACAAAATATTTTTGTTAACTTTTCTTATCTATAAACCTCTAATTAATATCGTCTTTGCATTACTGAGGAAAATGTTAGCCATGCTGTCTCTCAAAAATTATGCATTCTATACGTCATCTGTAGATGTATCGTAGCCCCTGAATTTTTTGCGTGTATAAGATGTAAGAATGTAGTGAAGGTTTAATAATTGAAAATATATTGTTTATATGAAATTAAAAGTAAAAATTACTTTCACTCAACCTTTTTTTGAATTTTCGTTATTCGTTTCGTAGATATGTCAGATCGCTGCATTCGTCACTTTTCCGACCAAAAAACCATCCTATCAAAACCTATTTTGTGCCCAAAAGTTCGAAAAAATTATTCATCAACGCGTGCATTATGATGTTTGACATGTAGAGCACAAGCTGTTATAAATGAAAATGGTTCGACTCGCTTTCACCCATGTCTGATATTCGTGTGTTTTATCGAGAGTATATTCCCAACGATTCGCAAATAACTACATTACTATCAACATTATCTTCATATTTCCAATAAATTATTATTTTTTTCTTGTATTATATTCTCTATAGTTAACATTCGACTGCATTTACCAATGTCCAATCACCAGTAAAAACTGTCGTACCGCAGCAGATATTCGGGTTCCGTTTGATTTTATAATATTTTTTTCGGTCTCATACGAACGAATATAAAGATAACTTAATCTGTGGCAACCAGAAAAACAGATTTTCTGTTCAAATCCGCTTTGAGAATTATTTGAATTTTATAATCGAAGATTTTGAGGATTTTATCATTTTAACAGCGAAGAAATTCAAATCGAACGTATTGACGCGGTCAAATTTATTTTTTGACAGAAGATGAGAGAGATAATGTACACAGGCCCGTAACCAGGGGGCGGGGAGTCAAGGCGCCCCTGGAGATATACTCTTGCCCCCTCTAGCAAAAAAATAAAAATTAAATGTATTTCATCTTTCAGGCTCCAGAATACTCGTTTTTTAAAACTTCAACTTTTTTTAACTATTCAATATGGAAATTTTTTTTATGGTAACTGGCAACACTAATTGTTTGATTTAATATATTTTTGTCAGTTTTGTTTGGTATTTATGAAAATGTGATTGTCAATTATTTTGAGGTTTTTTTGTTGATATTGCTCTCCTCTCCTCGAGAGGAGGGAGGAGGGAGAAATGAGATTCTCCTGGTCCAGGAATTTTTAGGGGCCCGGCATTACAAAAAAAAAAGAAAAAAAGTAGAAAATGTACTGAAAAACTCTCCAAAACAATTTTTGATCGATCTGCTCGAAAAATTGACTTTTTCAAATATTATTAAACTTCTCTCACAGAGAAATTCTGAACACCGCATTGAACACAGAGATGATTTTCAATTTTGCAGAAGGATCATATATATTTTTTCTCCCCGTATCCGAATTTTCTCTTTGTACAGCCCAGATAATATTTCTAAGAAAAAAAAATCTTTCCCTCCTTGAGAGTACAAAATGGCATAGAAGAGTCGATGTAAGAAGAGTGAAGCTTTTTGGTGCTATTTTTTTGTTAAAATTTTACGAGTGAGTTGATGTGGAGCCTTTAAAATGGTCGTATGAAAAGCCAAAGTAAAACAAAAATTTTAACTGGAAAATGGCCTAAATGTTTTGTGGTAACACGTAGGTACTGACTTCCTCATAAAGTATCTTAGAAATGGATCTGTTACTGTGTTTTGTCTGGGCTCTGTTGTCCAGAATACTTTCGTATTTCGTTTACTATTACGTTTTCAATGGCTTTTCTCATTTTCGTGTTGAAGTACTTACCCTCATCTGATGTAACATTGTTTTTCCATTCAGTTGTCGTTTCTTATATTATAATTTTTTTTTTTGCGGTAAACAGTTCTTTTGGACTTGAAAATTATTTTAGTATGAAGAAGTTCGTCAAAATTTTGACGTTCGGTACAAATTAGAATATTTTTCCACCTTTCATCAGCTGTCCATAATGTATATTATAATAAAATCATAATATAGTACATTTCTCATTTATAATTTTTTAAATAGCTTTAAATAAAAAATTTACTTATTAAAATTGTCTGAGTATTCGGACTCAAGGGTGGGAGCGGGTACGTTTTTCATTTCATGATTTTCTGAGCATTTTGGCACTATTTTTGAGAATTCATATTTTTTTCATATGTACGCCCTTTTGCGTCCAGTACATTTACAGGCGTAATTTTTGATCGGGTGGTTTCAAAATTTGAAACACATATTTGGATCGGCATGAGAAAGAACTCTATTGTTTTTGGTCCAGATCTGACGCTTAGTCCATCGGGTAGGTCATTATATGCATTTTATTATCGAACGGCGTAAGGGTCGCAATGTTTAATCGATAAATCTGAAATTTAGTAAACATATGTGATTTAGGTCAAGGACAGTATCTAGCAATTTTGGTGCCGATAGGATTTATGGTACGTCCGGTAGGGGCGATTTTGTTGCACTTTTGGCAGATTAATAACTCTAAAAGAAGTAATTTTCTAGCTATAATCGCAATTTGGTACAGTTATTGATGTGAAATATATCCAACATGCTTCCAAATTTGGCTCCTATCGGTATTATGGTTCATTCCGTGGGGCTGTTGGGAGGGCCTCTTCCATCAGCCTGGAAAATTACAGTTTTATTCAATAATCTGAAAATTGTTTTTCGTTTTAAGATAAATTTTGCAGTTGAAGCCGTTGACCAAACTCAGCCCAATATTTTTAAATTTTCCCATAAACTTCGTTTTTGTTAGAACTATCCCAACTATTATGGTCTTATTTAACAGGTTTGAAGGTGTGGTATTTGAAATCGTACAAGTTAGAACTTGGAATAATTTTTCATTTCACAAAAAAAAAAATGATTTTCGAGGCAAAAATTGAAAATTAATTCATAAAATATTTCGAAAAAATGATGGAATCGATACATTTTATCGCATGCTTCGTATTTATGTGATATTGGTAATTTTTTGCAAAAAATAAATATTATATATGTTACTTTATTAGAAGAATGTAGAAGAATGTTGGTAATAGAGGTGATTTTTAAACAGAAAAAATCTATTTTTTCTTGCAAAGTTAGGCGCAAGAGTTTTTTTTTTTTAACAATTTCAACTCGTTTTCTGTTTCACAGTAACCATTTATGCCAGTATTCTTGAAAACTAATCATAAAGAAAAGGATTATTATGTGATTTGAGCTGCCTTATTAGGCAAAGTTGGAACGCACTTTTTTATATTCTCATATCCTTATCTGGGTGCCATTCACAAACTGTCTATAAGGACCATAAAGAAATCATGACTATGAAGAAGTGTTTACGAGTTGTTTGTATAAATGAAACCCAAATGCATGCGCAGAAGTGAACCGTTTGTTGATAAGAAGCAATTTTTTTAATGTGTAAACATTCTTGCTCTCTAGTCCGCTTCCTCCCAGGTGTAAAAAAATATTAGATAAAAAAAGTTGAGATTGCATAAAAAAACTGTACGGCGCGCTGTCCAGTTTTGAATTCTGTTTGTCACATAACACACACACATACACTTACAAGCAGACATTTGTGGCGAGCTGGCGGTGCGATATATGCACGCACACGTACACTAGATACTTATTTATTGTGTTTCAGCTGAATGTTTACACATTAAATATGTGAGGGGGGACCCTCGCACGCCTTTTTATTATACATTTAAGCATCCCCAGCAAAAATCAGAAACACCAACATTCCCAACTCTGTATAGCTCTTGTTGACTTATATAGACACATCTGGACATGCCCATATAGAACGATAAAGTATAGTGATAAGCAAGAATTATATAGCCCTTATAGCTGCTTTGTAGACGTAGCTATAATGCTTATAGACAGTTTATAAACGGCGGAAAATTCTTACTTTTGGAGAATAAATCAAAAGAAACAGTATAAACCATAGTATAGTGTTTCCCTTTAGTCAACTTTCTAGATATTGGGCTAAAGAGAATAAATCAGTGAGTTTAAACCATCCTTTATGCACATTACTAATACTTTTGAAAGAACCATGACTCTCACACTGTCTTACAACATCGCGTTTCACATTATAAGGAGTTTATAAGTGAATATAATCTTACAAGTCCTGAAGCGTCTCTTGGTGGCACCTTAGCTTATGCTGGCCCACAACTTCTGCCGGCAAAAAATCTCTTGTTTTTCTTTCTCTTTGTCTTTTTATCTACATTTTGTTTCTTTTGTTGCTCGGTAGTTGGCGCATGTGCATCAAATTTAGGGAAATTTTCGGCGAACAAATTTCCGTCGCCTCCATGTTTAACATAGTGATTTGTGCAAATTTTTCGTATAAATAATTTTTTATCGTCACTTTTCTGCCATGTAATTGATATTTTGCGTGATATTTGCAAAAAACTGAATTTTATGGAACCCGCTGGGTGAGATGTTTCCCAGGAAGGGAGATCGTGCTAGACTTTTAATATATTTGTTAGGACATCGGTTGGAAGAGATGTGTACAAAAAATTTTTGCTTGAAATTTTGTCCGAATTCTTTCCTAATTCTTGGGTTATAACATGTTTCCAAGTAAGGGTGGTAGAGGTCGTTGTAAGGGGGGGGGGGTTCCACATGTTTTCAGTGGTCTCAAGACTTCCACGACCCCCCTTATGTACGCCCTTATTAGTAAGACTCATTTCACTTCTAGGTTATTTTTCCGATGCAAAGCCAACTCCACTTATCAAGCCATGAAGTAGAGCTAAAATAGTGAAGCTGGCAACTGTGGTGAGGAACCGATTTTCACTCTTATCCAGTCATATCTGGGAAAAAAATGATTGTGAAAACCATCAAACATTTACGACAAATTAAATTTTTGAAAATAAAAATTTTGAAAATCAACTTAAAAAACGACTGCGTTTTCCGAAACGCCAAGGAACCGATATATGCGACGTTGCGATTTTCACTTCACGGCTTGATGTGTAGAAGTACCAATTTCTACGCCATTTTTCTGCGAAAATAATCTTGTGTCAGGACAGAAAAAACCAACCATGTAAAACTGATTCTCAACGTTTCTATCGTTTGCGCAAGAAATCTTTTAATGTAGGTTTTCAAAGAAAATCATTATCACTCATACCGGCTAAATAGTAAAAGTTGCAAATAAGTATTAGTTCTTTTCTCCCTCGAACGCAAATTGTTTTCACAATTTACGGTTCGTTCCCAAAGACGAGCGATTTTACTACAACTTTTGATCCGCCATAATTATTTTGTAGTAAACCTTTTTATTTGCCTTTCTACTTACTACGAAGTATTATCCGCGCTAGGCCTTTTAAAATATTATCCACCTTATCACCTTTAGTTTTAGTTTTACGTAGAAAAAAATTACGATTATGTTGCGAACATTTTGGTTTATTTCATTTTTTTGTTTTTCTTAATTGCATGACTTGCTAGCCTTAGTGATTTTTTTTGTATTTTTTTTTTTTTTTAACACAGTGTCATCGGTGGGAGATGGAATGCATCATCACCATAATAACTTGACATCTGTCCCATTTTCGCCTTATCCTCCCATTCGAAGGGCTAGTACTGGAACGCGACCCGTTACCACTGGTCCCACATTACTATCATCCGGCAGGATAAATGCATCTTGTATGTTTTTTGTTGTTTTTTTTAACCTCTCCCATTTGTAAAATTTTCTAATATCTGATGAAAATTTGGTGATGGCTGCATACACTCATTTGATAAGCTCTTGCTGGGCTACAGTCGTTAAATTTGCTTGAATAAAATGTAAATTTACTTTTGTTTTTTTATTTTTTATTTTTGCTTTTTTATTTTTGCTTTTTTATTTTTGATTTTTGATTTTTGCTTTTTTATTTCTTGCATGACTTTCCCGTACATTCTTGTTAAATTAGAATTTCGTGTGTTCCTTGAGCGCGCACGTACCTCTGATTAGCAAGATACGAAACGTAATAAGTATAACGAGTGTCTAAAAAATATCGGGATTGAGATGTTTTCCTGCAGGAACACGTAGAATTCACCAACCTTGCACGTGTAGTCCTTTAGAGCAATTAATCTCACATTACTGCTGGTAACTCCAACACGATCGAGTCCATTTCTTTGTTTATTGAAAAAGGAAATTTATGAGGTGGTATAATTTTCACCTTTCACTTCTGAAAATGCGAAGGTCCAAATTCCCCTTGAAAGTTACATTTTCTGGAAATGATAACACTGTTCCGTAAACCGCCAAACCAGGGTACCATTCATTTTCTGGTGTATGAATATCTGCGTGGTTAACACCTCAAAAAAAGCGGAAGGGGAATTCTCTCAAGCCCTTCGGCAGTTATACGAACGTTGTGTGACATGTATGCAGGGTCTCACCTTTCTTACCATTTCATCATTATATCGTTTTCTTGAACTCATTCGACTCCGTTTGAGTTAATCCTGAAAACTGAATTTTAATCAGTTATTACATTTACGGGGTTGACGTCACTTACCAAAATGTTCTTCCTTCAGCCCTGAGTGTAACTTGGAAAAAGAAAAATATCGGCTTCAAAGCTACAATCAGTAAAATGGATGCTCAATCACAGTTACTGATTTTTTAGCCACAATTCCTAATGAGCATTCATTGTTGTGAAGGAGAAACAATGATTCAAATCGTGACGAAATAAAAAATGGAAAAAATCACCTGTATTTAGAAATTATTGATGCGAAACTTTCAGGAGACTGAGTGGGGTTCGAAAAAAGTAGCTTCGCCTTTTAAATTGGATAGTTCCACTGAAGTTTGCAGCACAAGCAGTAACGGAACTTTTCTGGTAATCTGTGCATACTTTTAACATTATTTTCCCTTTCCAGTAGACCGAGGGATGATTCGATCGTTTCTAAAGTACCACTTATAATTTATGCAAAGTTGATTTCTCTACTCGATTAGCTGCGTAGGTTGCTACCTGTAATGACTCGTTTTTGCAGTAGCATATCAGTCTGCGTGATTTTTGGACATCCGTTTGTAAATTGTGAAATTTTCGGCTGACCATTTGAGATTTCATTCGTTAGAATGCTCGTTCGTGAACGCGATCACCAGTGTCTGCAGTATTTCTGAACGAAAAAATGTCTCTGTTTTGCAGATACGGGCAGAGAGCGGTGCGATAGTCTGCCGACGAGGTCTCGTTTGATGCTGGATTCCCTGTCCGGTTGCAGGAATGGAAACAACGCTTCGTATGCGGCGTCAGCCAATAGTCGTCCGCACTCCATGTATAATAGAGGCGTTTTTTCGCCTACAGGCTGTTCTCATCCTACTAGGTAAGTGCTGGTGATGCCATAAAATTCAACGCATTTGTGTGAGCCCGTACTTCTCTGTTCTTTTTGCCTTATTTAATTCTTCCGTTACCATCGAAGAGGGTGTATAGTAAATGGCTGAAGATTTTTCTGTGGGAAATGAAAACTGTTTTTCTTGTTTTTGGGGAGAGGGGATTAAATTGAGTACTTAGAAACGAGAAACTATTTGGTGTACAAGATATGAGCACGTGCGTGTGTTAGTAGAAGAGTCTGATCAGAGACATACAGCTAAAGAGATGTCCACCGTCCGATCATAAACAGGTCAAAGATAGAATGTTATAAAACATTTTGAATTCCAATGTTTGTTATTGCGCATATGTCGTAGCTTGATACTGTGTGTGTATTGGTGAGGAGTTTTCACTACAAAATATGCGCTGCTTTGGATGCGCAGAATGTATAATTCAAGTTGTTTCTTTTCTGCCTTTCACGTATTTTTAAACCACAGCGCATATGAAGCATTGGACATCTCTTCAGCTGTAAATCGCTGGGTCTGGTGAATTGAAGAGCGTTTTTGAAACGTGTTATTTATGCTTGTTGACCTTCCATCGAGATCACAAAGTGTGGTCCAAAACCTCGTGATCCCTCCTATTTGAATGGAGGGTTATTCTGATTCCCTCTTCTGACGCTGAAATTAGTAAAAACGGTGGGGCGGCTTGCGGTATTTAGGTCAACTGGTTGGCTTCCAAAGCCAACATATTGCCCACAGAACCTTGATTAGAAACAAAATTGTAAAAACTGTTTAATGTAAATTAGTCAAAAATCGAGATATATTTGTTGCTTGTTTATCAATTTAGTTGCTCATCACAAATATCCGTCCTAATTAAAACATGTTCCTGTTATCCTGTGGCTACAAATTATGGGAAAAAGGAGTTTGAATTATGTAATGTTGAATAAGTTTCCAGCCAGAAACTCGATCAATGCCTACAACATTCCTATTGATTACCATCTCAAGCCCTTCGCGACCTGAACTTATTTTCGAAACTATTGTCTTCAGAGGGCATCACGTGGTGATAGGAAAATATTCAAGAAATAAAATGGGAAATTGGTTAAAACAGTCTTTGGAAAACAACTTCCAAAATCGCTTTCAGGTGTGAAAATAGTGCTGGTCTATGTAGGTATTATATTTATAAAGAGGAATATTTAGAAGGTTATCAAGATCCCGAAATCGAATGATGTAAAATACATTTTTCATGGAGTAAGCGGACAATTTTTTAGAGGAGTTACTTAACTCATCCCTGTTATAGTGCCCTGAAAGTTACACTTACCTACTCATCCCTAACTATCGGTGCAGATTTTTTACTTCTTTTCATCGATTCGTCTCCAACAACAAAAACAGTTCAAATGATGTAATAAGCAGCTGATTCAATCAACTATGTCAATTATCACGATAATTATAAATGGGTTATGACTAAGACTAACTTATAATTATGACAGTACTCATCTGTTATTATTTGGGATCCACAATCTCCTAAAATTGTAATTTTTGAAATTCAATTAGTGTAATCCAATAAGTTGAATATTAAATTCATAATTGTCTTTCACTAAAATTAATTTTCAACGCTGGTTCTCAATTCACTAACTTTGAGAGAAATCATAAAGTAAATACCTATTGAAAGCAAGTAATTTGTTCTGAGTTTTTATTTATTGAAACTTATGGGAAGATACAAGTAAGAACTGTGACAAGTAACAATGAAAATTCTGTGTCATCATGTTTTATAATTCAAGAACCTGTCCATATATATATATACATGTAAATAATAAATATCATGGAGTGGTATTTTTCCTGTTTTAACCCTAGGTTCACCCTTGCCAATAAAGATAGTTTCAAGAAGTTGATGTACCACACCTTGTATTTATACATGTGTACTTGAATATACAGATATAGATGTACATCGTTTGATGAAAAAAGCACATTCACTCACGGAAAAGTGCAGTTACACTGGGAAGGGTGAACTAGAAGAAACTTTCCTCTATGATACTCGTATTATACTCAAATAAGGTTTTAAATGAGGATGAGTAATGTCAAAACATGTTTGTTGATTAATTTTTCTATGGGACCAATGATGATAAACATTTTCTTTCAATAATTCTGCTTGGGGAGGAGTGAGGTTATGAAATATCAGAAACACTATGAATTATGTTTGGGACGAGTAATGTAATCCCCGATTTTGGCTTCATTTCAATTGTAAAAAAAGTGAGCTGGGTTGGAGTAAAACCAAATATCTAACTTTCTCCACCCCAGTGGAACTATTTCCATCATCTTCGTTAATGGTACACCACCCGTTGGTGTGACCTAATGAAAAATAAGAATTTTTTAAATTTTATTTTCCTTTGTTTTTCCTTTTTTTTTCAGTCCAATGTCAACCACCTATTCTAATGATTCTGACGGTTCGTCTCTCTCGGTGGATGCCGACAATGAGAACTGGTCCGAAACGGGAAGAATAATCGAAGAATCCCCCAGCGAGTATGTTCAGTGGGGAGGTGAGTTTGATGTCGTTTTCAAATTGCCTTAAATGCGGCGTTTGTGAGCAAGAGTTGTGACAATTTTCACGTGTTATAGGAGCCAACCAGAACAGAAATTTCTTAGCCGAGAACATTCCCCATAGTAATAACGTTTGTCGAAACATGAAGTCAATATTTCCTCATTCTAATTCCAATTCGCAGGTAACGGGAGCACGTTTTATTTTTTTCATTTGTTTTGGTGGTTTTCGTGTGACCGTAAAGAATATCGTGGTTGAGGGTTGTGTTCGTATTTTGCAGAGTTCGTGTAGTCCTTGTAGTTCCTCGCCAATGGATGCTGGCGCTTACATCCCGATGAGTCCTGGTAAGTTTCAGTTACCTGTAACTTTGAGGTCAATATTCCAGTAAAATTAGAATTATTTCCGAGTAGATGAAGAATTCGTCGTTGCAACGCAGAAAACCTCGGCTACAAGACCACACATTCCCTCGTGAACCCAGCTCGATGCGTTCCGAGATAAATTATTTTCACATCGCTCACAAATAGAATAATCAAATTTACTTTACTCTACCAAGTCTTCCAGAGACTTTATCCCGAAACCACATCCCTTCATCAAAATTATTACAAATATTGTAAAAACTGGTGGAAAGAAAATTAAATGTTCGGAATATTACGGTTCTCTGTTTTAATTTTGAAATTTTTAGCGCTTATCCCACTCACCATTCTCTGTTGTTATTTAAGGAAACCGTGATTCTCTAATCAGCCAGAGTTTTTCTTTACAGAGCTTTTGCACGAAATGCTAAAAACCCTACTAAAACGTTTTTTCAGAATTTTTTCATGCATCTTTTTTTTAGGGTTTTAGCACGATTTCACTTGATGTTTTTGTCTGTGACAATGATGATAATTACAATATTAAAGTATTATATTATATCCAATTATTACATGATTTGTGATTTATGATTTTATAATGAATAATGTTCATTATACAGTGTTTACGAAATTGGCGGGACCGACAGCGAAACTGCAGGGAGCAGGTTAAGTAGCCCACATTAAAATGTGTTCAAATGATTACATATGTAGCAAGAGTTTTGTCTCAGAAATGGACATAAAAATATTCTTACATGTCCTGTTCGCATTAAGAAATTTAAAAAGTTTTTGCTTGTACTTTTTTCAAATGAAAAGGTGACTTGCTGTTTTTAAGTCACCAAATTTAAATAAGATATTCTAAAAACGAAACGAGACGAAGAATAGAAAATTTTGATCATTATAAGCCAAGAAAACAAAAATAGTAGATGAAAATATTGTAAGATAAAGGTATCCGTTCACTTCTGTTTTTGATATATCTTGAAAACAAATTAGGTCAACATTTCATGCTTGAGTTTTTCATGCAGACGTTTTGCCACAGCTAACCTGACAAGAGAGAGTGGAAAAGGGGATTCACGCAAACCCTGGATTTTTAGGGGGCTGACATTCTCAAGAAAGAGAAAAGTAAGTAGATTTTTCTGGTAAATCCTTGAAAACATTTTTTCGCGAACGAAATACGCTTCTCCAGTATTATAAAACCCCTTCCAAAGATGAATTCTTGAAACTACACCTGCCCATAGATGCAGTTTTCAATTTTTCAAGGAGACCAGATTTCCTCTCTACGGTCAGTACCACAGAAATTTTTTTGTATTATGGTTGAAAAAGTAGGTTAAATTAGAATAGAAAAATAGCGCCTATCAATATAAGTAACATGAAGACCAATCAACATAAAGGCCAGATGTGCTGAGTCTTTATGAAAAAACTAACTTTTTGCCATTTATATTGTTAAAGTTAGTATTTCAAAAAATAGTAGTGAACCGGCAGTTTTTTGTAACAATTTTTCTCATTTTGTGACTGAAGTGTTCTGCTCTTAATCTTGATTCGTTTGTTCGGTTATCTTCTTTCATTTGAAAAGCTCAAAAGTTACTTTTATAGACAGAATTTGGACTTCTTTTGATAACTGAATAGCGTACTCACTCGAGAATAAAAGCGTATCATTAACAATCAATTAAATTTTTACTAAAATTATTATTTGAGAAAATCACTTGCAGAAATTCGTCGAATTTCTTAATACAAATTGACATTTTCTCCGAACAATTTTTTCTCTCAATTTCTAGGACAAAGCTCTTGCTAGTTATGCAACCATTCAAACACATTTTTGTACTAAGTCTTCCTCACCACAAGCTGCAGTTTCGTTGTCCACTCCACATACACCTTATGTTGGAGTCTGAGTGGCATAATAGGTGCTTGGCAGGTTCGGGATCAATTTCGTTGTATTACTGTCCGAAAATGTCGGTGTGTTCGGTTTGATTTTATTGGTACTTCCACATGTGACTGAAAAATTTATTATAGGAAACCATTAAACGCCGGATTCTAACCACCATTCTGTCCTGCACATTGACTCCCAAATGACCCTCAGATGCGGGATAAATTGGCTAGTTGCCAAAATCTTGTCAAAATTGTTTCATAAAATACTGTACTCCGCTTTACATTTATGCATCACTGTATACACCGTCTCTTTTTTCGCTTACTGACCTGGGTGAGCTTTCTTCTTTTGAGCAATTTTAATTCGAGCTAAACTTGACGTTATTTTTCCACCTATGAAAATATCAGACGTATATTTTCTCGTGAGTTTTGTGTTCAAGAGTTTTTTTTCACTTTGGAGCCTTTCATTGATGTCAGTTTTTTTTTTATACTTTTTTTTTGTTATCCTTATTTAGTAGATGTACTAGTTCAAATATTTACTTTCTCTCTTCAGAATCAGCGGCTGACAGTAGAAATCGTCCACAGCTGAACAGGTCATATGATTCTGTAAACCACAGTCGAGAAAGTAGCATTCACGAAGACATAGCTGAAGGTTACGTGCCTATGGCGCCACTGTCTGTCGATGCTGGGTACATAAGTATGGATCAAAGTGGTCGTAAACAAGGTTAGTATCCCAAGAAACCGTATCTTGCGTTCGCTCAAATTAACCAACTATGTAGAGGATCAGATGGCTCTCACGAATTCTTCTTGAATCTTGTATCGAGTCTTCTTCTTTTAAGTGTTAATTCCTCGCTTGCTTATTTTTTTTTATTTCCTCCCGCAATTTGTTCGCTAAAATTTATCAAACTTTCCAAATTTCAGGTCTGGAGATCAGAAGTCGAAAATGAACATTTTGGCGAAATTGAGTTAGACCTATATTTTTCTTAATTAGTGATGAAAATATCTCTCGAAAACTATATAGTTTTTCTTAATCCTCGTAATCTAGACAAAAATGTGTGAAGAAACAGTAGGTGGAAAGTTATTGACGATAACGACGTTAAACGTCACTTAACCTAGTTTCCTGTAAAACTTTTGCGTTCTGGTTGTTAGATACCTTCTGCTTCTGAACTCCGGGAATGTTGTAGAATGATTTTTACAGACGGTCAATCGTGAATGCAGGATTCCTCCTCGCCCTCAACATCTTATTCGTTAAGTTCAATATTATGAGAAGAAATATACATGCTAAAATTCAGCCGAACGAATTTCGTTATTTCATCGTAAAGTTTTCGCGAAACATGAAAATATCTCATATGCGGTGATGCAACACTGAGAAAGCAGACATTAAAACCTCGATGATAACGTTTATGGTTATTTTCTCCGAATAAATTTTCGAAATGCTGCGAAAAATCTGTTAGAATATTGCACGATCAACTAGTACCGTCAAAAGTAATCTAAAAATGGAAAAACGTGTCGTAAAGCTTTTTCGAAAATCATTGAAAATTTGGGTCACGTATTTCGCCGCAATCAGGACTTACTTAGTGTTTCATTTCAGTCTCTTTAAAATTTTGTAAATGATTTTCACGATACTATTAAAAAAAAAATGTAGATATTAAATGAAAAATTTACATTATCCATTGTACAATCGTGACAAAATCGTTCAAAAGCCTATTGCAAAATTATTCGCATTCGTCTCGAACAACCTTGAATGTTGTAAAGAATTTAAAGAATGTAAAAAACTCTGGCGCAGCAAGCAACGCTAAAAAATGTGGGTTTTCATGACAAAAAAAAAAAAAAAATTAAATGTGTTTGGCAGAATGTTGAGAAAATTGACAATTAACGTTTAAAATGAACTGTTAAGGAAATTCATAATGAATTATTGTACTGTAAAATTATAAAAAACGTACCTAATTTATTGAGATTATTCAACATTTAAAATAGCAGCAAGCCTATTTCCCAACCAGCTTATTGGGTTCATCAGAAATTCATCTTTTTTTCCTAGCTGTAGTTGAAAATTTTTTCGAATTATTTCTTCGTATGAATTCTGCCAATTGAAACCAAATTTTGCACCATGTTAGAATATAATTTATTCAGTTTCCGTATTAAATTTCGTGACTTGATTGAAAATCACGCATTTTAGAACCAATAAAGTTCCAAACGTGCTACATAACTGGATGTACCATCCGGCCGATCTAGACCAAAAACAGTAGGGTTCATCAATGTCTACATCCGAATAAGTATAGCAAAGTTCATGACTATCGGATAGAAATTTCGACCTGTGATGTGTTAAATAGAAATGTGTATTTTGATTTCTTTTTGACTTGGTGACACTCAAAATGGTGATAACTTGTTGTTGTGCCTGTTTTAACTTCTCAACACCCAATTTTAGGTGCCATAACGTTTTTGAATGAATTTTTTTTTTTTTTTTTTCAAGTTTAAAGGACATGAGAAGGGAAAATTCGAATTTTACCTGGTTGCCACTTCAATAATGTATACAGGTTCTTATATATTGCAGATTATTTTGATACGTAAACAGCGCTGGTTGTTATACACTGCAGATACAAATTACAAAGAATGTGTATGTGTCAACCGGATGCAAACTATTTGGTACAACATCCAAAAATGTGAAAACAGTGTCTTTGGGCATATTGTTGGTAACAGAGACAGTATTTAAAAATGGGTGCAGGGAATAGAACAAGCTTAAGAAAATGATTTAAAAATTTTTTAAATGAAAAATACAAGCAAATTACTGCTTACAAGTTACGAATTTGTGTGGCTCGTGGGAAAATGAGATCACAATTATTATTGTCTCAAAAACCCTCTTGATAGAGAATATTTTTCATTTAAATGCTGGTCATAATATTGCCGAAACTTGCGAGTTGATGTTTTTTTTATCGACATTAGACAAAATATTAACGAGATTATCACTAATTTTTATATTATGGTTGTGTAACTGTAAATTTTTCGCTCATAATTTGTAAAATTATAGCATTTGTAGCTGTGGCGAAGGGAGACCATAAATCCTCAAAAAATACGTTCCTTCTCCTCCAAAAAATAAAAGGACTAACAAAATTTAAAAAAAGTAATAATACCATCTAAAAATTATTTCATTTTAATTTGTACGTGCGTGTACCTAAGAGCAAGAAACTAAAATGTATAGTTGTAGAAAAATTTTTCATTGATTCTCGTTGACCTCCCATTAGCCATTCCAAAAAAAATCTAGTTACGCCACCGATTAGTAGCATCGACTTATATCAAATCAAACTGGTAGTATGGAGTGTCCGACGAGCGAATTCTTTATAGTTCTTTACATGCTTTACGTTATTTACATTCTTTAACTTCTATGTTCTAAAAAACGATTATCGTGTAAATAATCAAACACCACATGATAGTCAAAAATCTTTTAAAAATAATCGACGAGCGAATAAAATATTCACGTAGTCGCTAGATATTCGTAATTAATTACCGTCACTATTTAAAAATAATATACGAAAAATGCATGTGGCTGAAGATATTGTATTATTAATGTTTAATATAATATCCTGTATAAATGAGATAGAAACTCAAAAACGGGATCGTAGGAAAAAGTAAGTGTTCTATGCCCGAATTTGTTTAATTTTTATTTTCAATTTTACAGGTGATTTGTCTTCGGGACTTAGTAGCTGCTCAATTACCTCCGGAACACCGTCGACTGACGTTCGTTTCTCCGAATTCCATTTAGATAAAGTTTCTTCATATTTCACCCCATCGGAAGAAGATATCGTTTTCAATGTTAGACAAACACGTGCTTATTCCACTGGCTCTAAGCCAGACACGCTCCACAGTAAATTTATCGGGTTAGTCTCAGTTTTAAGCATTTGTCACCCGAGTGAATGAGTGATGAGTGATGTGTGGGTACTGAGTGTAATGACTGTTACTCATTCTTATATATAATAATTAACTCTCTCATCACTTACTAGTAAATTATTAATTTACTCTTTAATCTGGTACTTTTTTCCTCCCTTGAACCTAAAAGTAGCATAAATGTTTCTGCAAAGTGAACTGTCATAAAAATTGTTGATTCAAAATTGTTTTCATGTAAAAGACGATAGAGGTTTGTAAAATGAACAAGTGCTTCCCTTGACCAATTTTTTGGAATCTTAGGGCTTCGTACTAGCTCCAAAATTTCGCAATAATTTGATAAAGTTAAAACTTCTACCTTAAAAGGTCCGATTACGATATCCAGTAACAAAAATGCAAGTCTGCTATTTCCCACTGGAGGGATTTTCTAGGGGCGAGTGACTAAACTTGTAAATTTTCCAGCAAGTAAATATCGCTTGTGTGAGTGCTGGACATTTAAAGATGGTAGTATTTTATGTGACAAATAATGTTAAATTACTTTAGATGCCCCTGGTGAGAGATGAAATGCTGGCAGATGGCCGTCAGTTTTCGGAAAATTCTGGAAAATAATGTTATTTTCATCTTATATGGCTGAAATTAGGTTCATAGCTGATAGAATGTGCAGTGAAAATGATTCTTATAAAATTTTATGTCAATCGCACGCTTGGTCTTAGCATTAAATCTAGAGTTGTTTAATTTTCCGGTAATTTCTTAGCTAACGTGATGAAAAGTGCAATTTTCTTCTCCTAGAAATGAAATTTTATGCATAGACAAGCTCCATTTGAATCGGTGCTATCAATTTTGGCCCGAATTGATTTATTTGATCTTGCATTATTAATGATTTTGTGTGATTTTCTTGCCAGTGGTTCTAAACTCTCAGTTTCGATCTTTCTTCAAGCAGCAGTCTTGAACTTTGAGCTTTACTCTGAAATGATTATAGAAAAAATTGCGCCAATTTTGGTTCCAGTCTGGGAATTAGTTCGAAAGTTATTTATGATTTTCCCTTCAAGTACACTATTTCATTCAGAATTTTTAGGTTCGTTGATCATGAATTTCAGACTAAAATTTTCGTCAGTCTTTTTAGCTAGAAGTTGTTACTGCGACGAGTAAGGTTGAAATTTTGGAGCTTGATTTGGAAATATTAAGTCCTGTGTATGAAGGTTCACAAAGAATTTGTATTTATTTAGGACTTATCTGCACTTAGAATTTTTGGAAAAACAGTTGGAGGAGAGTTTTTCTCATTTTTACGTAACTATCGAACATATGAAAAGGAGAAGAGATTTTAAACTAAATTCTATTCCCCTATTATCTCTTGATGTAAAATCTTAATCTCATCTCTAGCTGATAACTTTGCTGGAAAAAAAAATTAGTAACTTGAAAAAACTTTAAAAAAGTATTTTTTCCATAGTTATTCACCGTTATATTCATTCTGCATATATTACTCCTGACTAATACTCCAAGGTAGAGTAACACTTAACATAAGTGTTTCCTCAACTCTGTAATCTGAATGGTTGGTATTTTTCTCATTGATTTTTTTGTCAGACTGACCTATTTATTTTCCCCGACGTAAAAATTGGTACATTGTATTTCCACCACTACTTCTTTTATAAAAAATGTTAATATTTTTGTTGTTGTTTTTGCCGCAGATGCGATTCAGCAGATGGTTTGCGCGCTCGAGCATTCTCAGTTGGCAGCCGATGCCCAAAAACTTTGTTTAATATGCCACCAACACCCCGACGAAATACGCCAGCTTCGACCAGCACGTCGAGCATTGAACCATGCGATGACCTCATGGAAATGGACTTCAGCGCCAACAAATTGCGCAACCACCACCTACGATCGCGCGTCAAACATCATCAGCGCCACACCCAAAAATCTGGTGTAGTCCACACAAGCGGCGAATTGCCGACCATGTCGCACGGTGTGGTCGCAAACTCCTTCTCCCATCCCATAGTAACAGACGGCTACATGGATATGTCACCCAAGTCGTCTCCCAAACTGGTTGACTCGTTCAACGATTCTCGCATCTCCTCGTCGGACTCTAATTTGTCACCGCCGCGTCTCAGCAAACATCTGCTCGGACGTTCATCTCCAGCCAACGGAACAACCTTCTCAAAGCAGGCGTTCTCTAAAGGGTCACCATCATCGGGCACCAATATGCTGGAAAAGGTATTGGAAATGGAGTTGATGGCGCACGCAAAACGATCTGCCTCTGCTAATGCCGACCACAGTGAGGAAGACTGCTCATACATGGACATGAAGCCTGGTGTTTGCGACATGCCGGACGTGAGCACGCCAAAGAGCGCAGCCAGCGCCGTCACTGCGCCGATGGTGATCGCTGTCGCCGCTTCCACAGTCACTCCTAATTTGTATCCGCGCAAGGATAGCTTCAGTCTGAACGATTCAGTGGCCGTTTTCCAAACACCCGCAACAATTACCACCACTTCAAGCTACACTACCACCACACTTTCTACTCCCAGCTCGACGAACGTGCCGCACATCAAACAGCCGTTACTCGACACCAACGGAAAGCAGCTGAAGAAAGTGGACGCAAAAATGGCAGCCACGTCGGAAAAATGCTCAACGCCTGATGGTTACGTTGACATGACTTTCAAAGGACGTGCGAAGGTGGTGGCCAGTTCCGATGGAGGACAACAGTCCACCAAAATGGTGGCTAAAATACCGGATAAGACGCCGGACGGCTATGTGGACATGTCGTTCAAGGACGCACATGCGCGTAAGAATCTGGTCGACAGTAACTCGGCGCTGAAGAACAAAGTGCAGCAGCAACTGTCGGCAGACAGTGTCAAGACGTCGACCCCATCGTGTTGCTCAGGCAAGGAAAACCAACAAGTTAGCGCGCTGATGGTAGTGGTGGAGATGCAACAGCGACAGCTGCAGCAGCAGCGTCAGTGCTCGAAGCCGATCGCCATCCAGACGCCGAAGAATAAGCGTTCGAACAGTGGCGGCACTGGCTTCTTTCGACGTAAACTGAGTGGGGACGAAACGCAGCAGGCATTGAAGCCAAATTTTTTGCCGCTGGTTCACTCGACGTTCGCCTCGTTAGGACGCAAGAAGAAAGGCGCTCAGAAGAAGGAAAAGACGGGCGCCCCTGCGGAATCGCCTGTAAACGCGGGTGGCGCTGCCACCATGTTTCCGCTGAGTCCAGACCGGGTGACTGTCGCTGCCATCAGTCCGTCGTCCGCGTCGCTGGATTACGACCCTAATTCAAAATGCGCCATCACCGCCTCCGGTGAAAGCGTAAGACTGATGGCCGATTTCGAAATTCGATCGCTGGAACGAGTGGATAAGATGGTAAACTGGGATCGTCGCGATAAGGATCGTCATTCTGGCGGTGGGAACGACGATGATAGCGAGAATAGCGTTTACATCATGATGACACCGGGTGTCGTGCCCAGACTGGAGCGTAAAGTATCCGAGCCAATGTGCGGTCGCCGCAGCTATTTGACGAGAAACGGCGATGACGTCGGACGCACGTTGCAGCGCTGTACGTCGGTGCCGTCGACCATGGGCGGTGGTGGCGCGCGCAGCTGGAACCGATGTACGTCAGTTCCGGAAGTGATCAACGTCGATGGCCCCCCCGATACCGCCAAATGCTGCGGCAGTGGAACGTCCGATTCCGACTCCTCCTCTACGGTGACTTCCTGCAGCGTAAGAGCTAACTACAGCACGGCCGTCACCGCCGACGACCGTCTTTGCCAACGAGCGCCGGTAGATGCTTGCCAGCCACAAGTTACTCAATGCCACACCGATGTTCCTAAAACTTGTGCTGCGCCAGCTCTCCACGTTCGCGACAGGTAACACAACTAAGTGCATTTTCTGTCGGCGGGTACCACGAAACGTCGATGACGCGAACAGAGCTTTACTGATATCGTATTTGAAAGATGAAAACTGTACAAATGTGAAAAAATCATCGTATGATATACCGCTCTCGTGGCTCACATTTTAGCTCTGTTTGATAGAACTGCACCAACCTACACCAGGAGGGCTATTACGCAAATATTTGAGTAAAACTTGACGCAGCGTCACGTAACATTCTTGAATTTGTGGCGTAGCACCGCTGGTGTAGGCTAGTGTAAGTTGATGTAGTCCCATCGAACAGAGCTTCTGCCGAAAACTACCTCGACTGCTTAAAATTCGCTTTTTTCTTTTTGTTCGATTGCATGCGAAAACGGCAATATTTTTTCATCGAAGTTTCGTGGTTCCCTGATTTGATTAAATTTAGAAATTGTTAATTATAACGACGAAGAATCGTTTCTTGAATCGAATAGATGCTCCTAAAATTTTTTAAAGCTGTTCATTCTTTTGATCACAGAAGCAAGGTTATTTATTCTTCTCCTCTCCCTTCACCATAAGGTTAGCCAAAGTCTCATTAATTCGAGTCTACTGGCAAATGTGTCGTATGTGTAGTAGATTGAAACGTAAGTTAACAAATTTTTGTGGTTAATTTGGCTAATTATGTGAATGATAACAGTAGGTGAAGAAAGAGATCCTCCAATCGAGTCGTACCAGCCCTGCATTTAGTGATGGAAGGCTGTTCGAGAATGAGTGAAACGATCCTTCACTAAAAGAAAAATATTAATATGCCTATTAATGGAAGAACGCACGATAAAAGTGAAACGTCTGCTTTTGAGATTACTCTCGTCATTAAGTTACCGAACAAAAAATGTTCTGGTCAAATATCAAAATCCAAAAATTTCGCGCCCTTTTCGAATTTAAGGTTCGCTCGGTAGAGCTTCCGATCAGCAAGAATGAAAGAATGAAATGAAAATTTTGAAAAAATATAGAAAGGTAAAATTTGATGAAAACCAAAACGATATTCATCAAATTTGGCTCGTATATCCCTTTCCACGTATGTTATGTTTGTGAAGGTTTATGTGTAAATAATTGTGTATGATTATAATTTTTTTTTATTTTTTCAATTTTGGTGAGCATGATCCGTCATACCTGAGATCAGCACTTGAAAAACCATAAATATTGTCCTAGTATATTGGAATTATATTGAATTTTTAATAATAGGCCATTCATGGGTCACTCACACTGTGCAGACTTGTAAAAATGAATTCATTATTCACACTCGGCGTTCTTAGAAAATATCTCTGTATATCATGAAGAAATTGAAGGACGTCCATTGTGAGTATTCGCCATTCTTTGGTCTTAAATGGACTGAAAGAATACACAGATTTAAAAAGAAGCGGACGTAGAGTAAATCTTCACTTATCGGCTGATATATGACTTGATTTTTCAATTTATATTTATCTGAATTTGTCACTTTTCCTTGACCAATTCGTTGAATCCATCTACTCGTATATTATTACATAATAGTATTCATTGTTCCTTCGTGCTGTCGAACGTATATCTCAAATGCATCTTGCGATGGCTCGTTTGAAAGCTCTAGAGCTGTAGAGTGGACGAATCATATTCATTTTACGCTTAATAGCTTTTAAAGCTCGTAAGCTTTAAAGTTTTGACTTCACAAACTGAAAAAAATCTACTCAATTCGTACTGTTGCTGGTAGCAATGGCCTAATGGCTAGCACTAGCATGTTGTTACGAATTTCGCAACACAAGTGCATCTTTTATAATTTGATAAAATAAATTTTATCGTAATCAAACAATATAAAATTGAGAAACTCTGGAGCAGCAAGCCACGCTAGAAAATGTAGGTTTTCTTAAACGAAGTAAATTAAAAAATACATTTCTTAATAAATGAATCAGAAAAAAAAAAACAAATCAGAAGTATTTGGCAGAATTCTGGCTCCCAATTAAATGAGTGCGTTCGAAATGAAGTTTCGAGTAAATTTATAATGAATAAATTGTATTGTGAAGTTCTAAAAAACGTACACGAGATTACTTGGCGAATAAAATTACAGCTTTGGTTTCATCTGGAATTATCTACCCTTCCTAGCAATATTTGAAAATGTTTTCATGCCATTTCTACGCATGAACCGAATTAAGCCGATTGAAACAAAATTTTCTAGAATATTAATAATGTATTCAATTTCTGTACCAAATTTCGTGCGACTATTGCTTAGAAATTATGCTCTTTAGAATCATTTAAGCCTCAAAAATGCAACATAATAGGGGTTCCGTCTTGTCTGGATCCAAATAAGTATGCCAAACCTCATGACTATCGAATGAAAATTGCAACCTATACCGTGTGAAACAAAAATGTGTTTGTGTATATTCATCAATTTTAAGCTAATAGTGCCAAAAATTTACCGGGGTGATGAAACGAAAAACAAACCAACGTCCGACCTTGAGTCTTGATACCAGATCAATTTCAATATATAGATACATAAAAATGATTGAACATCGAATAAACAGTATTTATTTATTCACGATTCAAGGCCAAATTCCAGATTCCTTTCAATTAGTGTCGTCGAATGCCCTTTTGCCAATTCACCAATTACTTAACTTCCCATAAATGTACCCGAAAAATCTGTCATTTAATATTCATACGTAAGTTTAATAATTGAATAATTGCATAATTTATTTAAAAATCATTATGGTTCATTGGGTTCTTCCTGTTGTATAAATGATAAATTCATAATTTTGAAAAATGTTAAAAGGACTGAAAAGATATCGAACTACCTCTCTGTGAAAGACCACAAATAATATTGTATCGTAAATATTTATTCAATAAGGTAAACACAATAGTTATTTGTGATAAAAGTGCGGAAAGTAAGTGACTGCTACGAGTAAGTGCAAATTTTTACTTTTCGCTCCTGTTCAAAATTTGCACAAAAATTTCAAGTTGTCGGGTGAGTTTTTCAAAAACTTAATGTGAGAAGATGCTACAATTTTTCTTCTTTTTTGTTGTGGGGGGGGGGGGTTTTTTACTGACTGTTTTAAATTTCGGTGCTCGAACACTAGCTGAGATGGTGGTTTGTCGAGTAATTGAACAATTCAAAATATACTGTTGGGGTTACCATTTACCTCGACGTGAGACTTAGGACTTCGGAATATTTCATAAAAAAATTTCGCACTTTACCCAGTCATCGATCATTTTCATCATGTTTATTTTTTTCTTCTTTCTTCGCAGTGATAAAGTGATGTACGCCACGCTAGACCTGCCACCGTCGAACGAGGATCTACCCAAAAACGATTCCATTGATACGACGAAATTAGCAAATCAGTCAATTTTAACCTACGCTCAGATTGATTTCGAAAAACCTCCCAGTAGTTCCTCACCTTGTAAATAAAGACCATAAATCAACACAAAAAAATTGTGCAACGTGTGATTTTTGAACAGTTTTTTTGTGTCTCAGAAAATGAATACGAGTAAAATCTAGGGAAAAAAATTTATATTTGTACAATTTTTTCGGTATTCATTTTCTTTAATTTATTTATCGTCCATACGTGTACTCCTTTAAATAAATTCACGTGGATTAAAAGAAAATAATTTATTACCTACTGAAGTAGTTATTTAATAAATATTAATATTATAATGTGCATTAAAAAAAGTAGGTTTTTTTTTTTTTTTTTTTTTTTTGTTAAATTCGTTTACTAATTTACTGATTTTATACTACGTTTTAATACTTGTTTATAGATAAAAAATATTGTATTAGGGAAAGAAAAATCAATTTTGGGGCGTGTAAATTTGATTTAGTTGCATTTAAAAAGTGGAATGAAGATTTATTTTTAAATTTTCGTCATTCGCTCTTTTTCAAAATAATATGAAAGTATTTTCGGGTCTCTTTTTTCCTCTTAATCTTCAATAATGTTCGTTATATCTTTCTCAATTACTTTTTTAATTAGTTCGTGTTGATTTGCTCCAATAGATTTTTTTTTGTTCTATTTCGAACGGTGTATTTAGAAAAATTTTGTTACATAGAAAAAATTCATTAGTCAAAAAAAAAAAAAAAACATATATCTAGTAATTTAGTATTTTTAGTATTGCTTCAAAGTTTGCTTGTAAATTAATATACTATTAAAATTATTGAGAAATTGTTTTATTTAAATGTTTTTAACTAGCATATAAGTTTTTTTAAATGTTTTTTCACGTGTTATGATTTCCTGACGAGATCAGTATTCTTCATTCTCGTAGTAAAAGAATAAATAAATAAATAATAATAATAATAATAATAATAATAATAATAATACTAATAATAATAAATTCATTCGGCAAAATTCTAGTCGAAATTTTTTGACAACGTCGAACATCACAAAAATTAATGACTTACTTTATTATTGGAAGCAAATTTGACGCCTGTCAACTTTTATGGATTTTATGTATTGTTTTTTCTGTCGACTTTTTTTTTCTTTTTTATCTTATAAGAGCTAATAAACTTTCTTGAATAATTTTATTTCCTATGCTCAATGTTTTTTTAAATCTTTTTTTTTTTTCTTACGAAATTGATCATACAAGATGTGACGCATTCAGCTTTCCATTTGTTTTAAAGAAGAAAAAAAATCACTATACGTCAGTGTTCGGATGTTGTGGTTATTATTATTACTATTCTTATTCTTATTTTTCATTTTTCTGTTTGGAATTAAATGACGTTACCAATATTACAGTGTAAATCTATTAAAAAAAAAATTTTATGTTAACGAAAATTTCAACTGATCTACTCGGTTACGATCAAATTTAATGTCTCATAATTTTCTATATAGGTACCCATTAGGCAAATTAATGAATTATATACGTTTTTAAGTAATGTCTCTCAAACAAAGAGAAAAAAATTGTTAACACTTTTTAGTAAATTTAGCCTCTTTTAAAGGTTTGGCTTTTTTTTCCAAAGTTTTATTCGCTGGTTGTTTTTTCTTCTATTTTTTCCTTTATTTTTTTATTCTTCTGGAATATCAGAAAAATTGTTTCGTTGTTTTTTTGCCCGTTTTAATTTTTTTTTCTTTTTATTATTTTTCGTTACAAGACTTTTCTTTTTTTAAGTTGACTTTTTTTAGTAAATTTTTGTACACTATCTTTTATCATGTTGCCGTTAAAATTTAAGCATGTAATAACAAAAAAAAAAAAAAAAAAAAAAGTAAAAAGTAAAAAAAGAAGGTTTGCTATATCAAACGAATGACCATATATGATTATGATAATTGTTTCCTGCTTTTGTCCTAATAAAACTGTTTAAAAATTGGATCGTATCGTTATCATTTTACAATTTAATGATATCAAAATTCTATTTAGGAAAAGCATGCAAAGCTGGATCAAGAAACGGCATTCTCTAATTCTGTTACCGTGTCACTTAGGTATGAATATTATGAAATTTAATTGAGCTATCTGCTACAGTAGCATAGATGCAGTATGGCATTGTAACAGTCCGGACTTATTTTCTAAAGAGCATTATTCATTCCCGTTTAACTTAATTCAGTATATTTGGAAGTCATCGTCATAGACAAAAACTCACGCTGCAGCACCTCCGTTTGAGGATGTATGTTCTCAAAAAGTAGAAAAGTAGTTGCTAAAAAGTTATGTATCTAATAGATCCTAACATTGATGATTGAATTAAATTTTGTAACTGTTGACCTAAAATTACACAGTTTAAAACCATTATCTCCTTGGAAATCAAAATAAAAAATGAATTTATTTCATGGATCCACTTTTCTGTTGATCCGTATCAAAATTAATAGCATGTTACATTAAATTATAGAGAATATTTTTTGCAATTTTCGTGGTTATTGGTTCAAAATCAACCATTTTGCAGCTAAAATATCAAAAATAACTGTACCTACTTGAAGTTCCATTCAACCGATCCGCATCGAAATCAATCGGTCATGTTCTTGGCTTAGTACTAATGTTCGTGCCAAATTTCGTGATGGTTGGATGAGAATTGCTACCTGTATTGCGGTAACAAATTGGCATATATATAATTATAGGTGCCTTCTGAATGGTCCGCCATACCGCGCCTGTGGATAGGAAGCTGAGAAAAGATAAAAATGTCATGACAACAGATGGTCTGTATTCAAAACTAAAGGGTCTACTAAACATAGAAATTATCAAAAACATTTTTTGAATGGCCCAGAATCTCCAATGAACCAAAGGGGTCTTAACAGAACTTGTCAAAAAGAAAATACTTTCCACTAATGGCTTGTAATGCCCGTTTTTGTATTTTTGCCATAAAATTTGCGGATATGCAACTGCTCATACACAACTGTATGATTCCATGTGTATGAGTAGTTACATATCCGCAAGTTGCAAAGCTAAACTTGACGTGACTTTTTAAACAGGTGTTTTCTTTAGATCTACTTATTGCTTGGTGCGATATTAGTTCCCAGGATTAGGGTACGTTTTTCGTTTCATGACATCAGGAAAATTTTGGCACCAATAACTCAAATTCATGTGTATGTATGTATACATATAAGAAAAAATAGGTCTAAATGGGAAAATGATACCAATCATTTTCTTTTTTCATAAAACGGATAATTTTCATCAACCCCACCCCTAACCCTTTTGTGAAGTCAATTTTAACACCTCGTTTGTAAATAAAACTTGGTAAAAATCCCTAATGAAAGGTTCATTCATATTCATACCATGATATAGGGGAAAGGCTGGTAAGAGTACGCAGTCTCTAAAAGTACGCATTGCTTTTTTTTCCACAACTGAAAGGTTGGCAACACTGCTCCATCTTGTATGTTGTTCTACTTCAAATACTCCTCCTTCATGCCAAAAAACATGAATTTATAATCATTATTTCCAATTTAATTACAAATTTTCTTATTTTTTGGTTTCTGATATAATATTTTCAAAGTACGGAATAAGAATTCAGTGAGTATCATTGAAAATGACTGAATAAGTAATCATATTTATTCAAACTACATACTTTTTGCTACCTTTTCATATATCTTTAGTTACCAATATATTTTGTTATCAATTATTAAAACTGATATTATTGGTAAAACTCACAAGTGAGTAAAAGTATGCATTTTGTTCCTATTACTAATTTATTCGTTTCTTATGAAAAAAGGTCCACAAAATAAAAACTATTCTTCACAAAAGAAAACTGGATTGAAATAAAAGCAAAACTAAATGACAACAAGTGCTAAAAAACTTACCTCCAAAAATGAGGAAATTTCATGCCCAGCATGTGAAGAACTTTTTTCTGATCCGCCTGCAGAAGATTGGATTATGTGTGACAAATGTAAACATTGGTGGCATAAATCCTGCATTAGTTATCTGGGAATCAATAAATTTGTTTGTGATTTGTGTTGACATTCGTATGAAATAAATATATATTTCAGACTATGCAATTTCTCATAATCAATGAAAAAAATTAGGTGCATACTCTTGCAAACTCAAATGCGTACTCGGTTTTTTTATACTTTTACCCCCCTAAACAATTTGAGGGGCTCTTGAAAATTTTGAAGGTGGGGAATAAGTAAATAAAGGTTCACAGCATAGCTACACCAAATTTGAACAAAATCCCTCAAGTTTTGACTGAGTTACATGAAGTCAAACCTTAAGTGCGTACTCTTACCGGCCTTTCCCCTATTCATGATGAGTACATTCGATACAGGCGGTAAGCTACATACTTATACCCATACTACCACGCAATTAGTGACACATTTTCGACCGTAAAGTTCAACGACGACATTGTTCGTCGACAATAAACAGGTCGTATATAAATCAGATTATAATTGAAAATAACTGTACAATGGAAGAATGAAAAAAAAAAAAAACAAAAAACAAAAAAAAAACACTTATATGATGTCGCGCACCATATGATGTGATACGACGAATGTGACAATTACAACTCCCAGCATATCGTGGAACCCGTTAGGAACATTATAGTTTTAATACCAACATAATATACTTCGGTATTTAATACCTTTACGAAAAAAAATTTTTCTAATTCTTTCAGTTCACCAATGAAATTTTTAGAATATTCCACGACGACGACATATGTATACTTAGCTTTTCATTTGGTACTCCACAGGACTATAGGAAGCGGTTGACGTGTGTATAATACAAAACTAAAGCATTTTCTATAGCATTTAATGAGAACATTATATTAATTAGTTTATAGCCGAGAAATTTATTTCTTAATGGAGTGGTGAGTATTCGAAAAATTTCCTGTTGGCTGTTTGTGGAATAGACCAATTAACATTAATTTATTATGTCCGGAAACAACGTACGTAACCCTAATAGGAAGATGATTAATGAAATGTAAACAATTTCAAAGAAATAAATAGGTACATAGTTCTGTACGTAATAATAATTCGGCGGAACACAACAACCCATTAAACAGCTGTTTATAAAATATTTTTCTCCAACAATATGGAAAAAAACCTAAATATTCCAAATCACCACATCAGAGTGTCGATACATTTTTCATCTATATCCATCAATTATAGACAATTAGGTAATTTAAGTATTCGATTCCATTAACGTAGCCAGGGACAGGACGGCGTAGTTACCTCCTAAATTTGGAAGAAAACATTATTTTAAAATTTTCACTTAAGTCTGTAAGTAACTAAACCAAAAATTGAAGTTATTACTTTTGCATTAGGATCATATGAAATAATAATCAACAATAAATTGATAAGATTGAAATTCGTATTTATTTTTGCATAATTCTGACCGAAGTAATAATTTTTTCAGTACCTAAGGCAATGCTAGTTTTGCCAAGTCAACACTAAGGCAAACTTTTCGTTTGGTTATTAATAGTTTCAACAGAAAAAACATTTTTTCTTTGGTTAATGTTAGTTTTTGACTAGTCAAAGCTAGTATTGACAAAAGGGATTAGGAATAAATAGTATTGACTGTTTAAAATTAGTTTTGACTAAACTCAGGTTTTGATGTTAACATATAATTATACATATATTATATGTATGTAAGCGTGTATCTCCCAGAATTTTGCGTCCACAGTTCTGAAAAAACTACAAAATATATAGAGCTGAAATTTTCACAGGAGATAGTTCTTATATAGGAGCAGATCTGAAAGAAGTTTGATGCCTATCGATTGGTTAGTTTCTGAAAAAACTGAAAAACAAAAAAAATCTGGATAGGTTGTTTTTCCAGGATTCTGAAAAAATGACAAAATGTATCAGACTGAAATTTTCACAATCGATTATTCTTATGCGGCTATTTCAGTTTGGCTTTAGAAAATACTGCAGTTGAAAGAGATTTTTTTCAATTTTTTGATATAAAAAACACATTTTTGAAAAACATGGACTTGGTGAATTCTGCCAAGAAGCTGACAGACTGAAATTTTCAAAAAACGTAGTTATCATACATATAGGAGCTTGTCTGAAAAAAGTTTGGTGTTTATCAATTTTTTAGATTCTGAGAAAACTGAGAAACAAAAAATTCCTGGAAAATTTATTTTTCAAGATTCTGAGAAAACGACAAAAGGGATGGAATTGAAACTTACACAATAAATAGTTCTTATGTAGGTGCGAATTTGATAGAAGTTGGTAGTTTCCAATGAAACTGAAGAAGAAAAATTGTTTGAAAAAATTTTGTGTTCATGGTTTTGAGAAAACTACAGAAATTATAAGTCTAAAATTTTCACAAAAAGTATTTTTCATGTGGGGCCAGATATGATACGAGTTTGGGGTTTATTGGTTTAGCAGTTTCTGAGAAAACTAGAAAGCAAGCAAGTTATGTTTTTCCTTGAAAACTTTTTTTTTCTGGAAGTTTATGGGACTTGGTACCTCCTGCCACCTGGCAATACCCATGCAAGTTTTTGTAATTTAGGTTTTTTTTAAATTACAGATGAAAATCGCCAAACTGGATTTTCTAGCAAAGTACTGTTGCATTAAGGTTTTTTTTGTTTTTTAATTTTTAGAAAAAACTATTGTTGGTTGCGGTTCTTAATTTAAATTTCAGTTTCAAACATGGTGAGAAAAAAATTGTCACTACCTAATTGGTATCCTCACCATAATTCTATCCACTTGGCACCCCTGGTTCAAGATGATCTTTTTATCCCTCTGTTTCGATTTTCACAGCTAAACTATAACGACTATTTTCTTAAATAATATTAAGAATCTTTATTAGTAGGTCTGCGCATGAGGGTGATGAGAGATTAGCCGCCATCTTGTTTTGGACTATAAAACTCAAATCAAGGCAATATAATGTCCGAAGCAAATGTATTATGAAGATGAAAATATATGACAACAATAACCAAATGAAATTCTCTTTCAGACAATTCTATTAATATTTTGTCAAGTTTATATTACAGAGTCATCATATACATAATTCGACACCTTATACTAACAAAAAGATTACATTTGGTCAACAGATAATTCAAGACAAAATACAGCACAATGTAGAATTGAGTGCATGGTAAAAACCCTGCCAAAAACATGCATGCAGCCAACATCTGCTTTATCGCTTTTCACTTCTTTTATTGTATGTTGACTCTTACTCTTTTTTATCTGCTTGTGCTTGTATTCTTGACAACTAAATGAAGACAATGAGTGGAGAAACCTTGCCATCAAGAAAGACTACTTCGTAAAATAAATCCTACTTTTCACACACTCTTGTTTAAGCAATACCCGTACTAGGTTTGTTTTGTAAGTAGTCCTTCTTGTGTGGGCGGATATCAGCAAGTCTAAGTCTCAAGTTGTAAGTTAAAGTCTTCACATAGGCAATTTTATATATCATACCATCTGTGGATGTACAGAAATACTTCAAACTTACATCTACCTATGCATACACTAGAATGGTAGTTAAACTTAGACTAGATTAAGCTGAAGACAAAAGACAGTTAGGGATTATTCTTTATATCATGAAGGATCAGTAGTGATGAATAAAGTTTCCCTTTCTTGTCATTCAAATCGCACTTCAAGACGATATTTTTTAGAACACCTGCGGGTGATGATTAATAAGTTAATAATACAATCGAATGGAGTTCTTGTCATTATTTAAGAGAGAAATTTGATGTGTTGCCAACAAACTTTTTCAACAAGCTTTGTTCAAGATGACTGCATTGCTCTGTCAACAAACAAGGTGTAGAGCCTTCCTTCGCGCATGGTGATGTCTTGGTTTCAATACATCTTCATCTGTGTTAGTCATATTTTTTCACCTCATTCATCCTCATATTTTACATGCAAAAACTCCGAAGCTTAAAGTTTTTAATAGAAGTCTTTCACATAACAAAATCACTATCTCTTATGAAGACGAACAAATAAGTGAAGACAAAAGAATTTTCTGATGATTTCCCCTCTTGTTGTCTGCAATAGTTTTTTATTTTATTTTTTGCTATACACTTTGTTTTATCTGCTTTGTCAACACTATAATTCCTTTGTAATTAACTATATGTCTTTGACAAAATAATTCTGCTGTTCATTTTTGTAGGTTTTGACCCTTTTATGGATTGAAACTTCATTAAGTTCTTCTGTCAACACTCTACGCTTATTGCTGATTTATTCAAGACATATTAATTTGCTGACTAAATATATGAAGATAAGGTAAGCTACGTTTCACCGTGTTTGAGAGACTTAATTTCATTCAAAAAGAATTCAACCATAGGATACTCCAAAGTTAAAAAATAAAATGTCTTAATTTATTTCAAGACAAAATTCAATATCAGTGTTTCAGCTGCATGATGTCTTATTTTTAAGACATTATGAAGTCATTAGCATTTAAATACTAATATACATGAAAGTAGAACAATATGAGCCATTTGGTTTCGGATGCTTTAAATGAGGTTTACCTTCTTCCCAGAAATTAACATTTAATTTAATATAAATGTTATTCTTGGTAACTCTGAATAATTAATTACTGACTATTAAACTTCTTTTGAAACACATTTGAAAATTTGAATGCTCAATTTCCCTCCCATTAGTCACACTTTTTGTGAGGTACAAAAACTTACTTTTTGTATTATTTTGATAAATATTGCAATAATTTTTGAACAAGAAACTGGATGACGATAATAAAAAAATGGCATATTACCAGGTGTATGAAACATAATTCTACGAGACCCACTTGTGCAAAAATTAAAGGTAAGTCAGTTTGTCCGTGGTATACTTGGTCCATGGTACCTCAGGCTCCCCTACAGTAAGAAAAGTGAAATAAAACTTTCAACAACTGAAGATCATGTTGAAATTATAAAACTGGTCATACAGATAGCCTGTGGTACTCTCATGAGTATGATATACTTTCTACCTCATTGTTCTTTAATAATTTGCAATTTTTTTCTATTTTTCGTAACCATGTGGGAATTTACGCCTGATTTATGATATAACGATATAAGTTTGTTTAGACCCAAAATCGTCTACCTGCAAGTATTGATACATTTCAGGCGAGTTGTGACGTCACACGTAACTGATCTATAGCCGAATATGCAACTTTTTACATAGGTACATAATATAACCTAATCATCAAATTTTTTACATTACTTAAATGTTAAATAATAGGCTGTTTGGTTTTTTCACATTGTACAAATAAGTCGTTAAGATTCTCGTCTCGTAACTCATTGGCGTTTCATTCCCACAGGAATGTGTCACATGCGGAATAAAGAAGACGATTTTTTTAGTCTTCGTGTCAGCGAATCCGTCATAACGTGTTGACTCCGTTATACATATAGGCAATTATACAAAAACAAGAACAGCAGAGTGTGTGAGAGAATGAAAATTAAAACAAACAAAAGTAGGTATTTAAAAAAAAACAGAGGAAGAAAAAGAAAATTACTAAATAAACGTCTTGATTGTTACTGAAATACTTCCGCTGATGACATGATTTTTTTTTTCTACTTCAACTTACAAGACCGGAGATAAATTTGTTACATACGTACGGATATATCTTTCTCACGGTAGGTAGGCTACATTCAGCGTCTTAAAAATTCAATGAAACTTTTATTCTTCTGGAGCGTCGAATTTATTAATTCATTTTTCAACTCCAAACCATTATTTAATTTGTTTAACAATTAACAAAAACGTTAGATAATTATAAAAAAACTGTCAAAATTCTCCATCGCCCCGTTAATTTCAATAACAATCTGAAGTAGGTCCAAAAGATACCACCCACTAAGAAACTAAAAAAATATCATCCATTTGAATGAAAAAAAAAAAAAAAAAAAAAGTTAGTTCTCCAAGAGAAACAGAACATAGGACTATAGTCATGGTGGTTGGGAATAGTGCGCAGGCATCGTACAAATTGCGATAGGTATGTGTATTGAGTATATGGTATTTGTAAGTCTGCTTGAAATTTTGGACCTCGTGCGGTGATTAACCAAAAGTAGAACATACTGGCCCAATACCCATATACAGTGGTACAGGAAGCAGGAGGTTTTGGGATCAACATCCTGTGACGGCAATTTTAGACTGAAAATGACCGATAAACTCTAAACACTTTGACAAAATTACAGTACACTTTAAATGACTTCGAAGTAACATTTGTACACTACACATTACTATTTGTAATTCTAACATTGAAGACTCAGAAGATTGAGTACCTTAATTAACATTTGCTGGTTATAATAGGAGTGACGATCCATCCATTTTGGATTAATGAAGTTTATAATTAATTTGGTGGTGGATGAATATGAAGTATGAAATGAGAATGGTGTGAGATGGACAGTGCGGGATGATGTCATTATTGACTAATCCTTTGGTGGATGGATCCCACTTCGACAATATTGTTCATACAAAGTAGTTCTTCTAGATAAGGATTGCCTGACATTTTTATTTTCGGTAGAAAAATTGTCACAAACATTTGAGGTGGGCATCCAATGTTTAGCTGCTGTTGAGAGGTCAGCCTCTCAGTTTTTTGCTGTTTGTGCGTTTGAATCACCATTATTTTCATTTTTTTTATGTTACAGCTAAAATTTGTCATTTGGAAATTTGAAATTAAGCAAAAATATTTTTTTATTTATTCAAATGAGAAAACTTCAGTTGATGTCTGAAGATACCAGAGTCAATACTTTCCTTTAAAAAATTTGGGGTTGCTTTACTTTTTGGTCACCCTGCACTATTAATTAAAAACGGTTGGAAACAATATTACTTCAGAACTGCAGGATATAGTCCCCCTAGGGGAAAATTTACCAATTTTTACAATCTGTGAAAGTAGAAAACAGACAAAACATTTATTGAAAAGAACAAAAAGGTGCAGAAGAGAAATGAAAAAAATACTTCTCCCTCTTTTTTTACATCCTCTGATATTTATTGGTTAGAGAGGTAGGTATGATTCTCTCTCCCTTACTCCTTTTATTATTTTTTTTTTTTCATGTTTTATTTGGGTCCACAAAAAAAGGGTTAAAACAATATTATTGGACACTATGGAAGTGAAGCTGTAACAGCTCGTTTAATAATATAAGTACCTGGTTCACCGAGCTTTGCTCGGATGTGGATATTGAAAAAAATTTTGTTAATTTAATTCAAGCTGGAGAATTTCATAAACATATTTTTATAACATGTCACGATTCTCAGGAATAAAATTAAAGGATGCAACTATAAACTCATTACTTCATTAGTCATAAATCATAATGATCATACGCAGCCCAGGCGTACCCAAATTCTCTTGTAAAACCTTAACAATCATGTTACTTTTAGCCAAGCAAATTTTTCATCATTTGTTGTTATCGCTTACTGTGCTGATGAATAAATTCACATGCTCATATTTCTGTTCAACGAATTTTCTCAAACTTGGGACTTATCTGAATTGTTTTTTTGTAACCAAAAAAACTTTTTTTTTAAATTTCAATAACATTGTTGGTCTAGTTCCACAGAACACGGTTACATACATACATACATACATACGTACATACGTACATACGTACATACGTACATACGTACATACGTACATACGTACATACGTACATACGTACATACGTACATACGTACATACGTACATACGTACATACGTACATACGTACATACGTACATACGTACATACGTACATACGTACATACGTACATACGTACATACGTACATACGTACATACGTACATACGTACATACGTACATACGTACATACGCACATACGTACATACGTACATACGTACATACGTACGTACGTACAATTATTGCTCGTATTATAGTACAGGATATCTTTATAATATAACTATATATTTATGTGTGTATATATATATAATGAATTTGAATTTTGGGTGCCATAATTTTCCTTGAGTTATGAAACGAAAAACGCACCTATACTCCTACCCACAGGTCGTTATATGAAACCAAGGTTAATAAGAAGATTTTCATAGAAAACCTACTAAAAAAAGTATTATAGAAATACACTGACATGAAGCTGGCTTAAAACCATGAACTTTAAAATAACTGTTTGCATGAGAGATACAATTTTAGAATAATAATGCTAGAGAGTTCTAGGTACCATCCGTAATTTCTAGTGACTTAACTATGGATAGGCCTGCTTGGGCAATACCCAACACAAACGTTTGATGGAAAAATGTATTTGCTATACTGCAAAACAAAATTGTTTGGAGAGAGAAAGCGTGGCTATCAACCCTTCTAGTTCTGCGTAAAAAAACAAAAACAACTATTGCCTGCTATGGTTTCTTTAATTGACCCACGTCTCCCCTTAGAAAAAAAAAGGTGGTACACCCTTCGACCATTCAACCTAACGGAAAGCCTTTCAAATTGGAACCAAAATACATGCATATTTTCTGATGTCACATCTCTTACATGTTCATAATTTACGAAAGTACAAAAGCGTAAGCAAATGAACCGAGTGAAAGTCAATTCTGCTAAATGGTGAGCATTTTCCTTTTTCGACCAGGAAGTCATACATTTACCCAGGCCTAGTTTCAGGATATCTTCTCGGAGGGCGGAATTGAATAAAATTTTATAGGAGGGGTTAACAATTTTTCACATATTTCATGCACATGAAGTTTGAAAAACCGAATAGTTGTGTTTCAAACTGTCTTTTATTTGGGGGCACTGAAAGGGGATTATAGCCAAAATCCCACTTAAAATTGACTTTGTATTAGGCGCCTCGTGTTTACATTGGCATAGCTGACTTAGACACCAAAACCAAACGAACTATAGTCGGACGTCCAGTTAAGGCTAGTGGAGGTTTCAAAGCGTCATTTTGTTGGGGGTGACAAAAACTTTTGTGGAGATGATCTCTTTTTATTTTTATTTTTTCAACGAATTTTTACGGTTTTTATCTCTATTCTGTGGTTGCACTTTCACTTTTTTCCTTTAATTTTTCTTCTCTTTTTCTGATTTTTTTTTTTTGGGGGGGGGGAATTTTCCCATTTCCTCCTCAGGATCTGCCACTGAGTTACGCATGAAAAATTGTAAATATTAGTTTAGAACAGTTAACTTATTTTACTCGTAGAACGGTAGAGAATATTGTTATTTTCGGAATTAGAGCTTTTATTTTGATAAAATCAATTTATTTTACTTTCAAAAACCACTTCGAAATGAACCTAACGAGCATAAAACTTCTAGTCTTTCACTAAACGTTACCTACATATTATACGCGTAAAATCAAGAAAATAATAATTAAATCTCTTCACCAAATTTCGTCATATCCGCTGGAGCAGAGTTGACGGTTGATTATTTTCATTAGTCATTAATTTTATTAATACTTACCTAATAGCCGGTACTGTAACATCATTTTGTCATCGCAGGAATTTAATTTTAGTATCGTGTGACGAATACTTTCCACATACTTTTACAAAGATAAATTTTAATCCGTTATTTGTTTTATATTTTTTGTCGAGTGTGTTAGTGTACTTTCTCATTGTGGCATGTAAGAACCCAATTGACTTCCTGAATGAGCTTTTTTATGTAGGTTTTCGAAGAAAGTCTACCTATTAAAACTAATCTTATATCGGAATCCGCAGGTGAGGGTAGGTTCGTTTTTCGTCTCATATGACCCAAGGAAAATTTTAGCACTTTTAGCTGAAATTCGTCTATATACTAGATATGCATATAGATAAATTAACAGTTCGCCATATTACCAACCTCCTTTTCCTCAGAAATAAATAAAGACAATGTTATGCCCTTTGGAGGTTTAATGTATGTAGGTACTAACTATATAAAATCGAATACTTATCACGTTTCAATTTGATACTCCCCCTCAGCCCCCTAAGATGTTTTAAACCATACTTCACAGACATTTTCCTGATTTTATCGCTTTAGGGTCAATTCTACAAGAAATTTTATTCTTGGTGAATTATGTTTTCATAAAATTTTCTACAAATTTGATCATTTACACATTTTTCATAGGCGTCATAGTTTTGGAATTAAAAGTGTTAAACATTTTATCGCAAAGTTTTGTTTTTAGGGAGCTGTAAAAGGGGGTAGCATCAACTTGAGGGGTGGAAACGTTTGAGTTTCATGATGTCCACTACCCAACACACAAACTCAGTATAATATTTTTCCAAAAAAATTTTATTCAAGTTAATAGGTAATATAACAAACTAAATGTGAAAAAGTAAACTGCTCTCAATGAAAAAATATCAACATTAAGACAAAAAGGAGCAAGATATACTCTCATTCAGGTGTATCTGAATGAACACAGACAATAAAAAAGGTTCGCCACTTTACTTTTTATTTTCTATAAATTTATATACATATAGTATTATACAGATTTCTGTTTTAACTCGGTAAGTACAGGTCATAATTTGTATTTGATAGTCTTGAAATTTAGTACCCACACTTATTTGGATCAACACAAGGACAAACCCAGAGATTTCATCAAAGCACTCTTGGTGTTATTTTATTTGACAAGCTATCATTTATTAAATTTCATTAAATATATTTTTTGGATATGGATTCGTCCATCTTTGGTTTTCTCCAATTTCAACACTTAATTAATCATCACTATAATGCTTTGAGGATATCTTCGAGGATATATATATATATATGATGGAGACGACACATGGGCAGTTTTGGTGTCCAACCTATAGAAAGTGCGCCTACAAACACGTTTACTTTTATCTAAATATCTGATTGGAGGAAAATCTTGCCACGTGCATTTGTTGGCTTACGAAGTACCTCACTTTTACACTGATTTTTGATTCTGATTGGTTGGAGTGTTCAGTCTGGGGTACTTCGTACGCCAGCACATGGCATCTATTGTCTGGACACTCAACCTCATGTTAAAACTGTTCAATGTCATCTCCATCATATATATATCCTCCTTTGAGGATATATATATGATGGAGATGACCCATGAGCAGTTTTGGTGTCCTACCTATAGAAAGTGCTTCTACAAACACGTGTACTTCCAACTAAATATCTGATTGGAGGAAAATCTCGCAACGTGCATTTGTTTATAAACACTGGCGTACCAAGTACCTCACTTTTACAGCAATTTTCAATTCTGATTGGTTGGGGTATTCAGTCTGGGTACTTTATATGCCAGCATGCGAAATCTATAGTCTGAACACTCAATACCATGTTAAAACTGTTCCGTGTCATCTCCATCATATGGTATATATCATCGAAACTATAGAGGGATGATGCAGTACAGTCGAGTTTTGTTATTTGTACGAGTGTATGGTATGGAGTGAATTGGAGAGTAAGTGTTTAATTAATTAGTTGTGTTTATATTCATATTATATAAATATGTCTGTAAAGTAAATGCATGCCCAGCCAGGTTTTATTTATATGCCTTTGGGCTTTCTCCACCTTGGAGCTGTAAATATATTATTTATGAACTCCTAAAATATGTGTTTTATTTTGTGTGAATTCGTCACCATATTCCTTAAATTACAACAATATTCAATTATTTATTTTCTTTTGTTTTTTTTTGTTTTTTTTTGTTAGGAAAACCCACATTTTGTAGCGCTGATTGCTGCGGTGGAGTTTTTTTTTCTCCCAAAATTTTGTTCTAATTTGTTCTTCTCGTTAGATTCTTACTTAATGAAAATTTCTCATACCGTATTCTCAAAGAAAAAAAAAACAACTCATTAACATGCTTCATTATATTTTTGGTCATATTTCACGAAAATATTTTCAAGACTTTTTTTTATTTCTGTCGGTGATTTAACTGAAATAAAATTGCATGTTTCGCGAGTATTTCGTTTGGAAGTAAATCACGAAAAAAATGCTTTTCACGATTGACCAAATGAAGAATGCCAGGGAACAAAAAGTGTAACTGTTTTTGTAATCTTTTATTTAATTTGGTTATGTAGGCTACTCTTTCAGGTTACGTAGGTATCTTGAAATTTAATTTAAAAAATTCTTTTAGCATTTTTCCTGTTCTTCGAAAATATAAAACATGTTTTATTTTAAGAAATTTTAGCCTATACGATGTACGATCGTGACGTTCAACATGAATACTAAAAAAAACAAGTTTTGAAATTCAGAAGATGTACAAAAATGACGAATAATATTGGAGTCCCAGTCTCTTAATCAAATCAAACAAAGACATTAAATAAGGGATCACAATTACAACGTACTATAAGGTGAAAATTCTCCAATAGGTATGTTGTTACTCGTTATAAATATAAGTATATAGAAATTTTCTCAGAACGAGTTTTGGAGAAAATGCAATAGCTAATAGCCGATGTTATTTAATTTATTGAAACGCAACTAGTTTTCGGTAGATTATACGAGGAAGCGGGCTAAAAAATAATTCAGTTTCTAGAAAAACAAAGAAAAGAATGTAACCGTTCCTCATAGGAAATTGGAAGAAACGAATTTTTTTCATATTCAACACAAAATTTGAGGCCAAAATTGCTTGAATCGATGAAAAATTACACTAAAACGAATGAGTTATCATTCTAACAAACCATGTTAGGGATGGGAATGCATTGTGACCTTTTGAAAACTCAAGATTCTGGTTTAAGCTTTTAACATTAAAAAAAAGTAAGACAAGTTGCTGTTTGTTTTCTCAAAATTATTTCATCAAATAGGCAGTAGATGATTCACATTCGTTGATTGAACCAATAATTGTTTTTAAAAATTATTTAATTATTAAAATGTTCGCTTTTCTGAGAAAAGAAAAATGCCATGTTATAAATTTGAATGATAATTGAAAAAAAAAATTAAATAAAAAATATATAAAAATCGCGAATTTGCGGATCTGCTTTCAGTTATATTTAATGGCTTATAAGTTGAACTTTCGCTCACATATAAATAAAAATGTAATTTCATTTCAGTAAGTACATGGGAGTCAAAGTTTTTAAAATCTGTACAAATCGGTTTTGTGTTCTATGATGTCATCAATTCCAATATTGTCGGACACATTTAACTACTAGCCCATCTCTGAAGGTACCAAAAATTTGTCTAAAAGTAGTCTAATTTAAATTGGTGGAATCAACACCCAGTAAAGAATGAGATAAAGAGGCAATAGAAGCGGAGACATCATTTGTCCTGAGGGTTGTATTTTTTTTATATTGAACCTGGTTAACCTGTAGATATTTTAAAGACTTTGTATGAGGTAGTATAAAAATTCTAACTGAAGTTGAAAAAATCTGACAATAGTAATTGGTTAGGTACCTTTTTGTGATAAATTTTTTTCAACCAACCAAACAGTCTGCTGAAAGAAAATAAAAATGAGATGACTCTTCAGAATCTCAATAATTATCGATTCAATGACAAACATTTTGTTCTGTATAATTAAAGATGAATTTTGAGAACAGAGATGTAGGTAGATGCTATCTACATGGCATTCATGGAACCAAATGAAGAGGTTTGTGTGTAGGGTATCTCGGTACCAGTAACCAGCTGGTTTAATGCCTAACTGTACACAAAGTTTACTAAATGCTTAGGGCAACTATCCAAAGGCACTGTGGTACCATATACGGACTGCAACATACACTGTATCAGCAAGTACGTACTAATTCACATACTTGCCTTTTCTGTTTGCCAATTGCAGGCAAATGTAGAGGTGCTTTGTTTGTATGAGTACATACAGACGACATATTTTTTTAAAATGAAATGAACTAATAATCTGGGTCGCAGATTTTGGTCTGCAACACGTCTGTCAACGCAAGGCCAAGCCCTGTATGGAGGAGATGAGGGAAACATCTCCATAAGAGTGTGAACATGTTGTTTAGGGAGAGTTCTGGCTATTCTCATTCATCACTGTAGAGCATCCACTGATATTTAGGCCTATATTCACAAAAGTCACTTTAACCTCCCTTCATTTAAATTTTACTTTAAAAATTTTTTTGCACAATTTTGTACTTAAAAATGTGGGAACATTGTATCTCTTATGAGAGTTCCAATGTAAAAATAAAATGTTACTGTTACCACTTTCTTAAATACAAAATTGTGCCAAAAGTCATGTTCAAGTGAATTTTAAGTGAAGGGAGGTTTAAGTGACGTTTGTGAATCTGGGCTTTAATTTTGTTCCATTTTCTACCCTCAACAGTTGAAACATATACCAAATGTAGATATGGGTAAAAATCAATCGTTTACTAATTACTAACTCGCCGTGTTTGTTTCAATTATAACTTTGGTTCCAAAATCGAATTGAGTTCCACTGAATTGAGAAAATTTCACTTTAAGCACCGGCTAAAAATCTGTTCTTTGTCTTGTTCGATAAATTACTTTTTCACAATAAATAATTCAAAAAATTAGTAAAGTAAAAAATAAATCACACGTAAAACAGTGCGAGTGTCGTGAAAAATAAAATTATTTTGCCTTCATTCACAGGTGAGTATGCAATAAACATGACTCTGCTGTATTTAGTGCGTTGCATTATTAGCAAAAAACCTTTTCTAAAAAAATATATCGAATTTCATCCAAATTTTGCCCCGAAGGGAGTTAAATTTTGGAACTATTGTGTTCGAATATTTCACATTACCCTCCTAATTTGTTTATCTCCACTAATAAATATTCACAAGAAGTGAGAAAGCACGTTGTTTTTGGTTTTTTCTATCTCTCGTCAAAAGTCATTTACATGCAAATTTTCTGTTACAAAAACCAGTTGGGTACCGTATATAGGTACAAATTATTTTCGTTATATTACCAACAAATTTATGGTTGATTGGGTAACCATGAGCGATTAAATTATTAGGCTTCTTATTTTACTATTATTAACGTGTAGCTACTTCTTGGTTGTTTTTTTTTTTTTTTTTTTTTTTTGGCCCAAATATTATTCTCGAACCTCGAACTTTATCTCTGACACTATCTTCTCAATTAAATTCAATGGTTTCCGTTTTATTTTGACACTTTCTTGGTATATTATATGAAAAAACTGGTTCGTAAAGTACGATTTTCATAATGAACACTTCAATAAATTTTCCATAGGTATCTATAGGTACGGTCTTAAGTACCAATTAGTTTTTTTTTGGCTCTGCAGGGTTAAATACAATTTATCTAAGTGTCACTCAAGATGTTTCAGTTTCACTAATTTAGGTAGGTATAATAAAACTGCCGTTTTTAATGGATAGATAAGTGATAACTTTATTTTACTTTCTTTGAATCTTGCTACATTGATGGCTTCACTCGAAGCCTTATTAAGTACACCAGATTGGACGTACCTAGTGATAATGCTGCTTGCATATTGCCGAGGAGAAGCATTGTTCCCCTGAAATAATTTTTAGGTCATTTTTACGAAATTAGATTACATACGGTAGGCATGCAAGTGGAGGTGCAGCACTGTGTTGAGCTATTGCTATTAACCTTATGTTAAACTATTGATACAGAGCTATTAGCGTTGTGTTAAGCTATAGACGTTGAGTTGAGGTATTGATAGAAAGTTATCAAAGCAGAGTCGAGCTATTAACATTTTTGTGAAGCTATTGAGTAACAGCTATGGTCGCAGCCTTACCCTGTTATTCAATGTAGTATGTTGAAAATTAGCAACCATCACCACCACTGTCGAATTTTCCCACACCCTGCCCTACTTTAGGTAAAGAATTATCCGCCATCGCCAACCTATGAGAAAAAATAATGTTGAACTGTGCAAAATTTTGGATTTTCTTGAATTTCTGGTGAGATGCATATTAATAGTATACGACGAATTTTTGTCCTCACATAACGCTATTCAAGTTTATAACAACTCTGATCTGTATTGTAAAATTTGTGCAGGTAAAGTATCACTCACGAAAACTTCTCTAAAATATTGCTATTGAGCAAAAGTAGATATAATGAAAGAGATGTGAACACAGGGGCGGTGATACAATTTTGGCGCCCGTAAGCAAAATGGAAGAAAGCGCCCCCCTCAAAAATTTTTGACGTATACTGCTCATTCTTAAACATTCTTGTTCTTAAAAAGAAAAAACACGCATGAACAAATTTAAATTTTATTCAAATAAATACCTTTCGAAACATAGCTGCAGCAAAGGTATCTACTATAGTGAGTGAAATTTTGTTAAAAGTTTCCCCTTCGATACTGATTAGTGCTAGACCTGAGAGTCTTTCTTGCGACATGGTGCTCCGCAGGTAAGTCTTGATGAGTTTGAATTTTGAAAACGATCTCTCTGCAGAGGCTGAAGTTACAGGAAGCGTTAGAAAAAGAAGGTAGGCTGCATAGACATCTGGGAAACTTGTGGAAAGAGTACTATGCTCACAAATTATAGCCGTACCAACTTGTCTAATATCGTTCATACTTTGAAATTGACTTCGAAGAATACTTTGGAAACTAACCATTTGTCGAGGAAAATCTTCACTCAAGTCTTCATCATACTCTTTCATTAAGCCCTCTGAAAGTTGAGTCAGTTCTTGGTCGCTAGCTTCTTGTAGAACTTTTGGGCTCAGAACATGAAATAAAGATACAGTTTCTTTAAAAGAATTAAAACATTCTTGAAGACGATTGCATAAAATGTCTATCACTGACTTGTATACCTACATTTACTCTCAAAGTATCTTTTTATCCAGCGGTTTCTCTTTTCTTCATATTTTGGTGTAATTCCCCAACTTTCTGCTAGACAAACTGCTTCCTCTTCCACTTCATTAAAGGCATACCTTAGAGATTTTATCTTCTCATAAACATTTTCAAGGTAAATTTGTGCCTTGCTGATGTCTATTGATTTAGATTGTAGGTATTTACTCAGTGGCGTTATTGCATCAAAAATTTTTGAAAATGTGACCAGTAGGAACACAAAAACTGAACTTTTCAGTTTGTTTTTGCAACCCACTGCTGACTGAAACTTCTTCCTTCTTCTTGGATTTTAAAATTATTTCAGTCAGTGATTTCATCACATCAACATATTTTGTTCGAATGGCTTTCAAGGCATCGTCTTTAGAACTCCATCTAGTTGGTCATAATTTCTTGAGATTTTTGGATCCAAAGCTGATGTGACCTTCTTCTAATGATTCCCACCTTTTACAACTGTTGTGAAAAAAGGTGTACAGGTGTTGTACTGTATCAAAAAAGTTACCAATTTCAGGCAATGACTTGACAGCATTGTTGACTACCAGATTCAATCGATGAGCGGCACAATGAATAAATTTTGCATATTTTGCTTGAGCAGAAATTAGAGCTTGTAAACCACCTAAAGTACCTGACATAACAGATGCGCCATCATATCCTTATCCCCTACATTTTTTTATGTCTATTGAATGTTTTTCAAAGAAATCTGTGACTGTATCTTTCATATCCGATGCTGAATGATCATGCATGTCAATAAATTCAAAGAATGATTCCTCAATCTTTAGGTCTTTTAGATTCCCTTTGCAATCTTTAATAATTTTCACATATCGAATAACAATGCTCAATTGGTCTGTATTGCTAACATCTGGAGTTATATCAAGTATAATAGAATAAAACGGTGAGTTTTTAATATCTTCCAGTAATGATCTTTTGATGTGGTCCGAAATGATTGAAATTATTTCATTTTGTACATCGTGATGCAAATACTTTGTTGTCCCCTCTGGCTTTGAAACAAGTTCCCTCAGTACCGGATCATATTTTGCCATCAGTTTGACTAACTCCAAAAAATTACCCCCTTTAATTTTCCCGCTTTTGAGTGACTCTCGGTGCCCCCTGAATGCTAGATTTTGTGTAGCAAGAAAACTCCTCAGCTATAGAATATCAAATACCCTGTATGAATATAATTGCTCTGAGAAAATTAAAACTTACCCGTTTCTTTTTTGGATAAAAATGCTTGAATTTTGGGCAACTTTTCGATTTTTTCTTTTTCTTCCAATTTTTGCTTCTAATTTGCAGCACCACTCAATTTTTTCTTATCTTTATTCATTTTTATGATTTTATGATTCTATTATTACGTATTTATTATTCATTCATAAAAAAAATCCAGAAAAGAAAAACAAAATTCCTAGGTATCCAAAGCTCAAAATTGACATAGTAACATAACAGTAAGTGATAAGTGAATAGAAAAAACCAATGAATGTGGATTTAATATTTAACGCATTTGTGTTATCCATTTGGTGGCCAGCAATTTCTTAGACATAATTATTGACCAATATTGCCAAACGTTAGTATGTATGGTACGTCGCTCCTCACATCTTTCAAAAAAATGTATAGGTATACAAATCTATTTTTTATTTCTTCATTTCTTTTGATCCCTCGCAAATTTTCAAAAATCCTGAAATTTGTGCCACCCTCCTGGATCATTTTTGATACACTCTACCTGTATTTTTAATGATGAATTTAATTGATATTACATGTCAGTATTCAATTAGCCTACGCTACCTACCTATATATCTCTAACACAAATATTGAATAATAGCAAGCCTCGGGCAGAACTAAATGAATTTATTTTTTTTACCTTCCTTATAATCTGATAGAATGTAAATCTAGTAATATCAGGAATATTCGGATACTTGAGATGATAAAGTTAATTTTGCTTATTCAAAATTAGCATTTTTCAATTCTTCCTAATTTTCCTTCTTTCTTCAAAAACATATGCGCTTATAAAAAAATTTCAATTTCAACTAAGAGTGTTTTGGCGCATGGTGCATGGCAGTGGTGCTTGCGCCCCTCTTTGAACAGGCACCGAAGGCGCCCGTAAGCAATCCCTTACTCTGCTTACCCTTATTGCCGCCACTGTGCGTACAGAACAATAGGTAAAATACCAGCGTTTGTGGAAATTTCAAACACAAATGACCGTAAATAACTTCATTAACTTGTTGATCTTTGTTGTAATTATAAGTCAGTAGACAATCTTCACCAAAATAGTTTAACAACTCGTTAGGATTATCCCTCAAATGGTACTTTTAGGCACCCATAGGCGAGACTTGACAATTTTTATGGGGAGCCAGAATCACCTCCTCCTGATCCCTAAAATAGGCACAAAAATTTTTACATAGTAATCCGCCTTGATCCATTCTATTTTTTTAGGGAAAATTTTTTGAAGGCTGAACAATTGGCGGGGCTTAGAAAACCCACCTCCTCTCACTGAGTTTCACTTGCCATGTTTCAAAACCAATCATAGTATTAATTACAAACAAAACAAAATCTAAGAAGATCTTAAAAATTTTTGAAAAATAAAAAAATTAAGGAGAAAATTGATATTTTGTTAACGTAATTGGAAATTGAATGTTTCACCAACTTAGTAGCTCCTCACCAGTAGAGTTGAGCAAAATTTGACTAATTTAGTTACTCTTCGTTATTAGATTATCAGCCAAATCATAAATTATTTCTATTGACTATCAATCATCGGTCATAATTTATGACAAATTTTTCCCAACTCTGCTCAGTTGGAATTGACGCCTAAAAAATGGCTCCATTTGCCAATAATCGATCAAAATTTCTTCTATACCCATTTTCACGTCACATTCTTTACAGTATTGACAACTTTCAATTGGTTTTTGATCAAATCAATTTCCACGTAAACGCTGTGACTGGATTCTAAACATTCCATTTTCTTTTCTGAGCAGGAGGTGTACATAAATTCCATAATGGATCTGATCCAGTTTTGGAACATACTTCAGTAGTGGCGTAGCCCAATCACAGTTTGAAGCGGCGGTGGTTGGCTAAATATTTTTTTTCAAACAGCCTAAACTAAGATTATCTTTTGAAAGCATGGGAGTCAGTTAAAAAATTTCTAATGGATTAACCCCAAACCACCCCACCACCATTCCTACATCACTGTTCTTCCATTAGCAAAAATTTACATTTTTATTCCATTATGATTAATTCACTTTTTTTAGAATATGTTGCCAAATATCAGTCATTGTGTAGTATGTGACTGGGGGCAGTAAAACCCATTCACCATAGCAATGCCTACAATATTCTAAGTCAAACACTTACCATATGTCTACGAACTGGGGCCAAATCACACACTGGACCGCAGCATTAAGAAATACCACTGTGCAACCTGAATAGTCTGCCAGTATCCTCGTTAACTCAAATTTTAGACCATACCTGGGTGAAATTAAATACCTATAAACCTATGCTATTTGTATTCCAGGGCTCACACATTACTGCGCAGATTATATCTGCATACCATGGCTAACACCACCAAAAATGGCCCATTCCAAGTGAAAAAACTCGATACATAATTATCAAAAGAGCCACGTATTAAATAAAAACAATCACAAAATAAAAATATATCCTAGGTAATTGAGAGCAAAAATGATAGTGAGTGTAAAAAGAAAAAATATTACAAGTTAGTTGATTGACAACTGCAACAACTGCAGTAAGAGATAAGAAAAATATAGTGGGGAAAACAAAGTACAGATGATAATTTGTACGGAGTACAGAGAGTACAGAGTAACGTGTAATATAAAAGAAAAAGAGTAGAACCGGGGTACTTGATCAGAAATGATGTAAGGGAAGGGAAAAGGTAGAGAGAAAAATAAAATAAAAATAAATTATACATAGAGAAGAAATAACGTGAAGAGATATATGCAAGAAAGAGAGAACATGAAAAGATACGAAGATGAACAGAATTAAGTGAAAACATGAAATGAAGAAAAAGTGAAGAAATCTAATGAAACCTGGGAATAATGTAGAAGAGAAGATGAGAAAAAGGAACAGAAGATTGGAAATGAAAAGACAAGAGTTTTGTCAAGTACCTACCTGGGTACAGCTACTTCTATTTAATAGAAGAAAAAAAAAAATTTAGTTTTCATATGAAAATATTACTAATATTATTACGGGAAAAAAGTGTCGAAAATTTGGTTTATGAATGTTGGTGGTCGGTCAGGTGCGTCAGTTGTTTATAAAATGAACTACACAAACGTAATCGCGAGTATTTTTTCTGATTAATTGTCAGTCTACGGCTCTTCTACATTCGTGACGTCTGAAAAAAAATGATAACTATTTATTCGGTGACTCGTCTGTATAAAAATTGTCTGGAGTAAAATTTCCCACAAAAGTGAATCATGGCCTCTCCGCTTCCGCGTAGTTGTAATAAGTTAGTATCGTAACAAAAATTCTAACGCCATGTAAAATTAGACATAAATTAATTTTATTATGCCGCATTCTGGTTAAAAAAAATTTTCTGTTTAAGATATATTAGTTTTTTGAATTTTTCCAATTCATAGAACTGATACGAACAAAACTACAGGGTGGAACTGATAATAACTAGTTTTAATATAGCAGATCCAGAGCGCAGAGCGTCTCTTTTTTAGGGGAGGGGAGGGAACGACAAAAATTTTTGCGGAGAGTTGCTCTTTTCAAGCAAGTTTTCTATGAAAATGTACTTATTAATCTTAGTGTCGTGAAACGACACGGTACAGAGGGTTGATGCGTTTTTCGTTTCATCATTTGTGGAAAATTTTGGCACCAAAAACCCAAATTCGTATAATTATGATTCATTAATGTATAAACCCATTTCTTGTTATCGCGGTGCAGATCGCAGTTTCTGTCCTATAGTCGCGAAATTTGGAATAAACGTTAGTACTATGCCAGGAACCTTATCGATGGATTTTGGTGCTGATTGGCCGGACGGTATTTCCGGTGTCGCTATTTTTGTTTTTTTACTTTTGATATAAAATGTCTATAATTTTGGACCAATAACACGAAATTTAGAACAAGTATTTATTACGACTCGCTCTTACATTCTACTAATTTTGGTGCGTATCAGCCGGACTGTTCTTCCGGTAACATAATTTTTATTATTTTTATTTTGTCTATAAAATGCCTAATGTTGGACCAACAGTTACGAAATTCGAAACGAATATTTATTATAATCTATTCTAACACGCTGCTAATTTTGGAGCGAATTGAACGGACGGTACTTCCGGGACAACTATGTTTGATATTATTTTGGCTATAAAATGCTTGATTTTGAACCAATAAATAAGAAATCGGCTGGAAGGTACTCCCGAAAAATCAATATAGGTTTACGTAACGGATTTAAACTGTAATTTTAAGCCAATAGTTACAAAATTTAATACAATCTCAAAAACTAATTTTCTACTTTTTGCAAAACTATTCTAACGGGGCTGCTACTGGTTAGTTGTTTTCTTTCTCTTCAACAAATTTTTGACAGTTTCTATGTGCATTCAGTGGTCGTACTTTCACTTTTTCCATAATTTGTTTTTTTATTGTACCTATTTTCCAAAGGAAAATACAATTATTTCATTCACTACAGTGGCCTAGCAGTGGTGAAAGCTGGGGCGGGACCTGTGGAGGAGCGCCAATCTAAAGTCGTAGATCACGAATATTTAGGTCACTCAAATTCTTCTGTACATAATGTAGGTATATAAATTTCTACTTTTTCCTCATTTTGGCACTTTTTGGGAGTCTTTGGAGCCTTCGCTGTTTGATCTTTGGCAATGAAACTTGGGGTAGTGTTAGAAAAAATTTTCATAAGCTACACATCCGTGTTAAAATTTTTAAAGTTCATCCGGTAGTTTCGGAGGGAGAGATTCTCAATGTTTTTCAAACCCACCATGTTGTCATCACGATAACTCTCGTAAATAAAAAGATTTTGAATTGAAATTTTTATGGTAGTCGGAGACTATGACGGACTTGCTTTGTATCGAATTTGAGCAAAATCGATCCACTGGTTTTCGAATGGCAGCCAAACTTCCCCATTTCCTCCCCTACACCCACCACTAACTAACTTTCAACCAAACATCTCTTAATGTCTAATCCTAAACTACAACTTGAAATTAAAGCACTTTTTTGCCACCTCGAATCCTGCAATCGTCTCGTTCGCGCTAGTTCAGCCAAATGATGAGTAAATCATGTCAACAGAGTCGACACGAACCGGTTTACTCAATCATCCATCACCATTTTGGGAAACCATTTTCACTTCATTAGTGCGGCAAACATCCTGCAGAGAGTGTACGTTCATTCCTAAAGTATAAAGAATATAATAAAAAAAAACAAGAATCGTGAAGCCAAAAAAAATAAATAAAATAAAAAATACGCGATAGAAAAAGAACGATAGAATACCTGTATTGGGTGTATAATACGAACGAACGAAAGAGTGCGAGTGAGAGAAAAAATATTGAGATAAAAAAAATAGGAGACAGAATGAGTGGAAACGTAATTTACGCTACGTGAAAAGATGAGACGAGAATCGTGACGTGTTTCCAAAGGTTAGCCATCGGCGGCGGTAACGGCGGCGGCGGCGGCGGCAGCAACCAAACATTCAATCCCTTCCACCTCGTTCTTCCACAATCCACGCACACACATACGATGCCTCCCCTCCGCTTGACGATACTGTGATAGTAGTTTGTTAGCCGCGCGTCGCCAGTCGCGACTGTGAAAAGAAGTTTCATTATTTTACGTGGCTCTCTCCACTCCTACTTCTTTCACGTTTTCCGTTTCTGCTGGGTTGTGTATTTCTGTTTTATTTTGTAAATCGTGAGTTGCTACGTTACGGTGAGGTGTATTAATAATAAGTACGTCGATTTACATTACCTAAAGTCCATTTCTTTTCTGCATTTTTTCTTTTAATTCAAATTTTATTTTTTGTTGTATCGTTCATCTTCGTTTTAATATTGAATTATTTTCGATAAATACGCGACTACATAATATTGAATGTTAAAACGGTGATTCGGTGATTTTTCCGTTCATTCTAGCAAAATCTACGTTGGAGTAATAATTTATTTTTTATTTTTCGGTTCTTACGCGGGTTCCAGTGAATGGTGGCAGTGTATCAGTGTATATGTGATTCGTGTGTACATGTGTTCCCCCATCTAAGTGTGTAATGATTGAGAAAATTTTTTGAAAATTTTCTACGTTCAATTTGGTTTTTGGAAACCGATTTTTATTTTATTTTGGTCGCAGTTGTTTTCTTTTCTTCCCCAAAATGAATTTTCGGCGTTCTTCGATGGTCGTTCGATGTATGGTGACGTTCGTGGCGTGCTGGTTGTGTGCGTACGTTGTTGCCGCATGTCCACCTGAATGTTCGTGCAAATGGAAAAGTGGCAAGGTTACGGCTGAATGCTCGGACCGTGGACTCATCACCATACCCAAGATGTACGACAATGACACCCAAGTGCTCGACTTGTCTGGCAACGATCTGCAAACGCTGCACCGCGACAGCTTCCCGAAGGACCAGCTGCTCAACCTTCAAAAGATATTCCTGCGTGGGTGCCGCCTCGGCCAGATCGACCGGTACGCTTTCCGTGGCCTCAACAATCTGGTAGAAATTGACCTGTCCAACAATCTGCTGACGCACATACCGTCGCAGGCCCTGGAGGACGTACCATATTTGCGCAACATCAGTTTGTTGCGCAACCCCATCCAAAAGGTCGAGGCGTTCGCCTTCCAGCTGGTGCCGCAGCTGCAGCGTCTTGATCTGTCCCAGTGTAACATCCAGTCAATCCGGCCGAAGGCTTTTGACAATCTGAATCAGCTCGAATACTTGAAACTGAATGACAATGAGCTGCAGCAGTTGCCTACCGACACGCTGGAAAGCTTGCCAAGGCTGCGCTCGGTTGAGTTGTATGGCAACCACTGGATCTGCGACTGCCATCTGCGTGGCGTCCGCGTCTACCTATTCGAGAAGATGGTGAATGTGCCCAACCCGCGGATTTTGTGCGCCGGAGGTCCAGAGAGGCTGCGCAATCACTCGATTATGGATCTGGATGCCGAGGATTTTGCATGCAGGCCAGCTGTCAAGACGGATGCACGCCACGTGGAGGCCATGGTTGGTGCCAATGTCACACTCGAGTGCCGCGTTGAGTCGGACCCTGTGGCCACCATCAGCTGGTATTTGGGCGCTAAGCAGCTAATCGCCAATGACACAATCCAGGACGCTGGTGGCCACCGGCTGTACATCGTGGAGAGTGAGGATGACGTGTACGACAAGCGTAGCAAGCTGGTGGTGATGGGCGTCGAGGAGATGGATGCTGGTGACTACCACTGTGTGGCTGAGAACAGGGCTGGCCACGACGAGGCCAACTTCACGGTGTACCCGGCATTGCCAGCCAGCACTTTGGCTGCGCTAGGCAGCAGCAACATCAACGTCATCACAGTCGCTCTTGGCTTCCTCATTGTCTTCATGCTGATTGTCATAGTTCTGCTGCTGAAGCGCATCCGTTACAGTGGCGATGGTAGTGACGACGACCACGATGACTACGACGATGTGAAAGCCAAAAAGCAGCATCCCGTTAAGTCATCCTCCAACTCGATTGACACGTCCTCCCAGAAGAGTCACGACTCTGAAATCAAATCCGAGTCGGGCAAAGCGTTCACAGTCACTTCTGACCTGTCATACAGTCGCAGCCTCAGCGACATCGGCAATGCTGCCTTCTCCAATCCGGACCTGATCAACGGTGCGCCCAATGTACGCGATTCAGCTTGCGTTACACCCATCACACGGCCCATCAGCGACTACTGCCACAACTGGCAGAAGTCGTATGCGATGCCCGCCACCCGCGCCATCAGCACCTCCGGTTTTGCATATGACCTGCCTCATGACCGGCTGCCTATGGTGGTTGATACCCTGAGTGCTGGATCCGGCAGCGACGATGTGTTCACGCACAGCCGCATGTCTAATGACTATCCACCTGACTATGGCCTGCCCATACTGCCTGAGCACGAGATCGCCAGCCAGCCCTGTGCCAAAACGTTGAAAGTGTGGCAACGCGGCGTGCCCGTTTTTCCACCTATGTGTGCGGTTCCAGCCATGGCCGCTGCTGGCTTGCACACCCCACCCAACTTCCAGACGTTGCCGCCACCACCACCGCCCCATATGCGGCAGTCGCCGGCAGACCGCAGGTACCAGAGATGTGGCACCGACGTGTAAACGAGGATATGGTGGACCCGTGGCGCAGCAGCCATCGGCTGTTGCAAATCGAAACGTAGAGAACGCGTCGACCTTACTCCATCCCCCTCCCCATCCTCCCACTCTATGTAGGCTGTGAGTACTGATTAAGATTGCTAAAAATACGTACATATTCGTATGTAAATTATGCGTTGTAAATTTACACTTCTTTTTTTTTTTAATCTTTTTAAGTACCCATTTGATGTTTGCTTTTCTATACCTATGCCCTTTCATTTTTCGGTTTTTACGATAGCCTAATAATGTTATGACGTGTATAGGCTAAATACCAGCTTTTTATTCTATGGATAAGTGCATTAACGTGCGCTGCAGGTGTAATAATAAACACTGATCGCTTGGAAAGTCAAAACATTTTCAAGATAGGAAAACTAGCAGACTTCCTGCGCTATAATTTTTAAATGTTGATTAATTTTTAACTGAAAGGAGGATGTTATCAACTTGACTTGAATTGATTTTTTATTTCATGTTTTTTCCTGCGTAACTTTTTACCCTGGGGCTCTGGGCGCCAATTTTGATGAATATTTTTCCAAATGATAAAGGGTGGCCTCCTTTGGATCACATTTAATTGTTTCGAGAATCGATGAAATACTTCTCGAGTTATTCTAAGGAAAAAAGTTCGCGTAAAAAATTCCTGCGTAAAGCCCATTTTAATTTCAGTATGCTGGAGTTGATAATATGTTATGTGACTACGAATGGCCAAAAACCCTTTTTGGCAAAATGCTCGAGGGTAATTTACTGAGTTAGTTCCCGTTAGACCTGCTGTTGATTGACGCTAATGTGAATGTAAATGAAAGGAAAAAGCATTGAAATACTGAATGTGTATCAAAAAATGGAACCAACTTCAAAAACATCTTGGAGAAAACATGTATTAATTATGAAAATAATGATTTTAAAATTTCTGCACCGTGATCCACTGGAATTATAATGAAACGAAAGAGCATTAAGTTGAATTGAAAATATTTATCAAAAAAAAAATAAAACCAATTTCAAAAAAAAGTGATAAAATTTTGAAAATAAACATTTTAAAATTTCTCCAATAAAATTTACTGGAATTATAATGAAACGAGAAAACATTGGGCTAAATTGAAAATAATTATCAAGCAAAAAATAAAACCAAATTTCAAAAAAAAAAATACGCTGAAATTATGAAAATAATAATTTTAAAATTTCTCCAATATAATTTACTGGAGTTATGATGAAGCCAAATATTCATCAAATAAAAAATAAAACCTACTTTAAAAAAAAAAAATTTTAAATTATGAAAATTACTTTTTAAATTTTTCCAGTGAGATATACTTGATTTATTGAAGTCATCGCCTATTAAAAAGTTTTGTAATAAAGTTTGACGTGATTAATATACAAGCCAAACATAAATATGATAAAGGAATTCATCATTTCAGTATATCTTGCTGGAGAAATTTTAATAAGGTTATTTCCACTTTTTTGTACATTTTTATTACCAATTTCTTCTGAAGTTGGTTCTATTTTTTCTTATAAAAATTTTTAAAGACCTTATTTTCTAGTGGAGTTTGCTACCCTAAAATTTTTTAATGTTCCAACTTATGTGTTATTCAAAATTTTTTAAGCGTTACACCAGTTCGACAACTTTGGGATTGCACATGTGAGAAACTTTTAAAAGAAAAATAATGATCGCCCTCGGAGCATATATTTTTGTTTTCTTCTGCAAGAGATACCTCTACGTGTAAGTAGTATTCCACGTGATTTGCCATAGCAATTTTCGACCATTTGTTTGCCAACCTGTTTTTATTTCTACAACAAATTCCAAATTTTTTTTTTTCTCAGCGAAGATGGAATTTTCGAAGCTGATAATAGAAAAATTAAATACAGAAAGCAATTTACCTGGAAAAAATATTATTGCTGGGCATATTCCATGACATCAGCCTTAAAAATTTTCTATTGAATTTTCATTTTTTCTTTTTACATTTGAAAATATGTTATCACCTATGGAAAAATCTGACCTGGATAGGCCACTAATGATGACGATATTTAATAGCTTTAGACCTTTGGAATGGGTCAAATTATTTTAGTCACGATGTGGGAATTTCGGATGCGTGTAGAATGGTAGACACTGTTTAAGGTAATTTCTGTTTTATGTAATCCAGGAAAATTTGGAAGGCTGGTTGAGTAAAAAAAGAAAGTGGCTGCTGGTTTGTGAATGACTTACACGAAGGCGAAGACGAATGAGTACCTACTTTCTATTTGCACAGTCAACAGCGTAGATAATAGGTCAGTGAGAATTGTTGCGTATACTTTAAAACGTCATATTATTTAGTGCATTCAAAATTCTGTACAGGTGTTTGCAAACTACACGAAATTATAATTTTAAACAAAAAAAAATTCATGAAATATCGTTTTAATGGAAGGGTTTATTCGCATAAAATTTACAGAATATGTTCAATATGAGTATTCGTTAAATGGTGTAAACTTTCTAAAAAAGAAAACCTGATGATTTTGTGAGGAGAACGATCCTAACCTTACGATTTTTCCAGGACTTTTAACTCAAAATTTATAGCTAATAGTTATTGAAATTGATATATAATCAGTCAGAAAGTGCTTTCAAGTTAAATTATCATTTCAAATTGTGTAAGTTTGATATAATTTGTTTGTAGCTAATCAAGTGACTTTTCGGTGCTCCTTAATGAGGTATGAATTATTATGTTCGTGTAGTTTATTAACGTCCATCATAGTTGAACTGTTCTGTTGAATTTGTTGAGAATTTGGGTAATCAAATGTTTATCAGTTGATGTAAAATTCTTGATGATGTTTTACATAAATCAAGATTGTAATTTTTTTAGCTTTCGTTTGTTTGTTTTTTTTTTTTGCGTTTTCTTACATGAAAAGACCAAGTTTCAAAATTATGAAAACATATAAACATGTTCGTGTAAAAATTGACTGACATTTGAATTTTTACCATTTTTTACTTTAAATTGAACACATGATTGACAAGGAAAGCAAAGAAAATAGTTCCACATTAATGAATAATTTAGAACTTGTAGTTTTCCCTCTCATGGTACCCCTTGAAAAATTTCTAAAACAAATTTACCCACAGTTCAGACCAACCAAATGACTAGACATACTTACTAATTTATGGCATTAGAAACGGATTCGCCTCCCTTTTAGACCTCATAATGAATAAAGGTGGAAAATGAAGGTCGATACGAAATTTATTTCGAAATTTGATTCCAAATGTTGTAAAATGAATAAATCTTGATAGATATGCTACCTCTAAAAATTTCTCATGCTCCTCCAACATGAATATATAAATTGGTGAAGAGACATCCAATATGTAAACCATTATTCTAAATTTAAACTGACCATTCACGCATATGCTAAAATTTAGGAGACGAAGAGATAGATTTTTAATGAAAATTTAAGCAACTTACTGACTACCTTTGGTATACTTTTGTCTCATGTTCACTTTCTCTGTCATTTATATCGATTAATTTTGTTCACCTGGGTCATTATTTTTGTTTACTACTATTTTGGTGTGGTCTCTGTTTTAATACCAATTCAAAATTTCTGTTTGCGATAGTATATGGAATTGAATATTTTGGATGAACCAGCTTCTGCATCGAGTTGAAAGAATTCTATAATACAGTCTTGTTATCAGGGAAATTGAACTAAAATAAAGCTAAGAAAATTATTTCTCACGCAGGGGTCCGGCCAAAAATTTTCTTAAAAAATTACGCTAAAAATTGAGAAATTGAAATACTCTATTGTATAAAAAGTTTTTCTATTTTTTGATTCCATAAAGGTATTTTCCAGTATTGTGTTATTGATCATGGAAATACTCTATTGTATAGAAAGTTTTTCTATTTTTTGATTCCATAAAGGTGTTATTGATCATGGAAATTGATTTTATAAAGTTAGGATCAAATCTTATTACTGTGCGTTAATCAAGTAAACATTGGTCTCCGACCAGTATTTCTTGATGTTGTTATAAGAAAATATGTTGATGAGTTGATGATGATTGTGTTGCCAAAGATTTTCCGAGTGATGGAAATTGATGGAAACTCTCGTAGGATTGTAGAAATACTCCAGTGACAGTGGTGATACCTTGTATATTATTCTGGTGAAAAAATTCGTCAACTTTTTCTAAAAATTGTTGAAAATCAAATTGCATTTTACTTTTTATTTCTTCTTAAAAATTAAACTTTTTCACAAGTTGTACCGAGTTTTATCATTGATATTGAAATTTGAACGATTATAACATGAAATCAATGTTACCACTACACCAAAACAATCATTTGGCTAGAAAACTCAGTATTATAGAAGAGCTGGCTAATGTATTTCGCTACAATGAAATGAAATTGTTGTGCTCTACTATATTCTTCTACAGTGGTTTAGCATTACACTGAAAGGTAATTTGGTTTTCTTTCTCTCCATAGTTATATTTGTTTTTTTTCTCGTCTCTCTTCAAGAGGTGTACTAAATGAGTCGACATTTTTTCGCTTCCAAAAAAGAATTCTATCCAGTCACATTGCCATTTTTAATCAATTTCATATCATCGAAATTTCATCTCACAGGTGTGTTTATATGTATGTGTCATATCCTCCATTACATAACAATGCCCCTCTAATCAAGCGGATCCATTTCGGACAACCACTTTCACGTGATGGCTGTCTAATAATCAATAGTACATTTACACGTACCTATGCATAGTCATAGATTTTCTTTATTTTTTTTTCATTTGATTGTGATGATGATCTTAAGTCAAGTTTATAGCATTGGAGAATGAATGGCGAGCATGAGAGATGTGGTTTACCAACGTCTGGCTGCAGTACGTGATTATTTGCTCATATGTGTGTTGGGAGTATGGTTACAAAAATCAACCATTTCTTCACCAAGTCTAGAACTTCACGCCTGAAAACATTTTATTTCACATCTGCGTTTAAATTGGACAAAATTTAAACCTACACATAATGATTCATACAAAGTGTCTCAGTTTGTTATGGATGATAGGTGGTATTTGGCAGGGCCAGGCACAAGAGAGGTTTGGGGGTTCGACCCCCCATGACCCAAAAAAATAAAATAAAGCAAATTTAGTACCAAGTAATTTCACATATTATTTTTAATTCTGAATAATACAACCACACCAGGTCTGCCACTGCAATTCAACCTTCATTGCATATATTTTCAGAAAAACCTCATCTTACTACTTGAAAAATGTATAAAACTTTTAATTTCAGTTATAACTTGTTCAGTTTTCATTATCAAACTTTTTAAAATAATATGTCTTACGATGAGGGGGGTCCATATCTGAGTAGGAAATCTTTTAAAAAAATCCCAAGGTGTGACTTTTAGGGAGCTCATAAAATAAAATTAAAATTTGAATTTACACTTAGGTAGCAAAAAACAAAAAAAAAACCTTGAAGAAATTCTGTGGCACCTTGGTACTTGGCCATCAGGCAACTGTCATCAAAAGAAAACATCTTCTATTAGGGTGATATTTCAAATGTATAGATGGTTGGCTTGTATCGGAAAAGAACTGTTCATGAAAACAGTTTTTCATTAAAAATATCCATTCTGTTCATTCAGTCCTTTTTTCGCTCAGTTCATCACTAGGGGAGGAAATTTCCCATTTAATGAGTGATAAAATTCTGTACCAGGTATGGTTGCGCTGTGGTTCGCCTTATTTCACCATCAACCGTTTAAAAACTTCTGAAAACTCAGAACACTTCGGGTGCGAGTAAAACGGATATCACTAATAAACGTTTTTTTGCCATCACTATTCAAATGTTTGTTTGCTACATTTGTGTCCACTGTGATCAATTTTGGATAGAATGACTAATGTAAATCTAAAAGGCTGTCATATATGTTGTAGTTATGGTTGCGATGGTGCTGATTAAAGTTTAGCGTTCGATTTGGTGAATCATTATTGTTGGAAAAGATTTTCAGATCTCCTAACCTCGAAACTGCGTACATTATGTTTGATAAAAATTTATTTTACCTGGTCTGACAAGTAAGCGGAAGAGGGAATTCTCCCGAGCGCGTCATTGTCAAAAAAAGAGAGAAAAATCAGCAGGTTTTCATAGAAAATCTGTTGAAACAGAGTTAAAAAAAATTTTTCTGTCAACTTTCACAGGTAAATTGTAAATACTGCTCCTAAAAATAGATGTAATTTTCAATTTTTTAGGAGGCTCCTAAATTTTTTCGCAGGCTCAAATTTTCTCTCTATGGCTCTGGATCTTGCCATTGATATAGCCTGCTAATCCGTTAAATGCAAACCCACATTCTCAGTGAGGTACTTCAATTAATTTGAAGTATGGTCAGATTATATAGTCCATCATCGAATCTGTGAACCACCAATATATCGAATTTCGTTATGTGTAAAGTTTTTCTGACCACCATTGATAGATTGAATATTGACATCTTTTACTAAATGTAGGTACGTGCCACCTACTTGCTCAGTAGCACGCATGTACGAAAATAATGAATTGTAGATCTGCATATCTGTTTTCTTTTGCTGGATTATATGGAAATTTTATGAAAAACGATTTTATGTCATAGATAAATGAAAATTTTACCTAAGCTCATGATTGAAGGGGGTACATGAAAATTGGTAGGCCACGTTGATGTTAACTTTGTTCAGGATATTACTGAAAAGCTTGCTCAAGCGCTCGGACCAGTTTTCTAATTTATATCTCGAGTCTGAAGTTTGGTACCCTATGGAAATCATTAAAAGTTTATATTTTATTTACAGTAGCCTTTTTTTCTAAAATAATTTTCAAAGAAAATCGTGAGGCGAGTTGGTGGACTCGTCAAAGAAATTTCTTACTTGAAACAGAAATAACCTTTGGGAATGTTTGAAAATGCCGGTATCAATTTGAAATTGTTAATGAATTTCCCTCGGGCTTCGTTCATTTTCGTGATATCTTTCATTCGTGCTCATATTCAAGATGATATAAACGTCAATCTACGTTATCATTCAATCTGTGCTTTTGTTCCTGCTGTTATGCCCGCTAAAAAAGGGAGAAAATCGTATATGAGAACTGTCTTGATCCATTTTTTCTTTCTTTACTTTCTTAAATACGGCCGGTGAGATAGTTTCTTTCGACCAAACGTGACTAAACATCTTGAGATAACGAGTATTTTCATGGAGTAGACTTCATAAAATTTATATGTACCATACGTAAGGTTTCCATATCTATATGTGTATGTGTGTGTGTGCATATGTGTCTAAATAGTCCGTAGATCGATTGATCTTACATGCATCGACGATGAGAAGATGAAAGAAAATCCTAGGTTAATACTAATGACTTCTATGCGTATTCCGTGTTGCACGTATTCTGCTCCCAGCTTTATGTAATGGCGAGATTTGCGGTGCTCAAGGCGATTGGTTGTTTCTTATCTTTAGCATTGTGTAGGTATTCCAATTTTTTAATTTTTTTATTTGTCATCCTGATTTGAAATGGATTCCAATCTAAAATTTAGTCCGATGGAAAATAAATTAAAAATAGTGCCTAGATCTTTTCAAAAATAATCTGATAGATTGTAGAGGAACTGTTTACTTGAGTAACGTTAGCGATAGTAACGAGCATGTACTTCTTTTTTTATGCTCAAGCATTCAGCAAATGCTTGAATGAAGAAATGCTTGGTATTTAAAATCATAAATATGCTCATTTTTTAGCAAATGCTCGAAAACTTATGAGCAAAAAAAACGAATTTTTTTGCCGTGCTGAAACGAGAAAATCCACTTTTTTCTTCAATGAAATTCCCTTGTGAGAGAAAAATTAATCAGTTTTTTCCTAAAATGAAATTTTATATGGACTATGAGTGGCTGAAGGATATTTTTGTCCTTAATTGATGATCCGCACGTCTCCTATTCAGTTCTGAAAAAAAATTTTAAACCTTAAAAGTAAGCATCATCCCATTAAAATGACTTACTAACGTCATTTGAGTAAATTTCTCCACCAAAAATGATCAGCCTCCGTTTGTGTCTCGGTTCTCTGGACCATAAAAAACCTTAGCTGTTACCTATTTTGATTTCAACATGAGATGCATCTCTTCCATCACTTCTGAGGAAAATCAGTCCTTATTTCTGATGTTGATTTCGTTTTTTTTCGTCAGTAGTAGAACATTATCCGATAATGTTTCCAAAATGCTAACGTAATATTAACTACTTGCTAGAATTGAAGATCTGCTTCTTAAAACAATTTCTTCCTGAACCTTTTATGTTGGAAAAGTGTAAAAAATGTTCGCAATAGTGACTGAATTTCTCTCCTTCATAATACTGTTTAAAGTTGAAAATCGAAGTTACACTGACAGGAATGGCTAAGATTGAAGTTTCGAATACTTTAAAAAATTGCGGGAACTGCTTTACACCCATGTAAAAAAGAGACTGATAACGTCACTCTTTCTGGGATGCTGAACACAACACTTCACCTCATCACCCATTAAAAACAACATCCATAAATCACTTTCCAGGTTACAAATTTCTGAATTTTTTGTCAAAAATATTTCAACTATTCTTGAAAATTCGCATGGTGAAAAATTAATTTGCATATTTTCTTTTTCTGGACTATTGCTCGAATTTTCAAAATTTTGGCATTTTACTGTCACATTTTCTGTTTTTTAATAATGCCTGCAAAATGTTTACGGCTGTGGCTCGCTTTCACTCAATTTTATTTTATTTTTTTCGATAATTCCTTTTTACTTATTAAAATTGTATTAAAATTCCCGGAGTATTCGGACCCAATGGTAGAGTGGGTACGTTTTTCATTTCATGGTCTGTGAATTTTGGCACTATTTTTGAAAATTCATTTTTTTTGTACCCCCTTTTGCGTTGAATCCATTTCTAGACGTAATTTTGATCGGATGGTTTCGAAATTTGGTTAAACTATTCGGATTCACTCAAGGAAGAACCCTATTGTTTTTGGTTCGGATCGGGCTCATAATCGGTTCGGTAGGTCAGTTTATTTACATTTTTTATTGAACAGCGTACAGGTCGCAATGTTCAATCGATAGGCCTGAACTTTAGTATACGTGTGTGTTTTAGGTCAAGGATGATACCTACCAATTTAGGTGCCGATAGGCTTTCCGGTACATCTGGTAGGAACGATTTTGTTGCATTTCTGGCACATTAATGACTCTAAAAGAAGTAATTTTCAAGCTATAGTCAGAAAATTTGGTACAGGTATTGATTTGAAGTATATCTAACATGCTTTAAAATTTGGTTTCTATTGATATTATGGTTCATTCCTTGGGGCAGTTGGAGGTGCTAATTTTTCATGTCATCTCAATGAAAGTTGCAGTTCTCTTTTAATAGTCCCGAAATTTGGTATAAAGAGTATCTCCCATACAAGAACCAGGCCTACCATTTTGGTTTTGATTGTTCGTTTGTTCCCAACTTATTAGTTATTCAGTGTGATTTTTCTTTTTTACCGTTCTCATAATAGTCTTGAAAAATTAATTTTATAGGCTTCACTAGAAAAGCGTTCGTTTTAACCTAAAAACCACCCGATCTCAGCAAATAGTTAATTTTCATCCATCTCAACCGGTTCAGTACACTAGATTTGAACACGAACCCTAAAATAAATTCTTCGCGTATATTTTCATAATCAGCTTATAGACGACTGCACTATACTTCGTTTTGCAATGTAGAAAAAATTTTTTTTTGTATATGTTTTTACGTAATCTACAATTCTCGTCACTCCAAGAAAGAGAACCATCTAATTTCTTAAAATCGTGTTAGTTAGAACTCGAAATAATTTTTCATTTCACAGAAAAAATGATGATTTTCGACACAAAAATTAAAAATTATTTTGAAAACATGATACTGAATCAGTATATTTTATTGCATGTATCGTATTTGTGTGATATTGGTGATTTTTTGCAAAAAATATAACTATTTTATATATTACTTTATTAGAAGAATGTTAATGATAGTAATTATTTTCAAACAAAATAAATCAAGCTTCGCAAGAGTTTTTTGCTGTATTTTTCACATCTCTTGTTTGATTTTTTTGAGAGATTATTTGTCACTTATTATCGTCAGTCAATGCATATTCTGTAGGTTTTTTTTTCTCAAAATCACTTCCATTGTAGTGTAGGTACCTTATTACGTTATAGTCTATTTTTGCGCTCGCTTGACCCGAATTCCATGTATCCAAACCACATTTTATCGAAATTCAGTGCAGTAATTCCCACACCAGTCAGAATATTTTTTGTGTGCGTCTCTCTCTCTCTATCGTGTGTCTTTTTTATTATCATATTATTCCTCGAGTAACCAATTAATTTTCCGCCAACATTTCTTCGCATAAACACACGAAACATATCATAAAAATTACTTGTACTCTCGTGGGAGAATGAAGTCCATAAGCGAACTTATAAAACACCGCTAAAGAAATTCGCTGTTTGGTGCATTAATTAGGTAATCGTTTATTATGACGCTAATGGTTGGAAAACTAAAAAGAAGTAGAAGTGGGAAGAAAAAAGCCGCAGAGAAATGAAAAAAATAATCGATTAATTTACGCGCCGCGTTTATCGGGTAAATGCTCAATCGAATGTAAGATTCTGTAAGTTACTATAATCTTTGTTAAAAATAATGTCAATAAATGCAATTTTCGTGAAATATTTCCGTCCATTCACTTGTACACATTATAATTTTATAATGATAAGTTGTCTGCGAGAATAAGCCTAATTTCATTTTCATTTTCAGTTTTCTATCGATTGAATAATATGTGCTGGAGTAAAGACAGGCTAATGTAGTCTACCAATAAATGACTGCCCTATATGTGTATCTATTCAATAAAGGAGTTGCTGTAGTAGTGATTTTACTCAATTAAAATGATTAACCTGTCTGTGGTATCGATGACTAAAGATTCTGGAAAGGAGTCTCAACCACCAAAAAGCAAATAGGTCCATCGTAAGGAGTCTATACATTCTCAGTAGTCTTTTCCAACCCCTCCAACAAAAAATCACCGAATCTGACAAAAAATAAATTTTTAGAGGTCGAGCTTTTTTACCCTCAGGACACCCTTATAAACACTCTTGAAACAAACTAATTTAACTTAATTTATTAATTCGAAAGACTATTTTGCACAAAAATTAATTTTTTATATGGTGTAAAGGTGGGTTGAACTGCAGTAAATTACCCCTACAACTACGTCACTGAAAGCTAATAACTGTACATATCTCAGCTTAGATTATAGAGATTACCTGATAATTCAGATTTCTCTGAACGACCATAGAAGTGTGGGAAACATTAATTAAAATCATTTAGGTTTAATTGAATGGCCTAATGTCTCTTTAGGGCATGCATGTTCAAAGTGTTTTCTATTCTATGTCCAAAATATTATCAGCATTCTTTCACCTTCAGTCGAATAAAAAAAAAATTCATAAATCGAATTCGTATATCCTGAAGGTTTTGTACGTGCCTGTATAGCGAAAAAAAATATTGATTTGATATCTCTTTAAATTCTGTATCGAATTTCACAATATTATCGAGTCGTACTCTCGTCGTCGACTTGTAGCAATTACGATGGTTTCGCCACTCGAATTATATACTCACACCTGTATAATTTATAGTCCAAATCAAGTCGCCATTCTTGCATTAAGTAATGGCTGACCATTGTGTCAAAAATCTATGTGAAAAATAAAAATTACCATCCCATTTTTTTTACGGCGCCATCGAAATTAGTTTTACCTCGTTATTTTCCCATCCTCATTGCCAACACACTCATCAAAATAATGAGCCACATTTTACATTTCAAATAAATCTCCTATTGAAATGTAAATGTCGCTGTACGCACGTACGCCTAGCCACTTCCAGGATTTTATTCGTGGTAGAAAGCTTTTGTGTTGGCCCACCTCCTTCTGAAAAAACAGTCTTCGCCAATTCATGTAAAGGCAAGTACATTAGTGTCTTTCGTGACGTGATAAAGAAGAAATAAGTGGGTGGAAATTATCCTTGCCCAACTTCGACTCAGACACACCTACGTGCATTGCGTGTTTGTTTTTTGCCAATTCATCCCCTTTAAGTTCGGGGTCTGCCCTGAGAAGATCCTCCCAACTTTAACCGTCAATAGTACACCTTAGAACCAATAAAAAAAGTTCAGTTAACGTGTTCTGTACACAGAAAGTAAGGAGCTGGGTATACCACAAGCATGACATCGGAAAATTTACTCTAAAATTATTGTAATTTGATTACGTAGACCCATAGAATTCACCACGTGGATCCAAAAAGGTTCTCTTTTGTCCTATCTAATACAATAGATGTGCCTCGGGGTTACCAAATTCGTGTTAAAATCCAAAATACTTATTGGCCTAATTTTTCAAATTGATTGTACAATTGCTAAGGAAAGAACAGTGGTGTATTCAAGGTGGGTCACGGGGGTCATGAGGCCGTGACTCCCTTGTCTAAAAAAAAAAAATCCTCGGTGGTTAACCCATCTATATTATTGTAGTAGATTTTCTTCTCATGTGGGGAATTAGGATAATAGTACGGCTGATTGAAGAAGCAAAAAATCCGAATTAGAAAATTTGGCCCCTCTTCAGAAAATTCTGGATCCACTGCTGGGAAAGGATGAAAGTGACGAGAATCCGTTTTGTCCGTCGAGGTGATACTATGGGTTTACATAGACGAATAATGATTTACTAGATGCCGCGTTTTTAGTATACATATAGGTACCTAACATCTTGACTGCTTAGAACTGGACACGTATTTTTCTAACGTATTTTATTTGACTTAAAAGGTGTTTCAACTAGTGGGGGTAAGTATGCTTCTCAGGAAACCCTCCGTACATTCCATATGCCATGCTGTCTGTGCATCACTTCCACACCTTTCCTACAACTTACTTTCTCTGGATCCCATATTGGTCTACTTTGAAAATATTTCTGCCCACTTTTAGGACCCTGTTCCGCATTTGGATAATGTTTCTCAAATCTGGAATAATTTAGTGGCCTATACCCAGCCGTAGCCTTTAGTGTAGCTGGAACGCTATTTGGTTTGAGAAGGAAGAACTGCTAAAAATATTTTTTTGTTTTAGTTTCAGTTTCGTATACCTACTTTTTTCAATAGTAAATTTTCTTCTACCATTTCGTCTCGCTGGCATTATTTTACGAGGCACTCATTTTCTTGTATATACGCGGAACTGGTTTTTCGTGTTTGCCGAATATTACGTTTTCTTATTCTCAGTCCTTCTTTATGTCCTCTTCTCTCACTTGTACTCTCTTACTTACTGTTTCTTTTTCATTCTCGTGTAACCGTTTTCAGTTGTATTAACCCTTGATTCTTACCTAGAATGCTGGACATTGAGTTCTGAATTGGTAACTACTCTGCTTATCCCGTGTAACAGTAACCTAGTTAACGGTAAATTGCCATAATTTGGTTTACGTAAAGCAATTCATACAGTGCGTCATAATTACGTGGTAGAACTAATCGAAAAATTTTCCCCAATACTCCTGCTGCTTTTTCATTCAGGTATATGAGTCTGTTCAATACGCTAAAACAAGTGAGGATTTTTGAAACTTTTTTCTTCAAAACTATGTACCTATGCTTATTTGAAAAAATGCCTATTTGATTTGACGAAGTTTGACTCTAAAACTATGAAGGAGCAGTTTGATTTATCAGGTAGAATTGAAAACAATGATAAAAAACCAGCGCAGCAAACTACCCTGAGAAATGTAGGTTTATTTTCAAAAATCAATCTTTAAACTGGAAGAAAAACAGTTTCAAAAACATAAGAAGTGGAATTCCATTTTAAAATTATAAATTAGTGGGAGACTTAAATAATTCCAATGAAATATACACGTGTTAATAAGTTCGCGCTTAGCAAATAAAATAACAGCAAACCTGCGTTCCTCCGGGCTTCTTCGATTCATCTTGAATTTTTCTTTTTTTCTGAGCAAAGTTTAACTTTCCATCTAATTGCCCCTACGTATTAATCGTAAACCTGATTAAAACCAAATTTGACAGCATGTTAGTATTGTGCGTAATCGATGTTTGTTTCTAATTTCGTGACTATTTCCCCAAAAATTTGCATTTTAGAGCCAGTGAACCTTCAAACAAAGATCAGTAATTCTCATCGTTGACTGAATACATTTAGAAATGACACCTAATAGTTTTCCATAGAAAATCTAGTTCGTTTTTAAAACACCATGATATGTTAATAGAGTATGGATCTTCTCTTTTTCACAAATATTTCTCCAAATTGTTCTTTTTTTTTTTTTTATTAAGTATCATAAAAAAACTATACACAAAGAGTTGGCTGCTGCGAACAATAGAAATCAAAACACTTTGAAAAGGAGTTGTTTATTGCATATAAAAGAAAACGTGAATGCTTATGTACTTTTTTGTTCTTTTTCAACAGCAGTGAAACCTGGTGGTGGGATCCATTTCTCCGATCCAAATTTGGTGGAAAAAATTTGAAGCTGCATATACATCTGAGCATGTATCCGTATGAGGCAGGTCAAGGCAGAGTGAGCATACAGATGTGTACGTCCGCACGAATGCCTCGGGTTGTTTGATGCACAGTCTGAGGCCAACAAAGGCTACCTGAGAGGATTTAGTACATCAGAGCCAATTTGTTTTTTGTATGGACGGATCATTGCCTTGTTGGTGCATTAGTATATTTTGTAGAAAACACGAGCGAAGCATATGTTCTGTCTCAGCTTGCTTATGGTTTCTTTGTTTGAGGTCTGTTTAAAATTTTTATTTTCATTTATTTTTTAATGCTGCCATAAAAGTTATTCATTCACCCGCCATAGGCTAAGCTCGTGAACCAGATACAGTACTTGATGCGTAATGTCACCAATTAAAACACTCATTTGTGGTATGCGTTTTTCCCTAAAACAGTGAAGTGATGACGCGTTTTCTATCAGTTTTTCTAATAGGGATACAGATCTTAAATGTAATTCAACTCAAAGATGAGAAAAACTACTACTATAAGTATCAGTACTTATGACTTAATAAATGCAATTATATTACTGATCCAACTGGGTTATTTTACCATTTACTTTTAAAACAATAATTAAAAATCAGCGAGAATTTTCGGATTTATAATTTATTTATTTCATACGCATTTAACTAAGAAAATAATGCATCAATAAATTTAGGTAAAAATGAATTTTTAAAAATACCCTTTTTTAGGTGTATAAAATGTTGTGTAAACCTAGCGCACTCACACAGACACATAAATGTGTATCTCACAGTAAGACGCTGGCAGGGCTATACACACGCAATGGTCTGCCTCCGTACTACATTTTTCAATTTTTTTCGAAGTGATTACGCTATCTAGTTGGCTGAAGTCTAAATTCTAATTCACAATAGCAAGTTAAATAAAAATGTATAAAAACACTTACCCTGAGAATTATCATTTTTTACCACTTATATTTTTAGTTTTGAATAATTTCAATTTACCCTTTACAAACACGTGGGGCAAAGTTAGAGTAAAAGCAAATCAGTTTTATAAATTTTAGACCAGATATTCGTTATCTTTTATTAAATCACATCTTCTGTCAGGATTCACAGATTAACTGATATACTCCTTTTTAACCAACTTCAAAAGAAGGAGAAGGTTATCCATTGGATCTCTATGTATGTTTTTTTTTTAATGTTTGTTCCAGTATTATAACTTCTCAACTTGGGCACCGAGTTTGATGAAATTTTTTCTAAATGTAGGATCATCCCATAGTGGTCCAATTAAATTTTTTTTAGAATTGATGAAGTAGTTCATGAGTTATTTTTAAATAAAAAACTGTTAGTTTTAAATTAATGTTGCCCTAATGCTAGAAACAAAAAATCATTGAAAAGAATTTTTTCATCAAAAAATTTAACAGCTTTCAAAAAACAAAAAACAAATAAAAATTCTCTAAAAATAAAAAAATTATTTTTTAAATATCTCCAGTAAAATCTACTGGAATTAAAATGATACAAAAAAAACATTATAATAAGTTTGTGGGGACTCTCCCGTATGAGGTATAGGGGCTCGGACCTCTCGATGACAGTCACTGCACCAAAAAGGCAGGCAAATAATCGTCCTTGCGACGTTAAACAACTCAAAATACGTTCGATCGTAATTACCTGTATGTACTTGCAGGTAATGTACGAGTACCGAATCGTGACACAATAAGATGATGTCACGATTCGTACACAAACTGGCCAGCCATCTCTTATCTCGATAGGGGATGATGCAACCTGGCTGTTCTCACCAACGTACGTATTATCCTACATACGTGTGTTTGTGTGCGTGTAAATAAGCCGTATATAAACCACCCGAACCGGCTCTAAAATCGCCAGTGTTCGCCTTGGTTTTGGCTTACCCGTACTTATGTACGAAGTGGTTGAACATGCTTAAATTCTGTAGAATTTCCTTCTGGTGAGAATATCTCTCACAACAAGGTATTCCACAAAGTTAATAGTTTTTTTTTTTAAGTTGAACCTGGACTTTAAAAAAACAATAAAAAACACCCATAAGAGAAGAAAAATAATTGTACTGAGTTTTTCCAAATGGTTATAAAAACCCAATAAAATAGAGATTCTGTTTATATTTCTTTTTATTATTTAAAGCCTTATTTACATAACATGAATTAATTATCACCATCACATTACATTTTATCACTTGTTAATCTGCTTATACTAAGTTGAAATTGAAAAAGTCCACAAGCCACTAGTGTGGACACCTAACTTTACTTCTTCGTCACAGGAATAAATTTGTCTCCAAATGTAGAGGACAAATTCTCCTGTACTTTTTGTTATAATCAAAAATGGCCGACCTTCCATCAGGTGGTGTGACAGTATGAATGTCCGCCAAATAAGATGACTTGACTACGTCAGCATATTTGGTGGAGTTCGTCTGTGAGAACAGGCGGAATATAGGCGGCTATTACTCCAAGAAATAGGAATAATAGTCGTCTATATTTTGTTTCGACACGTTTCTAGTCGACAAAAGTCTATAGAAATGTGACGGAACAATAATCATTTTAAAATTTCTACAGCAAGATGTAGGTCTTGGGGACTGGAATTACTAAAGTCGGCACTAATTAAAAAGTTTGGTCCTAAAATTTGACGGAACTTATGAGAACCTATACAAAGCCTACATGGTAAGAAGAAAAGAAAGTGCCGACTTCAATAATTCCAGTCCCTAGATCTACATCTTGTTGGAGAAATTTTAAAAGGACTATTTTTCTCTTTTTATTTAAAATATGTACTCTCTTTTCTGACATCAAAAATATAGTAGGTACCTGCTTTTTTTTTTTTGGTCCTGAATCAGCAATATACTATATTTTTGTTTTCTCGTACACAATCGATAAATTTCCGTAAAAATTATCTTTTTTTTCCCTCTTATTTGCCTAACTAAAATTACTCAAAAAATGAAATAGCCGATTTTTTTTTTTGCTTGTGGCTTTGTCAGTTTATCAATTTCATCGAATAGATACCTTTTTCATCAAGGAAAAATCTGCGAACCCTGCCTTCAGTAGAATACGTAGTCGTTAATTTCATTACACTCTGTACTCTTCATGTATTACATAATTGTCATAATCATTGTGATTAAATAAAGTAAAATAGCTCTTCAGTTTTAACTATAACTGACTTTTTTTTGCAAATATTTTCATAAAATTTTGTCGTTGTAGCGAGCAAAGTTGCGCATTTAATTTAGTGCAATGATTAAACGATGGGATGTAGAAACAGTTATCGATGAAAAGAGGAACACTCTCGAGTTCACATTTTTCAGGTGTGCCAATTTATTTTGGCATTAATTTGGCGAATTTTTGCAGAAAACAAATAGTAGCCTTACCCACCCTAGTCTTTCCGCTAGTCAAAACTCTTAAAGTTTATATAGGAGGGGTTAAAATCGTACACGAATAGATCATTCAAAAATTAGCCTATTCATTGGCTCCCATTAAGAAAGTTGTGTGTTTTTATCATTTTCCCCGCAATATTTCCCAATATAATATTATATTCTCGCTAATCACGAAGCGACGGTGAAAATATCACGTCTGATACTTTTGCTTGTAACACTTTATACCCGCATAAAGAAGATTTCTCCTCCACACTTGAGATGCGTACAAAAACTTCGCCATGCCAATGCCCATCGCCGGCTGCCATGACATCCGACCTTTCATTTATGCAATGCAGCGTAGCTATGCCCTCGACTGTAGCGTATGCTAACATCTCTCACAATATTTGAGGTCATCGCAAACAAATTCCTCCACATTTGATTTTTTTTCACTGGCGTATAGTGTAATAAATAAAAAATAAAAAAAATTCCACATCCACGTAGTCATTGATTGTTCGATTACAGTTTTGACTCATTGCCAAACGTGTTATGTAAAAAAAAAAAAAAAAAAAAAAAACATGTTCACCTCTTCAGTTGCTGTCTGTATGCGTACCTGTGTACCTCTTATACCTAACTACCTATCTATACGTTAATGCATAAAATGAATCGACAATTTTTTTTTCCTTCTCAACTCCAACGTTAATGCAACCTTGACTTTGAATATTTGTGCTGCTCATTCTACGAATACACCCTAGTATGTACCAAAGAGAAACACATTCAGTTTTAAAGCAGGTGTGACATGTGGGTGTAGTTTTTCTTCTTACGTCTCTCTATCACTCTGTCTCTGTCTCTCCTCATCTCCTAAAACAACTAATCGGTAACCAGATATTTTTATTTACGTATGGGTACCCCTACCCTTCTGGTGCCGGTTCTCTTCCGTTTATATGTTTTTCATAAAGGTGGTGTTTTTCGAATCCGATAGTGCACAACATGCGCACACACACATTCACACATACCCGTAGACTGTACTCGTTGTTTACCCCTACGCAGATGTAAAAATTTACTATTTTTTGAAAAAAAAAAAAAACAAAAAAAAAAAAAAAAAACGACAACTGTTGCTATCGGTTAGTGGTTTTTTTCGTTCACCCTGAAATGTGTATACTTTTTTTTTGGGGCTCATTTTCGGTTTTTGCTAAACGTAAACATCTGTACATAGAGGGTTGGTAGGCTGTATGCGTTTGTTGACGTATGCAGATGGTACTTGTCCAAGCATATTAAGTTTAAGTGTTTTTTCTTCGAATTTTTCCTAATCCTGGTATCGGTTACGAATTTTCGAGAACGTATGGTGGCATTCCGGTGGTAGATACGTGTAAAGATGCGGTGCTATGGTGGATGCACTGCTGCAGTTTTAAATGAGTCTTCAATGCTCTGTTGTACACGCACTAATATTGTCATTATGTTTATGTGTGTGTGGAATAGAAGATCTAGAGGGGATAGCATGTCTAGGGGTTGATTGTTGGTGGATGGTTTTGATTAGGGTTTTGGATTAAGATTTTAGAGATGCGTGACAAAGGTACCTAATGATAAAATGAACAGATGTTTGGGCTACGTGTAGAATAAATCGTTCTGTATAAAAAGACGAGAGGACCACAACGACCTTTTTGTGGCGAATCGTGTCCCTACCACTGAAGGGTGATCGTCCACGTTTACCATTCCAAGTAGGTGCGAATGCACACGGCTGTCTATAGTTGTCTACTGCTGATACACACTCGAAGCTTTACTCTACCGTCTTTCCATTCATGAAGGTTTGATCGAATGAGCAGATCGTTCGTAGGCTACCTGCAATAAGGGTTCGTACGAGAGGTTGAAATCCTCCTGCCTCTCTCTGAACCAATAAATCTGGTTTTTCTTGCGGAAATTTCAGCATTATTTTTCGTGCCTTCTTATTAGCGGTGAACGTGAAAAATGAGGTACCTACATATTCTGTCTTGAATTACCTTTAAAATAAAATTCGGGAGCGTATGTGTCAATTATAGTTGAAGCAAATAATGCTTTGTCTATTGACACGTGACTTTTATTTCACCTCAATTGAACTCTTGTCTGTGGAGCAATAGGAGTGGATTACTTGACATGACCAGAATTTAGAAACAAATTACATGAAGATTGAAAGACATGTGGAAGCTATGACATGATATTGATCTTCAACCCCTAAATGGGTTTCATTCTGACTTCGTCTCTGTTTGTGCGTCGATCCTACGAATTCTACTCAAAAACTCCGAGAAAATGTGTCAGATGATGTAATTTTTGTGTGAAAAATTCGCAAGTAATGTAACGATTCGACGGAAAAAAATTCAAATGAACGCCTAAAGATTACACGAACTCATCTGAAATCTATGGTTCTCTTCTCCCACGGTGGGAAAAATCATTTTGAACAATTCCACGAAGTTGGTTGCTTTTTTCGTTTGTTTTACAATGATCAGTTTTTGAGCAGTTTGATGTGCGAAGTTGGAAAAATGAAAGTAATTTTATTTACCTACGTTTCAATAAACCTAACCTTGTTATGGGCAAATTCGTTCTTTCGACAGACCTGCATTCGCGTTACTTTGGCTTTTTTCAAAAATCTGCGACTGGATGGTATTTCTGGTCTAGCTGGAATAGTGCTGTGAAGGCAAACATGAATTTGTGGTGGCACGTTATTTGAATGACTAGATTTGAATGTGTTGAACAAGAAGAATGAATTCCGCGTGTTGAACAGGAAGAATGAATTCCGAATTTTTTTCCCCAGTCTGCCAAAATTAATGGTTCTTTTCAGTCTCAGTCGTTTTCTTAATCAAATTATTTCGTTTATTCGTGTCAGTAATCATCAAAACAGTCCAGTGAGATTAAACTGGACTTTATTTTTTTTGCAGGTTACCAAGTAGTTATGAGAAAGCTATGCTTGTTATATTTTTCTCTTTAGATACTTGAGCCACTATATTTTACAAACTGAAAACATGGAGAGCAAGGTGCGATCACCCGACAAACTTGTTTTTTATCGCAGCTTTTTTTGCTCAAAAACTCGTTTACACACAGCCTTCTCACTCTCAAATTGTAAATAATCGAGATTGTTGATTGAAATGTCGAAAAATAACTCTGTGTGATTGGCTTACATCGGCTGCTCCACCAGTGAACGAATATTGCTTTACTTTATGCTAAGCTTCAGTCAAATACTAGTGGAATAGCTCCCCCCCCACGTATGGGCTGATGGAAGTTGGTACCTGTCAGTCAGACAAAACTATTATTTCAACTTGTAGCTCGTGAACCAACAGCTTTTTGTTGTTTTACGCTGGGTTAGTCAACCCGTGGTTTGTGATTTTTTGCAAAAAATTTTTGGGTCTGTTGGGTAATGTGCGTTAGCTTCCCAACTTCGTCCCCAAAAATCGTCCAATTAAAACATCACTGTTGGCAAACGTCTCTAATCAATTTATTCATTGTTGACCGATTTCACTTGGAAAGCGAAAATTACAACGATGAAGTTTCCAAAATTCGTATCCTCTCGACTTCTGGCACGCTTGAAGAATGTCCGTTTCTTGACTCATCTAGTCAGTTGCGTTGATTCCATCCGCAGCAAACAAGAACGTATTTATTGCAATTTGCAAAGGGAAAAAAGAAAAAAATCTGAAAATTTATCTGTGCCCTTGAAAATGTAATGCTGCTTCGTGCAGCTGAATCAGCTAATTATTTGACCAGCTATCGTCACTGTGTGGGGAAATTCTCTACATCATCGTGCCAAGTCTACGAATTAATTTTCGTACAGGTTGACGACCGAATAGGTACGTGGAATCGACAATATCCGGTAGCAGCGGAAATTAATGTTTTTGTTGTCTCTCATCCATTTTCGGCATCCAAAAAATAAAAACATAATTATTCCTTTCATTTTTCGTTTTTGTTTGAGGGCTGGCCTCCATGTTAAACTGTCATTAATGGTACCTACACGTTGCAACCAGTTTCATGTCAGCGTAATTAGGTAGATGTTGTTAATATTGTTGTTGTTGTTGTTTTTGTTCGACAGTATGTGATAATATGCGGGTGAATTAACGTATATTTAGGTATAATATACTTTATAGGTGCGTGTCAGAGACAAGTTCATTTTTTTTCTTCAAATTATAGGAATCAGAAATCTTCTACATGTCACCACCACCTTTCACTCCAAATCCAAATAGTGAAAGTAGTATAAGTGTTTTTTGTCGCAACTGTTAACCGGTTGTTGATACGGAGAACATCTTTTTTTCATCTCCCGCTCCCTCGCCCGCCTCCCTAGTCGTTTCCACCACACGCCCTATCCGTCGAATAAATGCTGGTATTATACACTGACCTCTGGCTAGATCGATTAAATCTTTTTTAATTACCTGTTTTTTTCTGCATGTAGTTTTCATGGGTAGAAATTTTATTTGTGTTTTTTTTTTTTTCTTTCTTTCATGTCACTTTTACACCAAAAATTATTTAATATGTACGATAAGTTGTAATTTTCTCGTTTTTTTCCCTATTTGTGTGTATTTGTTTCTCAATTTTTTGTTTTATTTTGTGTTTTTTTTTTTTGTATTTAAGTCTTTTATTATTTAAGTGTTTTTTTTTATTTCGTATGTCAAAATATGCATCGCATTTGCATTGTTTTAAATATCAAATAAACCGAAAAACACGTATTATGTCCAAAACGTTCGTTATTATGTATTTATTTTAATTTTTTTTTTTTTGCATTCATTAATAAAAACGAATTTTTTATCTATTTTGCGTTCTATTCTATAAATCCGGTGTTAAATTTCTATCTGTAAATAGTTGGCTAAAAACATTTGGTGGTTCTTGCTGTATATACATAGTTGAGAATGATATAGCTGTTGGCACATTTCAACAAAATAATATTGCGCAGATAAGGTTGGTATTTTTTCATGAAGATTTTCAGCTAAAGACTAACGTACAGTTTCAGTTGCGAAATTGGTAAGTGGATAAAAAAGAAAGGTATAATTAAAGATGTAATTTATATGTATACCTGTATAATATGCGGTACATACGAGTACAACTTGAATGACGTGTGAAGGCATCCTTTTTTTTATACTGATGAACTGATCAACTTTCAAAAAAGTAGTGACGTTTTTAATTATATTTTTAGTTGGAATTGCGAAGCAGAATTTACTTTTCTGCGACGTTTGGCTGAAGTGTAGGCTATCATTTCTCTGTTGGTTGGTGAAGACTGACAAGTGACAGCGCGCATGACTGCTCGAAATGTTGACATCGACTGTTGAGTAAATAATTTTCTGGTAAATTGCAAGCGTAATTTACGTTAATTCTTCAGGTTACAAATGTATACGAATAAATTGGAGTCTACTGCCAGGAGTTCATAAAATTAGCAGAAGATGGACCTAATTCTAGAATTGAGAAATTCCGTTCAGGCTATTTTGCAAACACACCTAACGTCATCATCGAACTTTTTCAAAGATATTTACAGATTTTTCATTGATTCGTACAATATGCTGTTCATAATATTCTTGAAAAAGTTAGTTGAAAATTAGAGTAAGTGTCGTATTTCAGTTCGAGTAGACATATTGTAGACCAAACAAACCAAGTAGACTGTACCATATCCACTTTAAGAACGACGTAACTTCATTAAGACAATTACACGTCGTGTCAACAAATTTGGAGGTTATCATATACAATTTAAATTGGCAATTTATAACTTTGTGAATTATCGCTTTTTCCTTTCCTCTATGCTTGCAATATGCGTGTGACGTCATGTCGTTATTAAACTGAATGGGGTACCTACATTTGTCGTCAAATTTGCTACATGGACATAGCTAAGGGTGAATGGAGGAAGATGTTGATAATTTAGATTTATCCTGTCTCACCAAAGTTAACGGGAGGAGTGTGACTTTTAGTACTTTATTTTAGGCGCCCAAATCGACCAATTAGTAAAGAAATGAAAACTATTCTAATTTGTCCAAATAAAAAACCCTCTCTTGACTGCAACTATTTTAGAAAATCTTTGCTGAAAAAATTCTTCTGAATCATTCGATTTCATCAAGATCTGTCTTCAAAGTCGGTGGCGTAATTCTGGGTCATATTTGGAGGTTTCAAACTATTCAGTGTCCCAAATTGGGCTAAAAATGATTTTTTAAAAGATAAGCTTTCATTTTTTTGTTTTTTTGGCTTTAGCTTTTGTTAGGGAGCGACTCAGTGTGATTTTTCCTGTGTTGAGAGAAGCTCAACCAGAGATGATTTTGACGGCAAATGAAATAAATAATTTTATTTGCCTCAAAATGAGGAATTTTAATTATTAAAATTTACAAATAAATACTCGAACTTTAGCTCTAATTGCTTTTAACCATAGGCTAAAATAATATTTAATAAAAGTTAACTTTGACCATCTTCACGATGAGAAAATGATCTAGGCTTTTGTGCCTTGACCAAGAGTGAATTAGATTTTAGAGGTTTCGATCTTAGAACAGCCAGAGAGTAAATTTTAAAGAGATCTTGATGCTAGGACAGCCTGCAAGTAAGTGATTTCTCTCTAGAAATTGAGATTACTGGTTAATTTGGATTTGGGGGTTTTGGCAGACAAAGTTCAGTGGATTCCCTTAAGGGAGTAAACAAGGCTATCAAAACCCTAGATTTAATGGAAGAATTTCTACAAATTTTGGTGTTTTGCTCGTGAATATTAAGTGACTGGAACACACAGGGCACCAGTAGATATATGTACTTCTGTATTTTGGATTACAATAGATTCCATAAGAAATGTACTCGATATTCAATCGATTGAATCTTAAGTAGTTGTTTATGTGCTGTTTTTCTGTGTTTACCTATATTTGTACTATTAGAAGAATATGGGGAAAACACGGAAAAACAGTAGGTGTTCTGGTTAGTCCAATAGTCAAAAGTATTCGCCTCAAAGTGTTAACCTTGACGTGTCATAAAGTGTATATTTTATTACTCTTGATTTGCCGTTTATAAGGTGAAATCAATTTAAGGGTGTAAAAAATGGCAGGTGCCTATAGGCATGTTTGAGAGTAGCGAGAACGCATTCGGAAATGGTTAGTGGTTCAAAATACATACGAAGATGTTTTAAAATGGCGGGTAAAGTAAGGGTAAATGTGGTACATAACACTTTTTACGAAATAAACATTATTTTGTTGGGGAAGGTTGGTTGCAGTATTGGTATAATTTGAAAATCTCGGAGGTGGAGTAGAATAAAAGCTTATAAAAAAAAAGGATTTCTGTGCCAAGACAACCTGCCCAATTTATAAGTAACGTTAATATGAAGTGCTTATTGAACATTTCCCCACACGACAACCCAAATCTTTAATTATTTACACCACGCTCGAAGCATATTCCCACGACTTTTGAAAAATATTTAATGGGCAAACGTAGGTTTTGGTAAATTTTAAAATCCTAATCGTTTTTTCAGCGAAGATTATTGTAGCCTATACTTTATGCGTACGTTTAATTTTAAAGGCATACTTGGACATTTTATACCAAAACATGACGTACCACGATTAATTCTATAGCCATATATAATTGATTTCACTACATGACTATTTTCTTTCCCACACGATTGAATTTCTCACGAATGAAAAGGGTCTTTGTAACCAGATGAAAAAAAGAAAAAAAAAGTCTTCGTACAATTATTACCATGTGACAAAACGTTAACGTTCGAGGAAGTTTTTTTTTTTAATTTTTTTAATCGATTTAATTAAAAACAATACCAACAATTAGCTAGGTACCTAACTGCAGGCACTGAACCGATTAACTTGGTATCGAAACGCATAAAATGCCACTTACCCCATGACTCATGTGCGAAACATTTTCACCTCGTGAATTGTGTGAAACATTCCATTTTGGTTCGCACACACAATAACAAACGACAACAAAATATTGTGCAAAATGATGACTCCAATATTCAAAGTTGATGATTAAACTGCGATTTACACGCGATTATTGCGCAGTATTTCTGCGAAAAACATACGGCAGTTTTCACACATTGTAAAAATGATTCGCGCTTCATAGCAAATGGTTTTGATATGACGACATAAGAATAAGCTTTATCGATTTTATTGAAATAAAAAAACAAAATGAAATTTCCAAATTACTCATAAAGTCGGCTGATGTGTCAAAAGTATATGCTATTCTACAGGAAAAAACGTATTTCCGTTGGCACTTAGCAGTAATCAATATGCGACCGGTTTTTGCTTTCGGAAATTTTCTAGTTTTGCTGATGAGTCGCAGCTACAGGCCTACAGAACTTACGTTAAATTTTGAAAATTCTTGTCAAATGTGTTGGAATAGTCGCTTCAATTTTACCCTTTATTAACTGAAATCAGGCTTATATTTCAACCTTTTTTTTTTTCATTTATTGATGACTTGGGTCAGTTTTTTTAGCGACTTTACCCTAACATGCAGGCGTGGATCCGGCGGGCCATGATGTCCATAACCCCACAAAATTATATGAATATTTCCTTTTTTATTCTTATGCGCGTCAGTGAACCTCGGACATGGAACATGGTGGGTATACGCAATAAATCTACTCTCAAAAAACTTTGGAAAACAAAAAAAACTTAGTTATTTGTTTTGTAACGAATGTTTTGGTTTTGTAAGAAACCTGCAATAGTTATTTGTGATATAAGTGTGTAAAGTAGGTGATTGCGATTCGAGTGTGATCCTTGCAGCGTGAGCCGAAGGCAAATGATGCAAATCAAACAAGTAGCAATTGTCTACTTTGCGCGAGTGTCATATACTATTTTTTTCAACACCCCCTCCCCCAAAAAACAAAAAAAATGTATAAAAATAAATATTTTGCTAACTGGCAAACGTATAATCGCAAAGTATCACAACACCTTTAACCAGAAGTCGTGGCGTAGTGGTTGAGGTGCTAGCTTTCATACGATGGGGTTAAACATTCGATCCACCAGAGCAGAGAAACTTACCTATATTAATAAAAAACTAGTGGTCAGTATCAGTGGCTGAAGCTGATTACAATTAATGTGATAACATTTTCATATTATTTGACTTTAATCCATCGATGGATTCTACTCGATTCATGGACCAATTTTCCTTTAATTTATAGTGAAATAATTCATCAGTGAATTGAGTAAAAAACGATAAAAGGACAAACAGTAGCTAACAGGTTAGTAGAGGTATATGATATAATGTTATAATAAAGGTTCAGATGTATTCCAAGTTTCTTAACAACCGACCTATATCAACTGTGAAGATTATTTAGATAATTTACCGTTCAATAAGTTAGAAATTTGGAACTGCAAGATGAACTAATCAATGAATAATACAAATTGTCTTCCAAACTGGCTGACGGAGGATGATTTAGGTCTTTGTGAGAGTTTGAAAATTTTAATATTCTGAAAGGACAAATGTTCAGATATTCGAGTTTAAGACTTCAAGAAAAGACGATCACCTTAACATGACAAATTAGGTACAATGATTGTTCTATGATACGATTTGTGAGCGTAATTTTGTTTGCTATAGTACATATAAAACAAGTACATAAATATAGTATGGAAAAACAATTGAATCATATTACTAGTGAAATAACTGGGTACCCCACATTTTCAGAAAAATCAGATATTTCGCGTCGAAATTAATAACAAATTACAGTTTTTGATCGAATTCTGTGCGTTGAAAAATGTTGACTGTTGGGTCTTGGAAAAATTTGAAGGTGTAAGTACTTTTTTACCAAATTTAATAAATTCTCAATGATCTAAACACAAAATCAGATTCATGAAATTAAACATTTTGAGAATCAGTTGCCAGTTGGCCCTGAACTTCTTAGGTCATGAATATTAATAACAGTATTGAAGTTGACGTATTATTTTAATATATTGATAAAAATTTGATTTCGATGTTAAATGGGAAATACATGTAAATAAATATGATCTGGTTTATAAAAATTTGATATATAAAAAAATCTATATTTTTCGATGTTAAATGGAAAATGCATGTAAACCAATATTGATATTTTATCGATGTGTGAGAAAAAATAGGAAAATAAAAAAATATCGAATTTGAAAACAGATCCCATATAGAAAATAAAAATCTTATCACATTAATAAAAAATAAAAAGTAGCTTATCAAAAAAAAAAAAGGTAACATTGAAGTGTATCATAATGTTTGATGGGACTTTAGTGCGCATGTGTACAAAAAAACAAGTCACAGTATTTATTTATACAAAAAAGATCAAAGAAAAATTATGTCAAAAAATAGCAATGAAATCTCTTCACATACAGTTATGAGACTTTATGAAAACGTTTGTTTTTAAGGTAGGTGTTGAAAAAAGTTATTTTCTCCCGCACCCTTCTCAAAAGTATGTTTTTTATGCGCCTTAATGAAACAAAAAGTAGCAAATTTCTATAAGAAATCAAAAAATTATCTTTTGCACAAGCGCACTTGCAATTTGAATTTCTCGCTGAATTTGATGAATTTCTCGCATGGTTTGGCTACTTTCTCAGTTTTTATTTCTCGCTAGGAATTAAATATTTTTCAAAAACATTTTAAAAACAAGCAAACCGCAAAAAATTCAAAGAAAAATGTTTTGGTCAAAAAAAAAAATAAAATTATTAATTATTATTTGTATCTGAAAAAAAAAAAATCATTGCCTTTTTTGTAGGACAGTGGAGGAATTTTTACAAAAAATAGTATGTGACTCACCAGCAAATAGGTGATTGATACTCGTGCTGCACAATTCACACTCGTAGTAAAATCACCTACTTTTTGCACTTGTATCACAAATAATTTTTTTGTGCTTTTAAGAAAGGCAATGTTTCCCACTAGTATGACCTGTTTACCATTCTTATCAAAACAAATTGTCCTATTTGAAATATTAATTTTTTTTAAGCAAACAAGACTTAACCAAGATCAAAACTTGACTATATGAGACTAATACCAATACTAAAGGCCGATGTTCATTGCGGATACTAAAGTATTCACTAACCTAAGGGCGTGTTTTTAAACTGCAGTGAAGTTACAAAAAAAAATAATTTACCTGAGAATAATGCGAAAGGTAGCTTCCTCGTGACAAACTAAATTAAAGCTATGAAAAAACTCAGTAATCACTGAGAAATATAACTGAGAACTGCAAGTTTTAAACTGACAGGTTAGTGAAAACTAAGTACCTTTTAACTATGAATACCACCCTATGGAGGGCACGTCACAAAGACAATCACCTTTCACAGCTACATAAAGCTAAGAGCATGGGTACCGCTTTTGTTGAGTTGTGTGAATCTTTACCTTTTCTTTTTTCCCTGGTCCATCAGCTCATATGAGGTTACGTAATTCTTATGTGGGATGGAGTGTAAGGCTTAAGTCTACACAAGGACGTAGCGAGAGGCTTTTTTCGGGAAGGAGGGAAAAACAAAGATTGTGTACTGAAAATTTTGAAATTTGCAACAGTTAAAAAAAAAAGTCATCAACTGGCACTATTTTCCAACCAATACATTACAACTGCTTATTGTAACAAAATTTTGAAATTGTCAAAAAAAAAAAAAGGTCGTCAAATTCAACAATTTTCCAACTTTACATGCAACTAGTCAATTTTTCCAACTCTAAAAACATTTTGGGGCGAGTCTCCTCCATCCCCCTTAGCTATGTCCCTGACTCTATAAGACTAAGACTAACGTCAAGACGAGGAATAATGGAGTCAAACGCCAGACCAAGACCAAGACCAAGATTACCTTATGAATCATGGTCTGAGTCTTGGTGGTGCTTTTGATTTTCAAATTTTACTTAATAGCAAATTCGACGCTCTCAAATTGATTATAAGCTTCTTTTTTCAAACGATTGGTCCGGTTCAAAATTTTTGCTGGAGTCGAAACAAAAGAATAAATTTTTTCATGTCAAAATAATAAATTGTATCTATTATTAGGATAATTGAATTGTTTTTGCTGCAATGTCATATTGTTTTTGTTCTTTTGTGTCAGTGTTGGATAGGCCCACCGGGCTACTGGGAGTTTAACTGTGCGCCTTTTCCCCGAGAAGTTTTTGGCGTCCTTTACCTTTAAAATAAAAAAAATTTCAATACTTCAAAAGTACAATTAAAAAAAAAAACGCTCGTCATTAAGGACTATGACTATTTTTTTCTTATACCAGTATAAACATTGTTTTGGTAAAGGGGATCATTAGGATCGCCGTTGTAATAAAACAAAACTGGGCGCCCTTGCAAGGAGAAAAATTTGATGGCCTTTATAGATTTTCCCGATAGGAAAAAAATAGCCTATCCAACACTGTTTAGTGTTTATTTTTCCTGAAAAGAATAAAAAAAAATTATTAAATAGTTTCTTTCAATTTTTATAATGATCGTGTAATGATAATTTCGTATCATTCATAATATTTCTCTCTTATATATATATTTCACATATATATCAATCACCTAAAACAATTCTCATTATATTGACTTCATGTAAACAAGTCTTCACTTGCCTTTACTGACTCATTTATTCTACTTTCAATGTTTATAAACAAACATAAATACACTTTTCATAACAACTCTTTTCTATGAAACCATTCTGCAGATATTGCAAATACCCAAAATCACCATTTATGTCATTTCCTTAAACTCCTATTGGACAATATCTAAACTTGTATTGTCATAACTCTCCAATCATATCACTACCATTTCCACTCTCCAAGAAATCGCCATATTCTCCTCCCAAAACTTCTAACTATAAAAACTCATGTAACCATGTACCTTACTTTATCTTCTTTACCTTAAATTACTTTATCTGTTAAAATTACTATTTAGTATTTCAATATTTTATATCTTGTTTAATACAACCTTTTAACATTTACAAGTATTTAATTATTTTGTAACCAATATTCTCGTTACAGATCGATATTTGGGAGCAATATTTTGTTAACTCTATACCACGAAAAATTAATCTAACTCGTTATTACCTACTTGCGCGAGTGCGTCTGCTTTGTTTTTGTTTTCGAATAAACTGAGGTTGATCAGATCAGACATGAATCTTACTTCTAAAGTTTTTTGTTTTTTTTTATATGATTACGTCACAATACCGACTAACAACCTTGTAATGTTGAACATGTTTTCTTAGAAATCAATACATAAAAGTTGAGGATAGGGATCCACCCATCGAATCTTTCAATACACATTCTTTCAAACAAAACACAATCGAAAGTACGACGCAATCAAAATCCAATTAACAACCTCTTTTTCTGCCTTTAAAAAAAAAAATTAAATAGGCACCTATATGAGGATTTTAACGCCCCTTCTGCCTATTTCGAATATAATGCAACCAGAATATACCGGAAGTCGTTAAAATTACGAAATTCTGAATATATATCGTCAACGTTTTTTTTTTTTTTTCCATTCTTCCTTTCATGACATCGAGATTTTGGTAGGAAATCCGTTGGAACACATCCTGAAGCGTTTAAAAATCACCATTTTTTTCATTCCATCGCAAATAACTTCAATTTGTAAAATTTCAAAAGTGCCAACCAATTAGGTTTCCTTTTTTGTGCTAACGAGTCCAATGAATCTCATTTTTTGGTAATACGTAAAATAATTTGTATTTACATGTAGTTGATTCGCTCATTAGACATTTTTTGTTGCGGATAATAACTCGTTTAGCAGATAGGCTACTTTCGTCGAAAAATCTGGGGCCTATCCTTCAAATTGAAGGAAATGCGTAATGTACTTAACATGCAAATGTTCGCGAATTATTTGAAAATTTCCAGATGATAATAATAATATTATTTTAAAGTAGAACGCTGACCATTCTTGGGATATAATCGCATGATGTTGGTAGACACCCACTTAGCGTCACTCTTTACGGCGTCTTTTAATGCTTTCTTGGGGGCTCAAAGTGTCAAAAACATCCATTAACCGTTAATAATGTTAAAATACCTTCGAGAAAGCCACTCAATAGCACAGTTCAAGAACTATTCCAACGGATATATTCTACTCTTCATTCAGAACGTACTGACATCACTCCAGTAACCACGGCTGCAGACTTGGAGGACACGGCTCAAGCCCTGCTGGCCATTGACTCGCCCCTTCTACCTTTATCTCTTCTTTTTTGCCCTTATCAGCAACTAAAGTGAGTTTTGACCCATCGAGAGTTTAAAATAATCCACTTTCAAAACTTTACAGCTACGGTACTGGCAGTGGCATTCAAATTTTGATTTTATCACATCCAGTAGCCAAAACAAGAGCTTGTATTCATCAACGTATAACTGATGATCATGGCCAGTAACCAAAGACATCAACTATACAGCCATGACCTACATACGTGACGCGTGTGACCCTGGTTGTCAACAATAGCGTTTTTACTATGGGGCCTATGTAGGCCCGGGCCTACAGTGGCAAAATTTCAAGGGCTAAAAAATTTTGGATGAAAGGACAGAACTTTAATCCACTTTCAAGTTTTGTTTTTCTAATGAAGCATAGAAGAAAATTGCCTTTGAATATTATATTACCCCCTCCTACAGATGAAAAAATTGGTGATACGCCACTGCTCTTGCCTACAGAATGGCAGAAAAAAATACTGGGCCAACAGCGACTGTCTGTCTTAATCCTGCCGTGGCTGTATCCCATGGATGCCACCTACCAGCTGCAGTTTTGAACAACAAATACTATCTGCAGCCATTGACTTCAGCCCATTGACCATGTTTAGAAACCACAGCCACCAACCATAGGCACAGACTCCAGGCGTAGACAATGGCCATTTACTATGGCCAGTGACCATAATCAACATAAACAGTGATGGATCATTGGCACAAACTATAGGTAGTTAGAAAACTCAGCTAGTAAGTAACCTTCTGACTTCTATGATCAGTAAATATGTCAAGTAAAGTATCTACAACTACCAATGTTGGCACCAACCATGATCTGAGAGCACATTTAACAATTTTCATCAATCAATTAGATCTTTAAACATAGTAAGTGACCGTGGTGACCAACCTCTATTGGCAACTACGATCAACAACCAGAGCAATATTGAATTTGTGGAATACCTTGTTGTGAAGAAATATTCACACAAGAAGGTAATCAACAGCTTTGTGTGTTCTGACACATCATACACAAATAAATGAGAGAGCCAAATCCTAGGCATACACTGGCAATTTTATAGCCAGTTTTGTGAGTTTATATAGGGAAATTGGCACACACGCACAGAAATACATTTGTACATATACATATTTAATTGTGTCATCTAATTACGTCGGTTCCTATTTTTATATTGTTATAAGAAACGACACAGCACGTTTGGTACTGGCCTGTGACATTACCGAGATTGTTATCAGGAAATTAGTCACTATTCAAACATTGTATCTTACCTGTATGTATGTATAGGTAAGAACATACAACGTACGTGTGCTTATTTGTTTAACGTCATAGAGACAAATAATATGCCAGCCTTTCAACAGCAATATCGAGGAATACAAACTCTCACACCTCATACAAGTAGAGTCCCCACCAAACCCAAATACAAGAAAAATGCATAAAAACATTGCTGTTGCTTCCAAATTTGACTGCGGGAAGATATTCTGCATAAAAATTAATCCAAAATTATCATCTAATTTCCTAAAATTTATGGAACTTGTATTTTGTAACCCTTCAAAAATAATTTAATAAAACTACCTAGAATTGGTGAGTTTGACCATTTAACATATTTTCAGTGCAGTTGTTGGACGTGATATTTTGAAATTCCCAGATGGAAACACAGCGTATGTGAGTGAGTGGAGCATTTTTATTTCTTATTCTGGGAGTTAACCAGCCCCATGTTTCATGAGTAAAATATTTCGTATAGATTAATTCTATTTGAAGCACTTATTTTTCTGGCCTATTTACCCAAATTGTGATTTATAATTATAATAGTGTTTTGATTTAATTATATTTAATCACATACTTCGACCAAATGTGAAACTAAGAGGGGCATGTGGATATTGGCCTAACTTCCAAAAAAAAATTCGAAAATGTATTTTTATGCTGATTAGAAAAACAAAAACAAACTCTCAGTGATGGATTCACAGTGTCATTTTGCTAGGAGGGGGAAATGATGAAAATTTTTTTGAATTAATTTTTTTTTTTTGCTCTTCAAAAAAGTTTTGACGGATCATTTTTTCTCTTAAATTTTCGTCTATTTTATGTTTTTGTCGTTTGGAGGGGAATAATCGCTAATTCCACTTATTTTCATTTGAGAAAAAATGACAACGTATTGAGCCACCCCCATATCCCGCCCTGACGTTTTATCCTAACTTTGTCTCTATTATGAACTTATTGGTAATAACATATGAAACATATTTCAAAATGCGGTAGTAACGTGAAGCCTCATTAGATCAAAATCTGGGGTGTATGGCAACATAGATTACAAATCGTTTATTTGCCAATAAATTATTGTTTGAGAACGCGTTCAGCGAAACAATCGATCGGCATCGAGTAAATTTCATACGCTGTAAACAATAAAATTTGTCACAGTCACGGCGAAATGGGGTTAAATTTACGTTTTATCAAAGACCCATACGCGAGCACTCGTAATGGATTTCACTTACGTTTTTCAAGGAATGAAACTAAATCGTCGAATCAGTGATACATAAATTAAAGCGAATCGGCTATTATTCTGAAAAGTTTCATACATTAATTATGTGAACGAGTATTGTTTTAAAAAGGAATAACCTTGAAATCCGAATTAAATAAACTCGTATAAACGTTACAGATTTGAAGAGATATTTACAATTATGCATACGTATGTGCATACTGTTTTCATGTAGGTTTCCAGGAAAATCTACATATTAAAAATTAAAAATTGATTTGGTATTGAGACACAAAGTCGAGGGTAGGTTTGTTTTTCGTTTCATGGCCACAGGGAACTTTTGGCATAATTAGCCGAAATTCGTTTATACGTATAACCGGGTGATGGCGGAATGGACTTCAAAACTCCTGGCGGTGGTGGAGTAAACTGAGTATATATGTGTTACAGTAGTTGCATACTTAGTGGCAATTTCAGAAAAGTTGAGGAAAATGGGAGGAATGAAAATTTTTGAGAAAAAATGATATTTTCGGCCGTTCTCACAGAAATAACTTAAAAACTAACGGGTATAGAGACAAAAAATACCATAAAACTTTGTGAAAGAATGAGTTTTTTCTATGTTCCATCCATATTAATTACTGTGGCAGCCAACACAAATCAGCCCCTCTCTCCTCATTAACCTCCAGCATTGTGGCTGAGTTGATACGGTTCTATGCTACTATGTTTTGGTGGTGGTGAGAGAATTAGTTTCCTATTGGTCGGCGGTAGTTCAAATCCTCGTATGGCAGGATACCCAAAGTGGTGACCCTGATGTGATATGAATTAAACCTGCTGGATACCATCTTTCGGATATTACTGGGAGTTCTCTAGTTCAACCACTTACCATTAAATTATGTGAAAGTGTTGAGCGGTGGTTGATGGCGTGTACTGGTCCGTACTATACCTCCATGCTCCGCATGCACTGGAGAAGAGTAGTGTGGTGGACTACAAAAATCAGCTCCATTCTCGTCATCAACCACCAGCGTCGTGACTGAGTTGATATAGTGCTATGTTTTGCTGGTGGAGAGAGAATTAGGCTCCTGTTGGTTGCAATTTTTATCTGATAGTCATGAAATTTGGTACACATATTTAGACCTAGACGAGGATTGGTCCAGATTGGCTGGATGGTGCGTCCAGTACAACCTAATATGTTGCATTTTTGGAGCTTAAATGGTTCTAAAATGCGTAATTTTCGAGTATTCGTCACGAAATTCGGTACAGACATTAAATTTATTATATATGCGTAGAAATGATTTGAAAAAATCTTCAATTTTTGTTAAGATGAGTAGATAATTTCTGATGAAACAAAAAAAGCTGTGTGGAAATTAGACTTGCTATTATTTCATTTAAAGTAAGGAATCATTCGATAACTAGCTAGGTTCGTTTTTTATAATTTCATAATAGGTACAATTAACTATGAATTTCCTCGACACTTAATTTTTGAACGTAGGTACCCAATTTTCAGCCAGCATACTGCTAAGGCTTTTGATATTTTGATTTTTTCTTATTGTATTATTTATTTATTTATTTTTTATTTTTGGATAAGAAATCGAAATTTTCGGGCGTTGTTTGCTGGGCTTTATTTTTTTTATATTCTTCTTTTTTTTTTTTCATTTTTTTTTTATCCTCATTTGTGTTCGAGTAGTTTCGCATTTAATTTGTTTATTCACACGAGAGATGGTTACATTTTTTGTGATGCATCCTTTACGAGAGTTCCAATTAGCGTAATTTTTGCTGAATGAGAATTTTGAACGACATGGCAGTTAATAAAATCCATTCCAAGAACAACGTGGGTATCGAATGGCTGGGGAAGTAATTATAGCCGGTTAAATGACTTACGTAAGACTAAAATGCAACATGCGACTGTTCGTCAATACTTCGTTGCGGGTCGACATCATTAGTGGGGCTAATTATTGCTGTCTGTACTTTGTAAGGATTCGCAATTAAAATGTGCATTTAGAAGTGGCAACAGGTCGGAAAGGCAGCAAAGACTATTAAAAGATAACAACTATTAGGCATTAGCCCATCCAGGCCAAGTTTGCCTGTAAGGATGCAAAATATATGTATATTTTAAAAATATAACTAAAAATATAATATCTGAACTGAGACGAAACCAAGAGCTACAGTCGGCTTATGAGTTCAAAATAAAAATTTCTACATAAACCTGGTACTTCAATCATAGGCCTATAGCCTATACACTGTGGACACGCAAAAACATGATCAAGATCAAAATTGTAGTTCGATGGTTGTCTCGATCTTGCGCAGTCAAGCCTCAGTCCTGTCGTTTGCCTCCCTAAATCTTGTTTTGTTTCTCACATTCAGCGAATAAATTTTGAAATTTGCTCTTAAAAAAATAAAAATAAATAATAGATTCATCCACTACCCAATAAATTTTCTGGCTATGACGTATACGTCCATAGTGGGCCGTTCAAAACAATATAAATTTCAGTGCATCAGGTAGTACACGTTGCAGCGAATTGCATAGGGTATAAACAGCCATTATCAAGAATGTATATTCATTCATTTCATTTCCTAGTTTTTAATTCTGAATTAACCTCAGATGGCAACTGCAACTAAGCCTTTTAGCAGAAGATTCATCGATACTTTATACCTGGTATCTGTTGAAAATATTATTCAGGGTTATACTTGTTGCATCAAATAAATTAGCCTGTCTGTAAGTACCTGGTTTAGTAATTTCTATTTATTTCACAGACACTCCACCTTAGAATGAAATTGTGCGGTATAAAGTATGTGGGGATATTACTCGAATGAGGTAAAGGGGCTCAGACCCCCGCTGACATTTGCCATTGAAAGGCTGGTTAATATTTGTCTCTATGATATTAAACAAACTGCACAGATTACGTTAGAACGTAATTACTTATGTAAGTATTTGCAAGTAATGTACAAGAGCCAAACTGTGACTAATCAAACAATTACTATGATATCCTGATTTGGTACATAAACTGGTCCACCATTTCTTATTTTTACAAGAAATGAAAAATATCCTTATACACGGATTAACATATTTACTACATATGTGTGCATGTATGCGTGTAAATAAGCCCCTATATAAACCATCCAAACTGGCTTTAAAATCACCAGTGTTCACCCAGGTTTTGGATTACCCATATGTTTGTACATATGAAGTGACAGAACATGCAAATATCTGTTAATTACCATCGTGTCACAACAGGGTATTCCAAAAAGTTGTTGGCTAAGCTTTTTTAAAATCAAAGAACATAGGAGCACATGTAGGTATATGCATACCATCAGTGTAGTCATCACTGTTGTTGGAACATTACAGCTACTGACGCAAATGAAAATGATTTGTGTAATAAACACACCATTTGTAGGTGTGTCATTGTAACAGTATAACGCCACTTTTTCTTTCAAAGCTGGCTTAATTTTGTATACAATTTGCTGCATATTGTTTCAACAATATTACAGACAATCTATAGTGACGTCGATGGTAATTTCAAAGTTTTGTAAAAATAGTAGATGGAATTAGCATATGCAAGCTTAAGTAGATGGCATAGGAAAAAAGCGTCGAGTCGCCAATTTCAATAATTCCAGTGGATTTTGTTGGAAAAATTATAAATGTTAGTTTTCTCTTTGTAGAATTTTTTTTTCCATTTTTTCTGAAGTGTTTTAGATTTTTTTGTAATAATTTTCTAATTAGTATATTGATAACCAAATTTTATAGGTAAAATAATTATGGACATATTGGAGAAATGTTGGAAATCAAATTATAAAGTGACTGTGTATCATTATATTTTTAACAAATGCCACAATTTGTCCAACAGTGCAATGAATTTTCCTGAGGACATGAAACAAAAAATGTACCCACTCCGAACCCTGAAAGCTAATACCGCACCAAGCGTAATAAGTAGATTTTCTAAGCAAAACTTACTTAAAAAGAAAAAAAAAACATTTCTATTATGAGGGTTATAACGGAAAATACTTTTTTCATATTTTCTAATTTTTTAGAAATTTCTAGTGAGATCAGTGGTGCTTTTAAATAGGCTCTTGTGGCTAAGCCACACCGAAAACTTGGCGCTTTGCCGGGATGTTATTACTTTGAGCCTGACGGCTAAAATGTAAAATACCTGACCCTTCAGGTTTTAGCCCCCTCTCTCTCTTCCTCTTTTGATATACAATCAGTGTCTTTATTATAATGTGTGGTCTTATATACGCGCTACTTTTGGGTCGCTCTTTCCTGTCAGTTTTTTGGCTGGGGACCCATCGCTAAAACCTGAAGGGTCAGGTTAAAATCAAAAATATATACCTACCTATCAGAGGTGCAATAAACATTGATATGTATCGATATTTCGCACTACCAATAAGTACCTACTGTGCAAACGCTACAATAACAGACTATATGTTATATATTTTTATTTGAGGAAAAAATAACAAGTCCTTGAACCCTTCCAAGTAGTTTTATCCTACTTTTGCTGGGGTTGTAACCAGAGATGGCGATGTAAAATTGAATTTTACATCTACACGCATATTCTGCGTGTAGAATATGTAAAGTAGAATATCCAATTTCACGTAGAATATGTAGAATATGTAGAAAATAATACTGATAAGGTGACAAAGTACTGTTAACATTGACAAGAATTATCTTTGAGGATATATATATATATATGATGGAGACGACACATGGGCAGTTTTGTTGTCCTACCTGTAGAAAGGGCTTCTACAAACAGATGTACTTTCAACTAAATATCTGATTGGAGGAAAATCTCGCTACGTGCATTTGTTTATAAACACTGGCGTACCAAGTACCTCACTTTTACAGCAATTTTCAATTCTGATTGGTTGGGGTATTCAGTCTAGGGTACTTTGTATGCCAGCATGCGGAATCTATAGTCTGAACACTCAACCCCATGTTAAAACTGTTCCGTGTCGTCTCCATTATATATATATATATCCTGGAAGAGAATTATCAATTTGTTTATATTCTACTCGTGTTCTACATATTCTACATATTGTACATCACAAATGTAGAATATCGAATTTATACGCGTTGAATACCATCACTGGTTGTAACTATCAGTACTTACCCTTTTCCCCAGTTACGCCGCTGCCGAAAATATTCTTGATTTTTCTTGGTTTCTTGATTTTTCGACGTGTAACCCCCAAAACAAAAATCTTTCATACGCCCCTAAATCTAGGCTTCATACACACTCCTTCTAGGTACCTACCTACGTCGTAAGGTCATCTCTTTTCAGTGAAAATCATTCGATTAAAGATGTAGCCTATAGGTAGACCATTTCCTAATCCGATAATCTAAAATGATTTTCACTTTTTCTAGTTATTTTTTCTTCCTCTTCTTCGCCTTGAAATCACTAAATATGGCTATTAAGTGATCCATCTATCGCTCATTTCGTGCTGACATCGATCTGGACACAAAACTCCATCAGGCTAATGGCTTCGAAAACGACGTTGTTATTGTTCGATCACGTTTCCAGTATAGCCGGACTCTTCGTAAAAATTCCTCAATCAGGATCGTACAAAAGGACGAAAACAAAAAAAAAAAAAAGATAGAAAAAAAAATCACAATTTATTGCGAAGAGAAACGAATTTTGGTTTTATTTTCGAACGCATACACACACGGGAACGGTAGGATACCTATACTTTTTTCTACGTGATTATCACAAAAGAAATTAATGTCGGCGACATTTCTACATTATTGTCTCGTCTCGAAAATTACCAAGAAAAGGTAAAAATTTCTTCTTCTTTTCTCTTACCTATTAAAACGAATAAGGTATACAGCCTATAAAATGTCAACCTCAACCTTTTTTTTCCATTTTTTTTTTTTCTATCCGTTTCTTTTACACATTTTGCTATCTACCCAAGGAAGATTTGTGGCGTATCCAAGAGAAGAATACTCACGAACACGAAAACGTGATAAAAGTTCGTTCAGCTCTTGTGGTGATTACAAGAAAAAAAAATTAGTAACGAAGGATGTACCTATATCGTACCTTTACCAATATTGTTTTTCCCCTGGAGACGCCTGAATGTAAAAGATCATTATTTTTTAGGCGCGATTATACAGAGTGCTTTGAAACCAGTTTTTCACTCCTGTCTCTCCGTCCGTTCATTTTTCTTTCCGTCTTCTGCGTTCGTATCGAATAAGTATTGTGAAGGATAGCCGTGGGGTTCTGCAGCGTCGTGGACCCCCATTTGAAACGATCATTTGAAACATTTTTTCTTCGAATTACTTCACCGCATAAGTGGGAGAGTTCGCTGGAACGGAAATCTGAGCTAAAATTTCCATTTCGAACAAATCGGGTGTCTTTTTTTCAATTTTCGCCCGAGCAAAGCGCAGATAGTACGTAAAGCTGGCAGAAATATTCGCGATGCTGTAACACGTCGGTATGCTAAACTCCGACTAGAAGTTTACAGTTGATTCAAAACCATTTCACGTAGGTATTGTCTGAATGGAAAAATTCAGTTTTTCATTCGTTATACGTTGGGACACACACTATGGTGAGCAACATTTCAATTTTCTTTTTTTTTCAAACTAAACCTATAAGTTACAAGCGAAAAATCTGCTGCTCTTTCAAAGAATTTGTTCTAACTGTAACGACCAAAAGAGGTTGTATTGTACCTATTTAGAACCACTTTCAGTGTTACACCATACGAAGGAATAATATTAAAATATTCCTTGACTATTTAAAATACTGAATTTAGTTGTCCACAGGCTATTGTAGACCTTAACTTGGTATGAGACTAAAATATAAAAAACACAGTTATTATTTCAAACACTTTACTTCAAATTTAAACAATTTAACACATAAAATCAAATATTGGGATAAATAAGTACACGTAATACTTTCGAACATATAAAGAATTAAACTGAATTAACTGAGCATCGATTGTATCATTGCCAGGGTTTATATACCTGTTCAGGGTACATGGTGTACGTGACTGAATATGGTGAATAGACTAAGTGAAGTAAGGATTATTACAATAGGGATTTGCTGATTTGCAATAATATTAAGGGACAGGTGTTTTTAGGTCGCTAACAGTGGCAACGGGATTTCACAGTTTGTGACATTTCAGATGGGTAAATTGTATATTGTTTATAGAGGTATTATGGGATGTTTTGGTTAACATCGAATACCTGTAGTTTTGGTATTTGAAACAGTGTTAACAAATATTGTTCGTTATAATTATAAGTAGATGAAAATATACATTACACTAACTTTGACAGCTCTTTGCACACAGGAGGATTTGGATACAAAGGGGAGGGGTATTGAAAGAAGTGATTTTCCCCATTCATAAACAAAAATAATGTGACGGAGACAGAACTTCCCTCTTTTTTATAATATAACTGTTACGCATCAAGTTGTTAACACAAAAATTTGCCCTCCTCCCAACTAGGTTTTTTTTTTTAAAGATCTGTATTCACTTATGTGTCTGCATAGAAACCATTGAGCTAGTGAAAAATAGGTTTAGAATTCACTTGTTGGACATTTTGCGACAAATATTTTCGCTCTGTGTAAAACTTTTTCTGGGATTCACCCTTTATAGAAAAAATACCAAAAACAACTGCGAAATGATAGTTTAGGATATTTTAAAGGGTGGGATGTGAAAGATACAAATAAGTTGACAACAAAATTTTGTTTCGTGTACTTAATTGATGAACTTGCATTTTTTGCCAGACCAAAACTAGACTTAATTATGCGTAACTGAGACCAAAAACAAGAGCGTAAATAGCTTTGTCGTAAGGGGGGTTCTACAAATTCTCATTAGTCTCTCCTGATCTTCCTCACCCAAAAATAAAAAGTCACCAAAACCGACAAAAATACGCAATATTTAGAAGTCGAGTGCTTTTTGTATCGCTAAGAGGGGTCCAGGCTGCCAGAACCTTCATTTTATACGCCCCCTTGGATCAAACGCAAAACTTGAAAAAGAATAGGAATAACCTGTAACATATTCGCAATTTCATTAACTGAAATATTTTACAGTATTTTGTAAGTGTTTAATTTTTTTTTCGTTTTTCTTTTTTGATAATTTACTGACTACTTCTGATAAATTAAGATTCTTTTGTAATTTGAAATGACATATGGTAGAGGACAAGTTTAATTTGGCCACCAATAATGCAATGATAGTAAAAATCTTGTAAGCAGGATTGTGATTAAGACCAAGACCTGCCACTGTAAAATCACAGCAAGACCAAGACAAGACCACAGAGGTCATGGTCTTGATCTTGCTTTTACTCATCGCTAGATTAATCCATATTTATTTAACTACAAGAAGAAGAAGAGAAGCTTCAAAAAGTTAAACAAAATATTTTTTGTTTCATTGAAAATCGAAATCTAAAAAATTGTGTAACTTCTACACTTGGGTAAGTGTAGGTAGCCTATATTTTTCTTTTTAACCTCTTATAATAAGAATATTAGCATTGGTAAATAAATTTATAACTAGAACATACAGGGGCTTTCCAAACAGGGGGTAGGAGGTGTCCACTGCCCCAGAGGATTTTGCCAGCCCACAAATTTGGTAAAAAACTTGACACAGTTAGAAAAATTGGTAATTGATAGAATGAGAAAAAACAACTTCAGCGCAGCAGAACTTTGTTAAAAAACCTAGTTTGCCAATTCATCCAACATTTAGTATCTTTGAAGTTCATTATTGCAATGAAAACACAAACGCAAATTTCCTAGAATTATAAGAAAAATTTTCATTTTTTCAAAATAATGTTAGGTACTGGGTACCCTCCACTCTTACCCCATCAATACGAACAAGATGTGTGTTCTTTGTACTCAAATAAGAACCCATACAGGTATTAAAGACACCCTTTCTATTACACCTGCCATTTTGTAGCCTACCCTGATTTACCCTATTTATTTTCTAGTAAAAGTAATAAAATGTCTATTTTATGCCGATCAGTATTGACATGTACACGATTTTGAATATTTTAAGGTGACCAGAATACCCATCATTTTTCGTGTTTGCTTGTACTATGAATATACTCCAATATGGACCAACACTGAAAAACAATGTACAAAAACACTTACACTAAATTGATAGGCCCAAATATCGAGTACTGTCCTTAAAATACTTTGTGATGCAAAGACATGAAATATTAAATAACAATACCATTGGAGACAGTGGAGATCTAAGTGCCAGATGGTACTTAATATTTACCTTATTTACCATTGTAGCTGACATGAAAATTTGGTGAAATTCTTGCATTAAATTAAGGGTTTGACAGTCTCATTTACTCTCCTCTGGGAACATACCACACTTTGCTTGGTCAAACCTCTGTATTGGAACCAATCTGGTAAACTCATTTTTCTACCAAAATCACTTTTGAATAGGACTTCTTAGAGAGCACATCTCTCCAGTTAAAACATTCAACCTTTGGATCAATCTCTTTAATAGAAAAAAGTCTTCGATTTTTGCCTAAGTTCCTAGTACCTGACTTAAAATAATTTCGTATATTTTTCTTACTTTGATATTTGAGTTTAACATTGAAATAATATTACCTATTATTTGTTTATAACATTTTTGCGAGATCAATTTTAATACCTCGTTTGCAAACAAAGTGGGTATAAATTCGGTGAAAATGGGTACTAGCGGTACCAATCGTTTTCTTTTCTCATGAAACAGATAATTTTCATCATTCGCACTCCAAACTCTTTTACAAGATCAATTTAATACCCCGTTTGCAAGTAAACTGGGTAAAAATTACTACTTGTCGTCAATTTTTTATACTGACACCCTCTCAAATAAATAAGTCTCGGAACGACCGCCAGTACGTATTTCCATTCTATCAATACTTAGTTGAGATAATTTCAACGGGAAGCGTAACGTTTTGGCTGCACCACAGATTTCGGATATTTTTACATTTTTAAAGTTTGACCAAATATGGGGAAAATTGTATTTTTCCCGATGAGAAAACTCCTAGATACGCCCTTCTATTCGTTCAACGTTCAGCACTTGAGGTGATTATAACTACCTAAGAAAAAAAAAGTAGAAGAATAAATTGTTTTTTCTCTCCAGACACACAATCAGAAAGGTCATTATTTTTTAGGCGCGATTACGAGATGGTCAAACTTGTTTTTACTCCATCTTCTTTTTAAGCAGGTTTTCTATGAAAATTTACTCATTAATTTCGTGCTCATAGAAGGGCCCAGCTGGGGGGTGGGGTAAGTACGTGTTTCGTTTCATGATCCAAGGATAATTTTTGTACAATATTTGGAAATTCATATGTATTTATATAATAATATGTATGAATGTATGTGTGAGTGTTTATGTGTATGGATGTAAGTATTAAGTCAATCGGTATAAGACAGAATGTAGTTGACAATTTTCGAGAGAAAAATTCGATTTGACAATATTACGAATTGTATGATGGACTGATTGATTTCTTTAGGCATTTATTTAGTAATGTTCAAACTGACAATTAGACAATAATTGCTAGGTAATTAAATACGATCGATGTAGGAATGCAGCCAACCTTTTTTATCTCTGCTCGTTCCACGCTTTGCTTGCGGTTTGCAGTCATCTAATATATTTTATTATATTGTGCTTTATCAGTCATCCACGTGCGCTTTTTGCCTATTGTATGTCGACGTATATTAATTTCTAATATCTGTAATTTCATTGGCTGTAGACATTTTGGTAATTCCTCTCGCTTTGTATTATCGACAGCGCATGTTTGAAGGCAATTGGCAGACAATAAGTGGGGAAATTTCCTTGACAAGAAGAACTGATTTGTGAAGACGAATTCTAATTTTAATTCACTCTCGATTTTGCACTGGCGACACCCGGTACTAGGTTCGTCTTTGCAAATGAGTCCTTCTTGTGTAGGCGGATAATAGCAGGTCCAAATCACAAGTCGTAAGTTTAAGTCCTCGCGTTAGGCAATTTTATAAGTGTACCATCTGCGGATGTAGAATATGATTCAATCTGATCTACCTTGAAGACAACTAGGATAGTAGTTTGTATTCCAGATAGGTTCAGTTGAAGACAAAGGCAGATTAGGGATGTTCTTTCGTCATGAAGGATCAGTAGTGACGACACACAAGACATTTCTAATTGCGCCAGTTGTATATCGCACTTCAAGGCGATCTTTTAAAAACACCTGCGAGGTGAAGTTTCAGTCGACAATACGATCAGATGGAGTTCCTGGCTTCTGCTAGGAGGGAAATTTGGTGTGTTGAAGACAATTTCCAGACAAGCTTGGTTCGAGATGACTGCCTTGCTCTGTCATATAAAGGCCGCGTAGAGCCTTCTTTTTCGCATAGTGGATTTGATTCCATCTATGTTAGTATTTTCCTCACCTCACCCTCACTTATAACCAAAAGCTCCGAGACCTAAAGTTTCATATTAGGAGTCTTTTAAACAACAAAATCATCACTCATGAAGACACACAATTAGGTGAAGACACAACAGCTCTCTGATGATTTCTCCTACTTGTTGTCTGCAATAGCTTTTTTTTTAACTTTTTATTTTTTTCCGCTACACACTATGCTTTGTTCCGCTTTGTCGACACTATAGTTCTTTTGTAATTATAGTCTTTGACAAAAATAATTCTGCTGTTCGTTTTTGTAGGTTTCGAACCTTGTATGGATCGAAACTTCGTTAGGCTTTTCTTTCCTCACAACTTAGCTTATTGCTGATTCGTCATATTAATTTGCTGAGGTATGAAGACAAAAGTAAGCTGCGTTTTGCCGTGTCTGATGAAGCCTAATTCAATTCAAGAAGAATTCAGCCGTAGGACATAGTTAAAGTCAAAAAATAAAATGTCTTGAAGACACAATTCAAGACCCCTCGAGTCAGTGTTTTGGCTGCATGATGCCCTAACTTTAGGACATTGTGACGTCATTAGCATTTAAACACCACTATACATTAAAGGTTGACTTTATGACACGTAACAGGAATCGATTTCGTATGCCTCATAAAATATTGGCGACTGTGGCAGGAATCGATTTCGGACGCCTCAGTATGTATGTATGTACAATTCTTGCTAACGCGGTACAGGATTTAGTTGTATGTTCGATTGTGGTGCATTCTTTAAAGTTACATAATTTTAAAATGCTTAATTTTAAAACAATAGTTACAAAATTTGAAACAGACATTGATTTGCCACTATTCTGTCACGCTTACAAATTTGGTTGCAATTCGTTTTATGGTTTATGCCGTGGGTCCATTGGAGGGGCTGATTTTTTGTATTAACTTAATAAAGGTTGCAATATTCGTCCAATAGTTATGACATTTGGTTCAAATATTAACTCTAGTTCTGACACGAGGACCACACTGACCAATTTTTGGTTTTTATTGGTCAATTTGTTCTCGAGTTAGGAGATATTTAGTGTGATTTTTTCTTTTTTTAGCTGCTGATAATAGCCCTGAGAAATCCATTCTTCAAGCTTAATCGAAAAAAACTCTTTTTTAGCTTAAAAAGAAAACATGCGCTCACAAAGTCAGATTTGTCTCTTTCTCTCTTTTTGAGTTAGTTTTCTACGAAAATCTACTAATATTTTGGGACAAAAGTTAAAATTTGAAATTGGGTCAAAAGCTAACGTTTATGGTTAAGTAGAAGCTAATCTTTAAGGTTATGGCAGAAGCTAAGTTTAAAAAATTTTGAATAATCCGTAATTACGTTTTAATGATTTCAAGGCATAACATTGAACTCCTACATTTTCTAGCTGAGTATAGCTGCGTTAGATTTTTTTTTAATTCTTTGTTTTCTTTTTTTCTTACCTTCTTCGTCTTCTTCTTCTTCTTCTTCTTCTTTTTTTTTTTTTTTTTACTAAATCACGGGTTAACCCGAAGGGTTAAAAATAATAATTTCTGGAAATCGACGACGATTTACGTTTAAAAGAAGTAAGAACAAAAAAAAAAAAGGAGAAAAAATATAAACATAACTGGTGTTTTATTGTGGATCAGGGAAATAGACGGCCTATACTCGACTACACATATGTTGTATGTTTATCGCATCTTTTTTTCCACTTTTTATTCGAAAAAAACAACAAAAATTGACATTATAGCAATTTTCGCCGTTAAATGCATCCTCTCTTTATTCCCTTTTATATGGACTTTCTCTGTTGATCGCATCATCACGGCTCATCCATCATGCCAGGAAGATACTTAGGTAATATACCGTTTTCACCTATCGACGTCGAAAAAGTAAAATTTAGTTTCGTCCACGCATTCATCATCCGAAGGTTTTTTTGGTTTATTGGCTAAGAAGTGCGTAATGAAAAAACACGTCATTTTTCGACATGACGGAGGTATAATAAAATTTTTTTCATAAGTTGCACATTCGTTGGTAATGACGAGCTCGGCAGGAAATGGTAAAAAATTTCGAGGAAAACCGCGAACAGAAAGAAGCGAAAGAAGGCTGTGGGAAAGGGTGTGGAGGCGCGTTAGGCCTACATTTAATTAAAATGTTTCGTCTAATCGAATTATGATTGATGAACCCTTTAGTTTCATCATTTTCGTTGTTTTTACTGTTTACAAAAGGTTTTTTCTTAACAACAGGAATTTTCTAAACAATTTAGAAATATGCTGGTTGTTGCAACATTTGCATACCTAGATTATACGCTCTCGATGCTGTAGCCCACTAGATGTACCTATTGGGTCAGAATGATGTTGATCTAGATCAGAGGTCTTCAACCTTTTAAGATGCCACCGCCAACTTTCGTTATTTTCACGCACCCAGAGGCCGTAACAAAAGTTTTTTACGCTGTTTTTTTCACATATAGGTACACTTTAATTTTTGATAGAAGTGAATGAACAAAAATATACTTAAATTATTTACCTCACCATTGTTAATGAGATAAACAGAAATAGTTTCGCATTTTCTACAAAAAAAATTCACAGGTTTCACTCTTTGTAAGAACGAGAGGAGGGCATTGAATATAAACTTAAAAAAATATTTTTTGTATTTGCTCCGTAATTAAAGAAACAACATTAACACCTCCACTTTATTTTTCATTACTATTTTCCTCTTCCACTTTTTTTATAATTGTTATCTACCCCTTCTCTTATTCTTCAAGCATAAAACATTGGTAAAAATTGGGTGGTGGACACTTTTTCACAACTTGATTGACTCAAAAAGCATTTTCAATGTTAAAAAAATTACCTTTATTTTGTGGCTGCAAAAAACACCTCAGTGGTTGCAGGTTGAAGAAATGAAGATCACTGATCTAGATGATTTCTGAAGGCGCAAAACATGAATTCAGGCAATTTATCCATTACCTAGTTTATCTACAACATAGTGTGTAAATTATTGTGATAAGGAATGGTTTGGCATGAGGTGTGTTTGAGTAAATCTGTTTTTTTACAAGTTACATATATTTTTTTATAGTTACAAGCTCATTGTAAATATAAAGGTGTAATGATATTTTCATACATATTATTTCAAAATATTCTCGTACTTTATTAATTTGTATTTTCCCACATTATTCTTCATATTTCCGTCTATTTACACTTCCTTTCTTTCACGTCATTTAAGACTAGTTCAAACTTGTCTTTCAAGTCTTGACTTGTCTGATGACATCACCTCCGGTACACCATAAACTGTTTTCGTCTATATTCCATGATGTCATCTTTTCTACGAATATATTTTGATACCTTGCAATAATTCCAATTCTTATTAATTTCTTTAACATTCCTACTTTTTGTCATTTCCTTTTAATTTCATTGGTTTTATCTAAAATACGTTTTCCTCAAACAACCAATCATATCCATATCTCCAACAATACCCAATTCAAATCACTCGAACTTCACCCTTATAAATAGTCTAATGTTCTGTATATTATTCACTTCACTTATTAATTCACTTTTACACTCATGTTGTTCATACTTCTGTAATAATCTGTTAACCTTTTTATAATAATATACTCTTAAACTATTATTGTGTTTATTTGTAACAACTATACTGTTACAAAAGGCCAAACAAGAATCAGTCATTTTACAGTCAACCTTCAAGGATATATATATGATGGAGACGATACATGAGCAGTTTCGGTGTCCTGCCTATAGAAAGGGCTTCTACAAACACGTGTACTTCCAACTAAATATCTGATTGGAGGAAAATCTCGCAACGTGCATTTGTTTATAAACACTGGCATACAAAGTAACTCACTTTTACACCAATTTTTGATTCTGATTGGTTGGGGTGTTCAGTCTGGGATACTTCGTACGCCAGCACGTGGCATCTATAGTCTGGACACTCAACCCCATGTTAAAACTGTTCGGTGTTGTTTCCATCATATATATAACCTCGAAGCAGTCAACTGTTTATTTTTTTCATCAGTTCAGGTAGATTCTTATCAAAAATGTTAAAGTTTCAGTAGCTATAATAAAATGGTATTACCTTTTAGTGCGAATTAGTATTGTCACATTTACAATATAAAACATGCATTTCTGACAAAACGTTTTATAGTATACTTCATTACTTGTCTTCTCTTCAATGTCTGTTCCTGATCGTACGCTAGCATGTGGTGACCAATGGGTGATACCTTTTTGGATCTGTAGAACCGTGATCGAATCCTGCACAAGGCAAACATTTTTTATTTTTTGTTCAATATTATACACGAGAATTTGTTGTAAAAAAAAAAGTTTCAAATTAATGAAATTTTAATAAAAATAAAAAGTGATTTGTAATTTCTCCAGAATAACTAAACACCAAAATAATATTCAACTTTCATTCATTCATTAATTAAGAATTAATGTTTTCATAAAAATTCAGTTTCTTCCCCACTAAAATAAAATCATAATAATTAATTCGATTGTGCGTACGATCGTACTACAATAAATTGAAAACTACGAACTGAGTTCAGGGCCATACCTAGCTTTTTTGCCGCCCTGGGCGAACAAACTTTTTGACGCCCTCCCATTACCTAAATAATAATGATAATCTTTGTCATTGTCGAGACAATGTATCGGACAAAGGCAATGTATTATATTAAGTTTTTTTTAGTGTATTTTCTAAAGGAAAATACAACTATTGCATTCAATGCAATGACGGGACCTGGGGGTGGGACCTGTGGAAAAGCGTCGATCCTGAGTCATAGATAACGAATATATAGGTCACTCAAATTCTTCTGTACACAATATATATATATATATACACACACATTTCCACTTTTTGCTCATTTTGGAACTTTTTGGAAGTCTGTGAACCCTCCACTGTTCGACCTATGACAATGAAACTTGGGATTGTGTTAGAAGCATTCATGGACTACACATTCGTGTTAAAATTTTTGAAATTGATTTGTTAGTTTTTGAGGAAGGGGTTCTTAAAGTGTTGCAAACCCAGCATGTTGTCATCACGATAACTCCCGTAAATTTGTATATTTTGGTTTGAAATTGTTATGGTAGTTTCAAACTATTTGGGACTGTTTTGTTATTGAATTTGAGCGAAATCGATTAACTGGTGTTTGAATGGCAGCCATTACAAATTTGACACTTTTTTTACTAATTTTGACATTTTTTGGGTGTCTGTGGAGCCTCCGATTTTTGACTTATGGCAATTAAACTTAAGGTAGTGTTAGACGCTTTCATGGGATACACATTAATGTTAAAATTGTTAAAATTCATTCAGTAGTTTCGGAAGAAGGGGTTCTCAAAATTTTGCAAACCCATCACGTTGTCATCACGATGATTCCCGTAAATTAAAAGATTTTGGCTCGAAATTTTTATGGTAGTTGGAGACTATTAGGGACTGGTCTGGTTTTGAATTTTAGCGAAATCGGTCAGCTGGTTTTTAAATGGCAGCCATTACAAAATTTCACACTTTTGGAAAATACACACTGCGGTTGATACACGACAGATATATATATATATATTTTTTTGTTAGTATGGCGCCCATGCACTCTGCCGCCCTGTGCGAATGCACAGATCGCACGTACCTAGTTACGGCCCTGAGTAGATTACAAGCATATGAATTATACTTACTGGAGGCACAATTCAGTCACTATTAGTGAGGTGGCTACCTTCACTCCATTGAACCACTGAAATGCATAGGAAATATATTTTTATGAACAGCCACACAAAATAGAATTTGATAACAGTGTGCGAGCTGTAAGCTGTGGCTGTCTGCAGTTGGTTATATTTGTTTTTTTCTTTTAGGTGTTTGGCAAGGAGATCTGAAAACCCTATTTTCATGTATTTTTTTTTTGTGTCACTAAACTCCATGCTAAATAAGTTGAGCTCTGAATCTCTGATGTTTAAGGCGTACTAATGCATAATTTTTTTTCATTGGCCATTTAACATTATCTAATATATCATCTTCATTGGTCATCAGACGTTTGTATAACATCTTCAGAGCTCAATTTATTTGAAGCTGAGTACCTATACATAATGTTTGTTTTAATCTTTGACAAAGTTCATGAAATGAGATCAGTGATATCACCTTAAGGAAGATACACATTTGTATCATTCTATCATATCATATCATCGTATCATCTTAATGTGTACGAGATCCGGAATCTCCTACCGTACCAAAGAATGATGCGATGATACGATATGAGCCTTTTTCATTCCATGTCAATATTCTGCGGCCACATCAAAAGGCACTAACTGGAATTGCGAAATTTTCGATAGACTTTGAAGGTATGATATGATCCGAGATAACACCTCACAAAATTAGAGCCATATAATCGGTGCATATCGGATCATAAAGCATGATACCCACCGATGATACAGCGTGGCAGAATTATACAAACGTGTAGTCGCCTTTAGAAATTGAGAGGCATAAATTATTCATTTGGTTCATTTTATTAAATATCTATCACTATCGCTAATAAATTAAGCAAAAATCCAATTTCAACATCGCGATGTAATTTGTCTAAAATCTGGTTTGTTTTACAGTATAAGATGTGTGATATATAACATATATAACCTATACTTATTCACACCGTAACCTTACTCCCCAACCCTTTACGGCCTGCGAAATTCTACTGGTGTGAGATTTGCCTTAGTGGCGTCTATTAATCTTTTGAAAAGCCGAAATTTTCAATTCATAAATACGCACCGGCGTTATTGAAATCAGACAAAGATAAAATTAGATCTCAGGTGGTCTCGCATATTATCCTTTCACTGTTTATTGTACTCGTGCCCTAAACTACGTAAATGCTGCTTCCAAAAATGTGATACAACGGAAATGAAACCGTACTCACCCTATTGTTGAAAAAGAAAGAAAAAAAAAAGGCCAAACATCTGACCCGTGCCACTGGACAAAATATACAATGTTAAAAAAAATGAGACAGAAACAGAAACAGTGACCGAGTAAAATAGAGAGAATGAAAGAACAAAAAAAAAAAAGACCATTGTTTGTCAAACATGTTTTCGTATTCGTCTCCCATTGGCGTATATAATGAACTGACCCCATTGGCAACCGGTTCGAGGAATCTCTCCATAAATCGTATAATTAACGTATTTTAAAGGTTTTCAGTGAATGAGTAGAGGAAGTAGAAAACAGGGAAAGGAAAAAAAAAAAAGAATGTGTGGAGTAGTGATATTTGATGTGTAAATCGTATACGTAGATATACGAGTAGCTGGTTGTGGTACACAGCTACTGGTTTTTGTTAATGTTTGTTGTTGTTGTTGTTGTTGTTGTTTTTCCTTTTATGTGTTAAAGCCGTGGCCGACGACGACGGTAGCCACGTTGTATTAGTTATGCATCCTCAATGAATCCATTCTTCATTCGTTTCATTATTTTAGAATGTCGTTTAGTCGAACATTTTATACGCTTAAATAAGAATATGACAAGTATAAAAGAGAGTTAAAAAAAAAAAAAAGAAGAAATTTAACATATTCAAATGCCATTGTCGTTGGTCCATTTTCAAGCTTTTTACTCGTTGCGCTTATTAATTATTCGTCGTAATATAGTGTGATTTTTTTTTTTTTTTTTTTTGACGTTGTAACTACTATTATTCTTTTTAATGTGGTTTTTTTTTTCTTTCTTGTATAAGATATCTTTTATTCATGTAGTAATATTCAGCGGTTATGCTGGAGTTGATTTTTTTTTTCTTAGATTCCAGCACGTGTTATTTGTCGCCATCAAACGAAACAATTACAAATTAACAGGCTAGATGGGTGAAGTGTGCACGTCGTTAGAAGCTGAAGGGTTACACGTCCTCACGTCTCAGTAAGGCTTTATTATTATAGTCGATGTACAATTTTGCAAGTGGTGATTAATTTTTTTCAATTTTTTTTTTTTTTAGCCTATGTTACGGCGTGTAATAATTTTATTTGAAAATTTTTATTCGTTATACGCAGCACGACGGTTGAATTTTTTCAGTTTTTTCAGGTTACAGTAAATTTAGATTGCAATAAATTCATAATGGATTTGAATGTTTTTACTGTTTTTTTGTTTATTTTTATTTAATTTAATAATTTGAAATTGATTTCTTATCCAGACAAAGACGGGTTTTGACCGTATGGTTGAAGGTATATTCAGTCAGTTCGTTTTCTCTCATCAAAGTTAAATGATGGACCGAATTTTTTTGGAGAATTTAGATGCGATAAGATGTGACGGGTTGAGATACTTTGTCGTTGTGGGTAGTAGCAGAGTTGCCAACCTTGAAGATTTATCACCAAATTTTGAGGATTTTGGGTGGATTTGTAAATTCTTATGGTTGAGGGTGTATCAAAAAATTTTCACATCCAAAATTCTTCATATAATACGTTCGATTTCATTTATGGAGAGAATGATGACATCATATATTTTAGCAATTTTTCTTCCATTTCCAAAGATTTTTTTTTCTCCATTATTCTTGTAGGCTGAAGTAGAGTACATACGTATTCATTTACGATGTTTCTGGGGGGAATATGTGAAATGAAACTCTCATTTTATTCAACTTTCATTCAAAATATTTAATATCTTCAAACCGTATTGATTTTGAATAGATTCTATATTTAACCTACGGGGGCTTGAAGCATTTGAAACGTCGTATACCGTTGTATGAGCTCTGATTCGATTGATTTGGTTTTTATTTGAACCAGTGATAAGGTGGCACAAAGGATATGAAATTTTTTAATTTTATCATTGTAACGGCCAAAAGAGGTTGTGTAGTACCTAGTTACAACCACTTTCGGGAGTACACCATACACGAAATACCACGTACTTCAAAGTAGTAATATTTCTAAAATAGATTCAGTTTAGACATCCACAAACTATAGTGGACCTTAACATTTGTTTGAGACTCAATAATATTTAAACACATCAGTGAGTTAACACATTTAATATTTTAATACTTTGTACATACAGTACATATTTCTACGTTAATATTAATACATATTCAATCACAATTCAACAAGCAAGACTATCTGTTCACCAGAGACTTCTACGAGAGAGGTTCCAGGTACTTAGAAGTAGCTGTTGGAGAACTGAACTACACTGAACAATTATACAACTGAATCGAGGGATTATATACTCGTTCAGGGTATGAAAACGTACGTGTCGGATAGACAAGGTGAAGTAGGGTGTTGTTATTATAGGGTTGTGCTGACTCGTCGAGTACTCGAGGGACAGGTACAACTAGGTCATAAATATACAGGAGGTATATCTGTATATGTAAAATTAAATACGAATAGTTTTGTGGTTGTTTATGAAGAGTTATAGGAAGGTAATTGTTGACAAATATCTACATTTTTGGTATTTGAAAATGAGTGAACGAATATGTTCGTCATTTCTTAAAATAGACGAAAATATACGTTACACAATTCTCTGGGGGGAACAAAAAAAATAAGGAAAAAAAAAAATTTTCCAAAGTCTATCCAACACATACATATGTCCAGATAATTCTGCATGATTAAAATTACGTCATATAATGCGAGTATGAGTATATATACTTAGAATAACATTTTTACAAGTCTTAATTATGAGTAATAAATTTTTCTTACGTATATATATAAATAGTTAATATATCGTATTATTTTGCGTAATTTTTTACAATGCTGTGCTTTTTGTTAGGTTCACACAGTTTTGGTGGCAGGTTAATTTTAAATATACTATAATAATTATTAAAATAAGTGAGATTGCACTTAACCATATTAGGAACATTTCATTAACAAAAGTTATATACTCATTGAAGTTTTGATCGGGTATTTGCAGTTTGATGGATTTAATTTTGTTCTCCAGATTGTTCATGGGAACAATGTGAGGAACAAAGTTTTTCCAATTTGGGTTGTAGACCTTTGTCGTTGCCAGATCAATGGCAAGATCAAAAGGTTCTATCGAATCAGAAAAATATGTCCACAAGAGTGGTAAATGATTTTCGATTTTAATAGTCTCTTCTAATGATTCAGAGAGACAAGGGATTTCTATGGGGATGATTACAGTATTTTTGTTATTTATATCAATATCTTCAATTTGGATGTGACAAGGTACGTCCAGAATGAAGGTTCCAGGGGAATCATTGTTTATTTTTAATTTTTCGGATTTTTTCGTAACAGAATTAGTTGCTACGAGGGAGTTAAAATTTACAATAGCAAACTTGGTGTGACCAATAGGTGCACCAATGTTTGATTATTATTAGGATTGCATTTAAGTGAACAAGATTGTAATAGGTTTTGGTTTAAGTCTTGGAAGAATAAATTCTTTGCACAAGACGATAATTTATCACTTCCTCTATTAGAAGGAAGGAAGCATAATGGTTTATCCGAGTTACAATAATGGAGGTTGGTTCCACTAATATAACGTACAGAATTTGTTCTGATTTCATGAATTATCAAAGATGGTTCTTGATCCCAGCTACACAATTCATTAGAGTGACTTTTGAATGTGAGCGGAATAAAGTCGTAAATTTCGTATTTTGAGTCTAATTGTTTTAGGGGGATTTTAATTTCTAGTTCTAACGTGTTTTTAAAGAAGTTACAGTTTACAAGTTCAGCATGATAATAATTTTGAATGTCCTTAATGGGTATTGCTAGGTCGAGTCCTAGATTTTTCGTAATTTTTGAAAGTTTTACTAAATCTTTTTCTAATATTTCTTTTGAGATAATTGAAGATGGGATCATATGAGATTTACACGACGTTAGGATATTTGATAGTCTTAACGTGTTTATTAGGTAATTATCATAGAATCCTTATATATAGTTTAGCGAGATTAGAAGTTCGTGTTCTTCTAGCGAATTTTCCATAAAAGAATTTGTATGCGAGATAAATCTTGTCATAAAATTGTTTGTATGGTCAATGAAGCTATGCAGATTAGTAGACGTATTTACTAAGGCTGCATGCTCGATTAGTAGCTGATTTTTAATACTATCGTATTCTTCTTTCAACGAGATTTCATTCGCCAAGAAGTTTCGTCCATCTCTAAAGTTTAATACTCGACAGCAAAATCGTAGCGCATCTCCGAAGAAAGATCTGATCGGGGTGAATACGCTTCGTTTGCTTCGAATAGACGATGGTGTCGAATAGAAATCTTGTATCATCGCAATGTTTTGTTCTTTCAGATTTTTTATGGTATTTTTTAATCGTTTCGCCATTTCTGCATATTTGCAATTTTTCCAGGTTGTTTCATTACACAACCGGTGTTTGAAATTCGTTTCTAATAATTTATCTGCTGATTCATGTAAGTCTAGCTTAATGGAGTAAATTATTGGGGCAGATTTAGAATATACAAAAATATAGCTTATTTCTTGAAAATAAGCGCCAGTTGACGCCGTCGTAATCCTATATGGGTCAGACGATGTTCTTTGCGCAGTACTAGTCGAAGAAATACTTATTGCGAAATAGAAAAGTAGGTTCGTATACATTTTCTGAAACAGAAAGAATGCAACGTCTAAATTATTTACGAGACAGATGGATTATGAATTTTAAGAATTTAACTTGACGTGACTTAGTTGGGGCACGGGGAAAAGACAAATTTTGCCGACATTAACATTATTAATTTCGGTCAATTGATTAGTATAAAATTATTGGATTCGAGTACAGTCAGTATTCAGTATTCTCCCGTTCTCGATCCGTTCGATTTTTGTTTGCCATTTTTCGTGTGTTTCGTGCTCCGTTCGTGTCCGCGAAGTGTATTTTTTTTTATCGTATTTTTATTTTTTCGTATTTTTCTCAAAAAAAAATTTATCATGCCTATTAAGTATATGAACGACCGTGTCTTCACCTCCACCGGTTTAGTAGAGGTAAACGAAACCTGGTTCCTCGGGGACCAGATTCTTCCGAAAATGCATCCTTTTCAGAGCTGTCCCTGCGAGGCCAGGCTCTATTTTGCACTCCATCGTCTTTTTTCTCTCTTTTATCGGGTTTTGACAGTTAGTAACCGTAGTGCTTTTCTGAACGAGTTCGAGCCCCATCGTATCCCTGGTGAGGAGATAGAAAAGGATCTTCAGTTCTGGAGCCACAGCGTCCGGTTCCTGTGTTGTCCCGATTCAGAGACCTACGTCAAGGAGTTGCTTTTTGAGCTGCGGATTTTCTATCCTCGATCTTTGACCATTGATTTCGGAACCACCGGTATTAAGCTGACCTTTCGTGGCAACTTGGATACCAGAGGTTTGGTCGGACTGGGCATACTCGCCGGATTACACGTGGGGTTGGTTAGTGTTTCACAACAAACCAATCACACTGTGACTGTTGAGTATGTCCACTTGGATAGGTGCCAGCTCATGGACCTAATAATCGGGGTGGATTGTTCCAAGTTTGTCCGTTTCCTAAATCAACATCACAAGCCTCGTCTCGACGTGTCCACTTCAATGCTGGGGTTCCATTTCTCTCGGCACTACAACATGGACGTGCAATGACCCTAAGGGGTGGATGGTTATTGTCCGATCCAGTCGTTTATTCCTTTCTGTGGGACACCTTATCCATAGAGGACAGCATCTCCACAGAGGACGGAAGTTCGCCAGCGAGTCGGAGCACAGGGGAAGAAGCTTCACCAGAGTCCACCGGTAGCAGCAGTTCATCAGATGGCGAGCAGCTGGCCGATTTTCTTACTGGCTACGCCGAAACATGGGCTGATGGTGAGTTTATTATTCATCATTTTATCGTTCGATATTATTTTATATAAAAAAAAACTTTTCATTGCAATTTTTACGTTATAGAAAATTTTTGTGGGTAGAAAAAAAAATTTTTAGATCAACTAAAAGAAGAAAAGAGAGGGGGAGTGGAGAGGGAAACAAACGAGTGGCGAAAGATATCACCAATCGAAAAGGGAAAATCGTGAGTGAAAAAACCGAGTAAGCTACGGGTAATATACCTTACACATAGTTACTTTGGTTTTTTCCGAGGGCGACCCCTTGGTTTAGGTATGATTTGGGTTGGAATGGGATTTTCGATGTTTTCGTCTACTTCTTCTATTTTTATTTCGTTTCTTAATTCGTCGGTATTACGAGATTTATATGGAATTAATCGTCGTACGTGAACTGTTTCGTCGTACGCAGTTTTATCGTCTGTTTTAATACGAATTGCATAATTTAAATCCGTGACCTTTCTAACAATTTTATATGGTCCGGTGTATTTCATTTTATTTTTCGCGACGTTTTTTGATTGACGCAGCAAAACAAGGTCATTAGGTTTGAAGTCAATGATCTTGTGGCGTGCGTTATAATGTTTCGCATTTTTTTCCGATGCTTTCTTTGCTAAGCTCGGCGTTTTTTCTCTCGTCTGAAGGAGATTTTCAATTTCTTCTTCACGAGTTGTTTTGTTATTATTTTCTGGTATTTCTGGTATATGTACTTCTGGATTAAATCCATGAAGTAAGTAGAATGGAGATTTATTATTTAAGTGTTCGATTGGGCTAATATTGTATGCGAAAATAATTTTATTAATAGTTTCGATCCATTCTTTTTCGTTTGAATGGTCGTATTTTGATAGTGATTTTTTTATTACTCCGTTGATTTTTTCAACGAGTCCTTGCGATTGGGGGGAATAAAATGAAGAATAAATAATTTTAATATTATTCTCTTCGCAAAATTTACGGACGGTTTCATTTGCAAAATGACCTCCGTTATCGCAGGAAATTTTTCCTGGGGTGCCATACGTGTAACAAATAAATTTCAAATACTCAATTACGCATTGAGCATTTGGGTTTTTTGTTGGACGTATGGTGCAGAAATTTGTGCTTTTGTCTACACCGACAAGCACGTACGAGTGTTCATACTCGGTATTAAATTTTCCGATGAAATCGATCTCTAAATGTGAAAACGGTTTAGGGTTTTCGATTTCAATATGTTTGAGGTAGCCAGCCTCTTTCGGGGAATTTTGTGCCATTTGACATTCATGACACGATAATACGTATTCCGTAATTTTTTGTACCATGTTTTTAAAGAAAAACTGATTTTTTATCTTATTTTTTGTTTTCTTTATTCCGAAATGACCTCCATACAACGGATCGTCATGTAGTTTTTTTAGAACTACCGGAATTAATTTTTCGGGAATTACTGTAACCGCTTCATCATACGATGAGGTTGGGTTAGGTAATTTCTTTAATACGTTGTTTTTGTCAAGGAAATATAGTTGTATAGTACGATTCAATTTTCGTATTTTATTTTTATCTTTTTTTATTTCGTTATAATTTAATAATGAAATTACATTTTTCCAATGCGGGTCATTTTCCTGCATTGTCTTCAAATTTTCGGGCAATTCAATTTTTTGGGGGAACTCAGAAGTTTGACCTGATTGGGGAGGTAATGTGATGTCGGGAATTGACATTTGTGTGACAACTGGGGTCACAGGAGGGGTTGGGATGATCTGATTATCGAGGTTTGCCTCTTTAAGAGCAGATCTTGTAACTACGTTAGTAGTTTTGTTGGGACAATTTTCAGAATGATTTAACTCATTCTGTGGGATTGTGGTTTGTACCACGGGATAATATGGGAAGGTTGATGCAAGGGAAGGGGGAAAATAATATGTTTGGGGCGTTGTACTTGGATAGTACCACGCATTTTGATTCTGAAAGAATACCGGGTTTAATGGGACAGAATTGTCATTGTGAATTCTACACACAGTATTCACATTTTTCTCTTCATCCTGAAGAGCATATTTTTTATCTACGAGAAATTCGCCTTTTTCAAATGTGATTTCGTCCGGTTCATCATGCGGACGAGATAACATATCAGCCATACAATTATTTTTTCCGGCGATATGTTTAATTTGGAAACTATATTCGTTTAATTTAGATATTAATCGGATTAATCTTGGGCTTGGAGTATTAAATTTCTGATGATAAATCAGAGGTTTATGGTCCGTGTATACTACGAAGCTTAATGCTAGTAAGTATCCACGAAAGTGAGCTAATGCATTTGTAATAGCTAACATTTCCAAGTCAAATGAACATAATTTTGACTGGGCAGGTTGGACTCTCTCAGAGAAATATCCAACTGGGTGTTTATGCTTCGTAACGGGATTAGTTTGCAGCAGCACTGCACCTAATGCGATTTTCGAAGCATCAACTTCTACACAGGTTTCCAATTTCGGATCATATATTGCTAATACAGGTTTGGAAATCATAATTTCTTTTAATTTTTCAAATATTTCGAGATGTTCTTGATTTAATTTTATTTTTGCATTTGATTTGCTATCTGTACCTCTTAGTAAATCAGTAAGAGGAGCAGTAATTTTAGCTAAATTAGGAATTAATTTCCTATGATAATTTATTGATCCTAAAAATGATCGTAATTGTTTTAATGTATTAGGGGGATTTAAATTTTTTATTGCCTCTATATTTTTATTCAATGGACGTAACTCGTTATATCGGACCTTCATTGCGAATTGGCATTTTTTTGTTTTTATTTTTAAATTTACTTTATTTAATCTTTTTAATACTTCCCTTGTATTTTCAAGACATTCTTCGAAAGTTTCTCCGAAAATACAAATGTCGTCCAAATAACATACCATTTTTTTCCAGAATATATCATGGAATATGTCATCCATGATAGTTTGGAAGATGGACGGGGATATACTTAAACCTATTGGAGTGGAATTAAATACGTATCCAATTCCATCCACATTTATTCCAGTGTATTGTTTAGATTCTTCCGTGAGAGGAATCTGTAAATATCCACTGTTTAAATCAATTGTCGTAAACCATTTTTTATTTCTTAAGTATGGCCAAATAATATCAATTGTTGGCACACGATTATTATCCATAATTATTCTTTGGTTCATTCTTCGGTAGTCTACTAATACTCGATAGACTCCGTCTGGTTTCTTTTTTACAAATATTGGCGATTCAAATTTCGATTTTTGTTTTTTTAGGACACCTACTTTTACTAAGTCATCGACTAGTTTGTGTAGGGCCTCATGTTCTGCGTGTGAGAATTTAAAATTTCTACACCGCAGTGGGGTTTCGTCGTCTACTTGGACAACTTGTTCGGGTACCTTACAAATGGAAACTTCATCTGTTTTTCCCGTAAAAATATTATTATATTCGTTAATTATTTCGTACATTTTTATTTTTTGTTCAAGCGACAATTTTGGATTAATCGGGATGGGATTTCCTCGATTATCCTTAAAAATAGTATTTTCTTTTATTTTTTCTATTTGGCAGGAATTAATTTCTACTGCACTACTTAATTCAAATTTTCCTAAGTATTCGCCTTTGTAGATCACGTGGGGTCTGTTATTATTATTAACAGCTGCTATCGTGTCTTCTGATACGATTACAAAGAAATTATTTTTTCCTTCCATGGATGTTTCACACAGAAACTCCAGGTGTTCAGGCAACGTTGCTAAAATTAGCACCGAATTTGCCTCTATTTTAAAAGTTTGGGGAGCATAATATTTAAAGGGCTTAATATAACCTAACTTATTTTCCTTTTCAATAGGGAAATTGTGACATTCAGGCATGTCAAAACATCGCTCTTCATCACCACACGGTAGAGTGAATTTGTTTTTCAAAAAGTCCATTTTGGCTTTATGGGTTGATAAAAAGTCGTAACCCAGTATGACCGGTTCTACTAAATTTCGAACAACGTAAGTGGGATGTGGGTAAATACAATGATCAATGGAAAAAATCACATTGGTTACTCCTATGACCTCAAGAGGTTGACTATCCGCATCACAAAATCTTACTTTAGTTGGTAGAATTGGTTCCGTAAAATTGACTTTCTTTAAAACTTTTTCATCGATAAGTGTCTGTTCTGAACCTGGGTCGACTAAGCTAAGTATTTGTTTACCATAAATGGCAAATGGAAGGTGAAATTTACATTGGGTTCTGCAGTATCCTTTGCTTTGAAGCTTCTCCTTACTCACATTGTTAACTAGTTTCGACTCTTTGTTCGCGACATCCCTTACAGCTGACAGATCACCTGTAAGGGGGACACTTAGTTTTTTGAGCAACTATTCTGGCAAGCCTGGGGGTTTGATGTTGGGAGGTAATTTTGTTGTGGAGCTGCCATTAATGGTGCCGGAGGGGCAATCATTTGAGTATTAGCAGCCACATAGGGGAGATTTTGGGGAGTATTAAATGATATTCCAGACCATGCTGGGGCATTGTTCCAATTTTGGAGAGCCATTTGGTTCCAATTTGGAGTCCTATTGGGATAATATCCGTTATTATTTCTTGGAAAATTATTTCTCCGAAAATTTGGATTAAAATTTCTCCCTTTATAATTAGGGTTAAAATTTTGATTATTATTCCAATTTCTGTTTTGGTTATTTTGGTTCCAGTTTTGATTCTGGTTCCAATTACCATTACCATTATTATTATTATTATAATTATTATTATTATTCCTATTTTGATTCTGGTTTTGGTTTTGGTTTTGATTTTGATTATTATTATTATTAGTATTATTATTATTATTATTATTATTATTATTTTGGTTATTATTGTTTTGTTCATTGTTATTATTTTTATTTTGGGGATTTTTATTATTTTTTCTGGATTCCTGAAATTTTAAAATGTTCGCTATTGCAGCGCTCATCTTCTCCATTTCAGCTTTCCAGATCGGGTCGGATGATATAGCAGTTATATTTTTTTCGATTTTCTTTTCTGTTTTCCCGGATTTTAATTCTTCTATCGTTTTTTCTAATTGATCAATTTTTTTACGTAACAGGGGATCTATATGTCCGAATGCTTTATCTTTAAATTCGAGATATTTAGAGAAAGCTTTATCGAGTTCCTGAATAGTTTTAGGTTCTTTTTTTATTAAAAATACTCTTTCTTTTTCGGGGAGGTTAGGCATAATTTTTTCAATAATTTTTTCTTCCGAAATATCGGGTTCGATTTGTTTTAAAATTCTTTTTACGAACATAATATACGCAGAGAAATCAGCTTCACCGTTGTAATTTCTTTCGTACAATATTTCGCGTAGTTGGGGTTTAGTCCTCGTAAAGACTTCCAAAATTTTCTGTTTAGTATTTTGCCAGTTATTACATTCGGGATTAGTTTGAATTCTATCCTCAAATATTTGTTTAGCAAGGCCTGAAAATGCTATTTTAATTTTTTTAAATTTCATATTTGCATCCCAATTGAAAGATTCCGCCTCATTTTCAAATCCATTTAAAAATGATACGATGTCTTCCGTTGGGGTGTGTCCATATAAAGAAGGTCTGATATTTACAGCAGCCTTTCCTGACATTTTATTTTCAATAGGGGGAATTAAGTTTTCTAAAAGTCTAGTTTCAATTTCTGGGCTGAGAAAATCTTCGTCAGATTTTTCTAAACACTCAGTAATATCTACCAGATTAATAGCAGTTTTAACTCTTGGAAACGGTGTGGGGTTATCCAAATTTTCCAAGAATGGGGTTGAAGTGGAAGGAGGATTAAAATATTTTCTTATTATAGGGTTTTCTAATTCGGGAATTTGTTCACGAGTTTTTCGTGTTGTTTGTAAAATTATTTTTATATTTTCGGGGGTTAATAATTTTTGTATTTCCTTACTGGATTTAATTTTTAATAGGATATCCTCTTGGGTTTTTATTCGAGAAAAATATTTTTTATCGACTTCGATATTCAAATTTTGACATACATTAATTAATTCAAAATTTTTAGCATCGATTAGCCAATTTAAGTTAGTTTTAGTAGTATTGGGTTCGGATAAGTTTTCCCAAGTTTCACTCATAAAAATAAATTTTTTCGCGACTTATAATTATTTAACACTTCTTATATTTAAGGGAGGGACGCGAATTATAATTAATATTAATTGTTACTTTGTTTTCTTCTTTTTGTTTGCACAGGAGCTTGAAGAATCTGTTGCCGCACTTCGCCGAACTGTTGTATATATTTCCTTTTGTATTTCCCCTTTTTCTGTATAATAAATGTTCTTTGTTTGTTTTTGAAGTTCGAGTTTCTTTTCACAACTAGTTCTTTTCCACTCGCAGCTAACCTCTACTTCCTTTCCTCAAGAGCGCGCCTTACGCGTTTCTCTTTGAGTACTTGACTAGAGTTTTCAAGGTTAGAGCAAAGTACTTCGAGCCAGAGGAATTGAAACAGCAGCTTGAATTCAGCAATTCTGTTGAGCAGGTACTAGAGCGAGAGTTCGATTCGCAATAGCAGACCAGTTGGGCGCCAATAATGTAACGGCCAAAAGAGGTTGTGTAGTACCTAGTTACGACCACTTTCGGGAGTACACCATACACGAAATACCACGTACTTCAAAGTAGTAATATTTCTAAAATAGATTCAGTTTAGACATCCACAAACTATAGTGGACCTTAACATTTGTTTGAGACTCAATAATATTTAAACACATCAGTGAGTTAACACATTTAATATTTTAATACTTTGTACATACAGTACATATTTCTACGTTAATATTAATACATATTCAATCACAATTCAACAAGCAAGACTATCTGTTCACCAGAGACTTCTACGAGAGAGGTTCCAGGTACTTAGAAGTAGCTGTTGGAGAACTGAACTACACTGAACAATTATACAACTGAATCGAGGGATTATATACTCGTTCAGGGTATGAAAACGTACGTGTCGGATAGACAAGGTGAAGTAGGGTGTTGTTATTATAGGGTTGTGCTGACTCGTCGAGTACTCGAGGGACAGGTACAACTAGGTCATAAATATACAGGAGGTATATCTGTATATGTAAAATTAAATACGAATAGTTTTGTGGTTGTTTATGAAGAGTTATAGGAAGGTAATTGTTGACAAATATCTACATTTTTGGTATTTGAAAATGAGTGAACGAATATGTTCGTCATTTCTTAAAATAGACGAAAATATACGTTACAATCATTTCATTCAAATTGATGAAATATCCAGCAGCCGAATTGAGTTTCATTGACGTCGGAATGTTACAGATTATCAAACAAGATCTTGTCCATTTGGAATGAAATTGCAGTGGAACAGGGCTGCTGTGTTCCCCCTAGGCCAGTGAAGAAAGATTTGAAAACAATTTCGCGAGCGAAAATAGTATATATTATGCAATCAGGGAAGAAATTTTTCACTCCGACTGAGTTTCTACAATGTTTTTTACAATGAGCATAAGGAATGCTGAAATTGGCCAGGGGCAGTAAAACTTGTAGACTGTTAAGTCAAATCTCTATTAAGGTAGAGAGAATTTTTAAGAAGAAAAAAATGGAATTAATTTAAATAAAAGAAAATAAGACATTTAAAGGGGGGGGGGCAGGTGAAACGGAGGAACCAAATAGGCGAGAGAAAAAGAACTCTTGCGCAGCAAGCTTCGTAAGGAAAAGTAGATTTTCTTTGTTTAAAAATCACCTATATCATCATCATTCTTCCAATAAGGTAACTTATAAAATATTTATACATTCTGCAAAAAATTACCAATATCCAACAAATACGACGCATGCGATAAGATATACTGATTAAGTATCATGTTTTCAAAATATTTTAGGAATGTGTCAAAATTTTTTTTTTGTGAAGTGAAAAATTATTTAAAGTTTCAATAAGCACAATTTTAGAAAATAATTCGATTAGAATTGTGGATTATGCGCAAAAAAAAAAAAAAAGAAAACATATATATGAGAAAAAAATATCTCTCATTGTGAAATGAAGTATAGTTCAGTTATCTATGTTTTTTTACAAAAATATTAGCGGAGATTTTAGCATCCGTGTTTAAATCTAGCGTACTATAGCGGGTGTGGAGAGGGCGAAATTAACTTTTTTTCGAGATCGTGTTGGTTTTAGGTTAAAACTAGTGGTTTTCTCGATAACGGATGGAAAATGAATTTTTCAGGACCATTAACAGAAGGGTGAAAGAGGGAAAATCACATCGAGTAGCTAATAAGTTGGAAAAAAATTGATAAATCAAAACCAAAATTAGTAGGACTGGTCCTTGTATGGGAGGTACTGTTTGTACCAAATTTCGTGATTATTGAAAGAGAATTGCAACTTTTATTGAGATAACATAAAAAATAAGCATCTCCAACTGCCTCAGAGAGTGAACCATAATACTAATAGGAATAAAATTTGAAATCTTGTTAGATGTACTTTGAATCAATACCTGTACAAAATTTTCTAACTATAGCTTGAAAATGACTCCTTTTAGAGCCATTAATCGGCCAAAACTGTAACAAAATCGCTCTTATCAGACGTATTGTAAAGCTTATCTGCACCAAAATTAGTAAGTACTGTCCTTGACTTGAGTCAGATATGTATATCAAATTTCAGGCTAATCGATTGAAAATTGCGACCTGTTTAATACAAAATGCATACAAATTGACCTACCGGATGGACTATGTCCCCGATTTCATCCAAAAACAATAGGATTCTTTCTTAATTGAATTCGAATACGTGTTTCAAATTTGGAAACTATCCGATCAAAATTATGTCTAAAAATGGACTTGACGCAAAAGAGGATACAAAAAAAAAGAATTTTTTAAAATAGTGCTATAATGCTCAGAAGATCCTCTCACCCTTGGGTCCGAATACTCAGGAAATTTTAATATGTACCTTTTTTTTTAAATCAACTTAATTATGGAGGGAGAAAAAGAAATCGAAGAGTGTGAAAAGTAAGAGTTCTGAAATTTTCCACCAACAACACGCCACACATTTCGTACGCACGTTACAAAAAAATTTTTAGGTGCATTTTGTTTTTCTGAACATTCTTATGAACCCTTAGTGGTTTTGTTCTGGAGGGCCAGTGGTATGTAACATTTTTGTACTGAAAAATAAACAATAAAAAAAGCGTCCCCTCGGAAAAAAGTGAAAAACCGTTCTCAACAAAGTTGCTTCACAACACCCTGCAGTGGAATATAGGAATTTACAAGGTCTAAATTCTGTTTATTTTCCACTCAAACTGGGATATCTTGAGATTTTACGGAGCTAACGTAAAATATATAGAATTAATACCCTTCGGACACATTTTCACCAGTCTATTTGGATACAGGATATAACGGAACACCCTATACATTTTGGAGAGACCTAGTAAATTTGGAAAATTCAACATTTAAGAATAAAGCATTTTCTCAGTAAGAAAATGTTTGCATAATCCTAATAAACTAAATACTGTAGGAGATAACTTGCAATTATATAACAGCATAAAAGGTTTCCCGTAGGTAGAAGACAGTGGAGCATGAGAAATTAAATGTATTCTGTTTCGCTGAATAATAGACCAAGCCATTGAAAAAAATTTATTTTTTGTCAATTTATTAGTTTTATTGTGAGTCGTTAAACTGAAAATTCGTAAGCCACCTCTGATTCAGATCATTTCCATGTTGGATTAAAATCATACTATTCAACTACAAACTGACGAGCGTATTCTCCACGTATAGCCGAGTGACTCAAAATAAAACAAATTCAAAATTTTAAAATGAAAAAAAAAATTTGTACCAATTTTAAAATATTTTCAATGCTAATACAAAATAATAGGTTGAAATTTATCAGCTCTGATTTTTTTGCTCGCATAAAAAAGAAAATAGTATTGGGATTTTGAAAAATCCTCCTTCACATTATACAGTTATGCAATTTGCCGAGCGTCAATGTGAAACTAATTGCCAAATTCCACACAATGAGATCAATTTCGATGTTACAAGGTTTTCGGAAAGATTTTTGGGTAAACCAAGGCTGTTTGAAGGAAATTCGAGCTCGAGGGAGAAAGAAGTTATGGGCCCCCTAAAAGTTTGGAAACTGTCTCAACGTGTGGGTGTAGTAAAAAGGATTTATTTTGGGAAACGGTTCTATAATACTGGGAAAGAAAATAATTTTTTTAAAGGTTTTGCAATAGATTTTCCATAATTTTTCTATTTTTTGAGAATCCCGTATCCCCAGAAATCCCGGGCGTGGGAGAAATCTGCCTTTCTCTTTCCCTTTCGTCAGACCTGGGTACAACTGACACCAGTTTGGTGGATGATAATGTTCGTGAAGAAACGACGATGACTGGGTGTTATGGAAGTGAAAGGTAAGAATAGGGCATGTATTATGAGAAAAACAAAAAAAATATAATAATTGCTATAATGAGAAGAAATTACTTTTGTCAAACTGCTGAGATGACTGGCCTTTGATGCGACCAGACACCATATTATAATACATTATTGATCAGTTTTTTTATTTCAATTTTTATTTTTTAACTGAATGTTTTAAATCTGTGTTACTCTTGGGTTACTCTCTAGTATCACTGGTTTAATATAAGGCGAGAATATTAGCCTTCGGTGGATGACCGACAATGAGTTATAAGTTTTTCTTCCTGCACCTTCATTCGAATTTAATATAAGATTTTGATAGCACCAACCAAGGACCAATTGGTACGATTTCCCAACTAGATAGTACAAATATCGGGCATAATTTTTCCAACTGACCATTTATTATTATTATTATTAATTTTTTTTCCTAGTGCTGGACTTCTTTAAATAGAATTAATTTTTTTCGTTGTACGTATTTCACAGTATACGTGCACCATCTTTGACTATATACATACTGGACTGCTAATACTGGTAAGAATAACACAGAGTCTAATGAACAACCGGTGAAGTTGAGTCAGACACTCGTATCCCCGTTCAAAATGTTAGTTTACTGGTTTGCTGTTTAAAAACATGGAGCTATCTGATCCGCATTTAACCGAATTAATTACAAATTTCTATGTAAAAATTAGAATTAGACATATTTGTAAGAATATTTCGCAAGTAGATAAAAACATTCGTCATACAGAAACAAAAAAGATTATTTTTATGCATCAATAAACCAAATTTTAAATTGATTTAACTGAAATTTTTGAACTTTTGAGTTTTATAAAACTACAACATTACCGATTTAATTCGTAATTAAAAGCAATAATTGTGGTAAGAAGAGACCTAGTCAAAGGAAAAGACAATAAGTATTAATAAATTTGATAATGAACTAACATTTTGAACAGGGATACGCCTGTTTGTTTGGAACACAGCTTTTTATCAGTATTAGCAGTCCAGTATGTATATAGTCAAAGTGCACCATCAATACTGTATCCCTGGAACTGGTTTGAAGGATGCTAAGGTATGCTCTCGGGCTTCTAATACATTCAACTGCGTGCACCCACCAGTTATCTCTTACCAGATGTAATCTATAAAGAGAATAATTTTAGCTAAATTTTTAAAATTTTCAAATCTGATTCTCTTCAAAACGTTTTAGTTTTCACTGATTAGTTATGTATACCTTTTTTATGTAAGTATTTCTTAACCAAAAATAAAATTGTGTGATTCATTTACCATTATAACGGAGGTGTAAAATGATACGGCTATATTTAAATAAGAGCAAAACTTCTTTTTTTCTTCCCAAATATGTTAAAACTTCAAAAGCTAGTTGAAAATGATTAATATAAATAAGCTCTCGTATACCAAATTTTGTTAATTTTGTCAAGTTTTGAAAAATTTTTATTCCATCCTCCCCTTTGATGGGGGAGTGGTTACAATTGGAAAATGAAACATTCTCAGCATTTTGTAAAAATAATTTTTCAGTTTTTTCTACACCAATAATCGATCTTGGAAGTTATGTTGTTTATCTTTTTGACATCCTGTATATCATTCAGCCCATACCCAAATTCAGAGAGCACGGTATGCCACTGCTTACTATGGTAGGTACCTAACTTTTCCTCTTTGCCTATACATATACACGTGTTACAATCTAATTTTCACTTAAACGATAGTCAATGATGCTTATAGTTTTGCTACAGATAATTTTTTAAATTTTGTTCATACACTCGTCTCGTTAAATAAAGAATTAATTGCCGTCATCGTTCGAATCCGGACGTCGAATAAGTCTCCAGATTTCAACCTAAAACAGCAGCATATGACTTGCGCAAACTCTAAACAATTTATCCATCGGTATAATAGCACACTATTTTAGCTTACTCTAAAATAGGTAAAGTGCGGGTTCGTCTTAGCAGGTGAAATAACTTATTGGTACCGCCTAAGGAAGAATCAGCCATTTCGATATAATGGGAGCGAGTGAGATGTAACAAAAAACCACGATAGTACATCACAATATAAAAGAACTGGTATGGCACATACACTATACCGTAGCCTATACAGCATATGTGTACGTATGGTGGGCCTGTGAACAGCACACACATTCACTTCCAAACCTATGCAAGCCTCCGTGGATGTATCATAGCTACGAGAAAAGGAAGACAATTTGAAAAACCAGAACCAAGCACGAATGCAGCCGCAAACATTTTCTGAACCGGTTTTTCCTTTTCTCTCTACCGATATAGTTGTCTCCGTTTTACTTCGTCTCACTCTCTTTACTCTTTGTACTTCTGTAAAGTACGGAATCGTGCATTTGCTTCTTCTTCAAAAACTCCTCTGCCCGGTTGAATTGCTGTTCACACGCAGAGATTGCACGTAATCAAATGTTCTTGTGAGCCTGCAAGTCAATAAAATTATCATAATAATATTAGTTGTCGGTGTTTTTATTTTTATTTTCTACTGTGGAAGAAATGGGAAACAAAAATGGAAACGAAAAAGGTTACGACTAAATGCAGTCAAAGATTGGAGAACGAGAAGGCTTAATTGCCCCAAAGGAGTCGGGTTCTCATTTCACACGATGATGCAGGACATTTTAAAAAGACTAAATTACAAAGCGTCGAGTTCGTAGGAAATCATTCGATAGACATTGTCAGAAGGTAAACTGGTGATAATCGTTTTAGAAAACCATTTTCAACGCCCAGTCCGAGTGGAGTCAGAAGGTTGTGAACTTTGGTATAGTTATTATAATATTATGTTGTAAACTAGAAAGGTAAACGGCTAAAGTAAAATTCTTATCTACGAATCGACTACCGAGGGAGCCAACAGTTAGATGATCAGGCATCAACCCCTCAAATGGATTCTAACGATAATTGTTGTAGACTGTGGTAACGGTTACTGCGAATATAAATAAGTCTACATTTCAAGATGTAACTTATGTGTACAAAGTTTACTGCACTATTCGGTTTAGTGGCGAATACAAGACGGGAAAATGGTGAAATTTTTTCAGTAAAAAGGAATTTTTAATGGTACGATTTCATTAAGGGTAAAATGTTGTATGAAACACAGGGGTGCGTTCAGAATGAACAACCAAAACAACCACGGTTGTTAGGAAGAAGTTTAAATATTATCCTAAGTTTACCCAGGTCAAAATGAAAGATTCCTCTCAATGTCAGGATAGATAATTGAAACACAATAGACTGTTATTAATCATTTTACTTTGTTATCAAAATAATATTGCATTAACCAGTTGAAGTTGTTAGGGTGATTTTTTTTCCCAATATATTTACTGGGGTAAAAGTTACTCCACGCAGTAAAAAAACCAACTCATACCGAACAATTTGGTTAATTTACTCGGGTAAAACAACCAGTCATTCCGAAATGTTGGAGTGTTTTGGGTATTATCCCGGTGTTACCTAAGCGTTCATTCTGAATGCAGTATGCACCCCAGCACATTAACACCTTTGACTATACATCAATACACATTACTACGTATGGACTGCTCGTACAGCTGTTGGTGGGACCACAAAAATGAAAAAAACATCGGAAGTACAGGGGAAAGTAAAAAATATGAAGGAAAGGGTTATTTCAACAAGCATCAGAGAGAGAAAGCTAACATCAAAATTGTTTTTTCTCTCTTTTTAGCGGTCTCGCTCGCTGGTGATTCGTATGGGGCATCGTCCTTTCCTTTCCCCATACCTTCAGTCTTTGTTTTAAGCTGTTTATCTTGTTCGAGCAGTCTATACGTAGTAATATATAATCAAAGACTAACACACAGTTACAGACACACACTCTCAGTGTGACGACTGTAGCACTAAACAAACGTTGTGATCTTCTTCAGTGCTATATATTTTTCTTGATCCAATTATTCTATAAAGTCTAAAGTCACATCCGCTGAACAAAGTGGTGAATGAACAACTCTAGTGAGTTAAATAAAAGTGTGTAAAAAATAAAAAGAAGACAAAAATGAGAAAAAATGAAAGTACAACTACAGAATCCAGATAAAAACTGTCAAAAACTTGTCAAAGAGCATAAAAAAAAGCTCAACTTCACAAATTTTTTTGTTATTTTCTCTTCTAAGATGACGCTCTGGATCCGCCGCTAGGTTTGTTTTATTTGCCACGTAGTGCAGACAGCAGGTCGACACCAAGAGGTGCTATTCCACTTTTGCAGGATAGATGCACCAATTAAAGAATGGAATTGACTCGAAAGTAGTGGAACAGCTTCCTTCGGTATCACTCCAGTGTTGTTATTTTTGGCAAAGCTACCAATTTGGTTGTTACATTGCACAATGAATTTGACGAGCTCCGCTTATTGGAAGAGAGAGCCCCTGCCAACTGATGCTTGGAAGGAGTATCCGTTCCTGAATTGACCTACTAAAAGGGACAGATACGCTTTCCACTGAATTTGACCCTTCAACAGCAGATGGGAAAAGAATATGGTTTAAGGTGTTCAGTGGATCAAAGAATTGGGATCGTGGAACATTGCTCCGTCATCTCGGCCAAGCCATGGTGGAAGTTTGTGACGACAATGGACAGATTTATCGACGGCACCTGTCTCAGGTTTGAAATGACCATTCGACTGCAGTAACAGCAGATACCTATCCAGTTGACCCACAACCACCTACAGCACCTGAGCCAAAACTGCCTGACCCTCAACCTCTTGAAATTGAAATCCATGCGCCTGCATCAGAACCTCAAAATATTTTGCCCTCTCCCCGTCGATCTAATAGAAATCAAAATCTGCCGGAACGTTTTTCCCCTTATGGGAGAAGGGTGTTGTATCCTTGATATATATATTCCATATCTGTGAATGTGGCAACATTGATTCGCTAGTTGCCACTGTTCAATTCGTATTATTATGATTGACGATGTTTTGTGATACACCTCAGTGCAATACAGAATGTAATTAAGTAACATGCCTCTCGTATTCTTATTCTCAAAAATAGTTGCAAGTGCTGGTCATAAAAGTGGCAATGAGGTAGTCGTTTAAAACATTGAGTAGTTTAACATATAGTAGATGTTTTCCAGAGTTTGACATATACCTAAATGCAAGGGTAAGAACTCCCAATTTTGAATTATTAGAAATCCCATTCAGAGACGAAGCAAGGACAAAACTTCTGATCTGATTGGGAGCCTACTTATTGCCTCAATATTTTATATTTGAATGGCGAATAAACCACCAAAGGTCCTTTTTTTTTAATCAAGAAAGTTATTAATCTACTTCGTATCCAATCTTTGACTATTTAGATTATGGACTGCTAGAACTGATAAGAAATACATAAGGTTAAATGGAAGACTGCTGAAGCCACTGTTAACAGGCGTTCTTTTTACAAAAAACGACCTTTGGTGATGAGTGATAGTGATTTCAAATTTCCAATTCTGGATAGAAAAAAATTAATTTTTATATTTCGTTAATTTAGTAATTAAAATTATATTCGAAGATAATTAATTTTATTATTATTCTACTTTGTCATTGACACATGATAAAATGGCATTATTTGTAAGTTTATAGAATAATTAATGACATAAATATGTAATACTTTACTAGAACTTCATTCCACTGATACTTTAAGTGCATCAAAACTTGACTTAACTGAAGAGATGAGTATACATCCACTATCTAATGGTCTAGAAGCATCTAATGGCAATAGCTTGTTAACAGATTTGTTGCAATCTCTTAATAATTTTGAAGAGGCTTGTAATAAATTGGATTTTGTAGGTATAATTGGTACATCCTCATAAACTATTATATAGTTAACTGTATGGTATAGTATTAAGATAAGAATAAAGAAATTATTAATATTTTCCTTATTCTACCTGTATGTACATAATTCTTTGATTAGTTTTCCATCGACAGTAATAACATTTAATCCCATTTGCATTAAAACGTTCTGTATATAAAAAAAGAGTAAGAATTAAGGAACGAAATAATTAGGTCTAAATATAAAATACACGATATTCTACCTGATACAAATTCAGTTTTCACACAAAGTACCTTTTTCGAAAAGTAACGCCTGCAGTGTTCGGCTTCAAGATTTTATCAGTTCTAGCAGTCCATAAGTTATATAGTCAAAGTATCCAATCCTCGTATACTGACTATATTTGGATGACTAACACCTATTTTATTTCAGTTTTACCCTCGTACCATTCTTGCCAACGGACGGATATTTTCAATAATGTTATTTTGTCCTCACGTTCTCACGTTCTCATCTGGATACGTTTCCAAACCTAAATATGTTTTACGACTACCTTTTTTACTTGTAGTAACCCCCAAAACCAATCGTACTCCCCTTTTCAATTCAAAACCCATGCGGTTAGTCGTCAAAGTAATGTCCAGTGGGCGTGTGGTTTTCATTATTCCATTTATTTCTATAACTAAAAAAAGAAGGAAAGAAAGAAAGAAAGAAAGAAAAAAACCGCCACTATTATTCGTCCTCCATCGAATAGAGCCCCCTATTATCCCTTCACTTTTGTGCATTATGTTGAATGTATGTCACTCATTATACCTAATTTTTAAAAACCCACCGATTTTCTAATTCCGCTTCATTTACCGGACATTATAGGCCTATATGTTGGAACTTGGTGCACGCAGCACACCCCTTTTTGCTTCCGACATTTTCGAATTTCGGTAGCCAAGCTTAAAAAAGTATCATTCATTTTCACATACGCAGGAATCCTTTTCTCTTTCTCTCTCCCTCTCCATTCCTTTAATTCTGGCGTCTTATTTTCTTTATTCTTCGTCAATCTTATGCCTGCTTAAGTAGAAACGAATTTATTCAAAAAAAAAAAAAAAATTATAGGGGGGACAAAAATACCAAGGTAGGATATCTTTTACATTCTGTCGACTGATTTATAGTTTTTCCAGCTGCCTTTTGAAGCCATACCGACGACGAAAATAAGACGTCCCGTCAGATTTGATTCCATATTTATCGAAAAAAATATTTTTCCTGCACCCTATATTGTCATTCATTGCTATACACTATAATCCTCTTATACAATATTTTATTTTATAGGTGCTTATCCCCGAGTCATACACTATCTACGTGTATATCGTTTCCTATATTGTGTCGACTAAATGAATTTGGACGTACTATGCGATTTAGTTTAGGTATAGGTTACCCATAAATTCGTTCGGTTTCAAAACTTTAATCAAAAATACAGAAAAATAAAAACTGCTACTAACTGTGTATATATAACATACCTACAAATAAAAAAATATGAAATTCTTTCGTGATATGTTTACCAATCGACTGCTATACATTTTTTAATAACTTCTGTGGGGAGGGGGTTGTCAAAGTTTGGTCATTTTTTCCTCAAAAGCAAATAAGTAGCGTATTATTTCATTGTTTTTCCAAATTGTAACTATTTTCAAAACTTTTTGGCAATGCTTCATCAAGCCCCTGCTCCAATTTTGCCATGTCCCTTACGTCGCTGAAGATTTTTTTTTTCAAATTTAAGTGAACGAAAATATCAGATATTTGGATCTTGAAAGTCAAACCGCACTACCCATTGCTTCATCCTGGCTATATCACTGTTTCTGTTTAATAGTTAATTTTAACTCCCCAGAGTTTTGAAAATTTTTAAATAAGTCGAATCTAATAGGCCTCAAGGAACTCTTTGTGACCATACAAATAGCTCGAAACTTGATTTTGTTTTTATTAATTCGTTTTCACACGGTTATGATGAGGTACTGTGGACTAAAAATGAATCAATGAAAAACGAAAGCGTTTCCAATGTTGTTTTTTTACCCAGTTTGTTTGCAAACGGGGTATTAAAATTGACCTCACAAAAGGGTTAGAGGTGGGGATGATGAAAATTATTCGTTTCATGAGAAAAGAAAACAATTCGTGTTACTTTCCCATTTTGACCAGATTTTTTTTTTTTCATGTACCTACAATGTGGGTATTTATTTTACGCATCAGAAAGTACCAAATGCTGCTACGTAGCAGTAATTCACAAACCTATGTAAACCATAAGTGTGTCCGAATTATCAATTATTCAGGTGGACAGTGAAGAAAAAAATTATTTAGATTTATAGATTGAAACTGAAATATACGCATAGCCAAATATGTATGTGTGTATAATATATAGGTAAAAACTTTGTGTTTTCAGTTTTGAGAAAACTGCAAAACAAATAAAGCTGAAATTATTAGGAGAGATAGTTATCATATAGGATCAGTTTTGAAAGGCGTTTGGTGCTTATTGGTTTAGTAGTTTCCGAAAAAACTGAAAAACAAAAAATTCCAACAAAAGTCGTTTTTCCAAGATTCTGAGGAAAATACAAAAGAGATCGGGCTGAAATTTTCCCGATAGATTATCGTTATATTGGTACAAGTCTGAAAGAAGTTTGATGCCTATTAATTCAGTAGTTTCTTAGAAAACTTGAAAACAAAAAATTCCCTTGAAATTTATTTTTGCCATTTATAGATATTATGTTTGTCAAATATCGATAATTATCGACACAAATATCGGTGTAAATATTGATTAATATCGATATTGTTTTGCAATTATTTCAAATCATACAAATTCATTTTTTTTTGCGTGAATTATCGATGAAGATTGGAAAACTGGGTTTTTTAGCGAAGTATTGCTGCGCTAGTTTTTTTGAACAACTCATTGTAAGGCCACTAAAATATGTTTAACGCGAAATCAGTCACTCGAAATTGAGAATAATGTATTAAAAGTAAATGAAAATCTTGGTCAATAATGCTAAAAAATATTAAAAAAATGTTTCGATATAGGCTTATACGTAGTACCTACAAATTAAAAAAATTTAGAACGACGAAAAATATCAAAAAATATCAAAAACAGTAGAATCTAATGAAAAAATTGGCAGATATAGCAAAAATACAGCATAAGTAAGAAAATTAATCTGCTTATGGCAAAACAGCTTACGAGACATAACCAATTATATTTTTCCCCAATCTTGAAGTGTCCAACAGACAGTTTCTTCCTACTTTTAACTTTATTCAAGAGTCAAAACCCATTTTTTTTGTTAAGAATAGCTGTACCTAACACAATATACAAATCTACTGTAACTATTATAGGTATATTCTGGTTGATCGTTTTATAGGATTAAAGAAATTCACATCATAATTCGCAGGTGAATCGACATTTTGCAAGCTTCTGAGATAATTAATTTAAGTGTTTTAATGGTGTATTTGGTAGCTTCCAGTTCATTTAATGAGATTAAGAGGATACAACATTTCATTATTTTCGGACGAGTCTGTATAAAAATTCTGTCTGTTAAACACGTACCCACATCCCTTCGTTGAACTTCCAAGTATTTCTAAATCCAGATTTTCGCTTAGGCCCCCCGAATGTCCCTGATATTAAATTTTTTTTATTCTCTCAACCTGTTTACCACCTTGGTGTTAAATATATAATCGAAAGAAAATATACGTCTGTATCGACACAAAAGTTCTTCCTGCTGAAAACAGAAAAACGCCTTTGCTCGCTGTTGTTGTGCGAGTGGGCTCCATCATAAATTATGATATAATTTATGGTAAAAGAATGCGTAAAAAACGGGGACGAATTCTTTGAAGGAACAAAAAAAGAATGTATGGGGTGAGTGTCCCATTCTCTCTTTCTCCACGTTACTTCGTTTAAGTTATGACGAATATTTAAGAATGCGTAGGTATCTACAATAATTTATATTATAAAATTGGACCCTAAATGATATTAACAAGCTGCGAGCTTCAATACTGCGCCGTCTTGTGTTAGGAGATGCAAATAATTTAGGGTGCTTACCTGGTCTCTTCGTCTTGCAGAATAGTCTACGACCCGAAAAAAGAAACTCGTCCAAACACCTGCCGCATGTAATATCTTCTCCATACCACCCGCATGCCAAAATAAAAACACCTTATCAAAATAATGTGCTACGGAAACATCAGCAATTGTTTGCATTTGGCAACCCACTTCTAGAATACTCGTCCATTTCTTTCATTTCTTTCAACCGCAGCCCACAAACAAAACGAAAAAAGAAGTTCACGGATTTCTATGACTATAAGCAGCCTCAGCCTGTATATTTATACGGTAGGTATATGTGGGCTATACATATACACGGTTGGTGTATAAGGTATACATACGTATAGGTAAGTGTTTGAGTATAAATTTCGAGAGAACACTGTTGACAAAACTGTCCACAACAATTCCAAAATAACCACCATTACCTATACAGTAGGCTGAAAAAATACTCGAGCTTTTAGAGTAGGTACAATCAATTGAAAATAGTCTGAAATCAGCATTATCGGTAAAGTGTTGACCAATATTCTTCTAATTTCTGCTACCTTATTTTTTCCAACGCAACGTAAGCTGTCGTTCGTGAAGACTGAAATAGTTCTTCAAAAGAAACGGAAAGGTTTTATTCGTGCGCAATATGCGGAAGGGTTGGGCCACCGAATAAGGGTTGAAAATGCTCCACTACTAACCCTGTGCTTCCAATGGGGGAGGGGACTCGAACGGGGGACTAATTTTAGTGTTTACCCAGTTTGCTTGTAAACGGAATATTAAAATTGATCTCACAAAATGGTTAGGGGTGGGGATGATGAAAATTTTCCGTTTCATAAAAAAAGAGAACTACTGATACCTACTACTTTCCCATTTTGATATAATTTTTCTATCCTATACAACTATGATACAGTATAATATGATTATATGTATGTACGTATCACCAAAAATTTGTGTTAAGAGGTTTAAGAAAACTACAAAAAGGATGGAGCAGAAATTTTCACAAAGGGTACTCCTCATATAGGACCAAATCAAATAGAATCAGTTTGTTGCTTATTGATTCAGTAGTTTCCGAGAAAACTGGAGAACGGAAATTTTCTCAAAAAATGGTTTTTCTAAAATTTTGAACAAACGATAGAAGAGATCAAGCTGTAATTTTCACAATACAATGCTCATATGTATCTAAGAATCTGATTGAGGTTTGGTGCCTATTAATGTTCAGTAGTTCCTGAATAAATTGGAGAGGAAAAAATTGTTCAGAAAAGTAATGAAGGGTTAGGATTGAAATTTTTACAAAATATAGTTCTTATGTCAAATCAGGTCTGATAAGGGTTTGGTGCCTATTGATTCCATAGTTTTTGAGAAAATAAAAAAGAAAAAAACACTTCGCTGTAAAAGCAACTTGGCAATTTTTATCAATAATTCAAAAAACAATCCTAAATTCTAAATTTATAAATACCTACTTGAAAATAATTTCAAAAAACTATCGATAGGTAGTTATCGATATCTGATAAACATATAGATTAACTGATATTTCATTGCTAGTTATAGAGGTTGTGAATCAAGGAAGAACAAGTTTTGTAACATGAAATAAATAATTACATAAAGTAATATCTCAGAAGCGTGTGTATTTAACATCAATCATATATGATGGGAGTGAGTACAGTTTGAATGAGATTAAGGATGATGTACGGAGACGAACGAGTGAGCGGTGAAGATGTGTTATAGTGTAGTCCCGAGGAATAATATAAATGTGTGTTATGAATGTAGTGGTGTTTGCAGGAGTGAGAGGGGAGAAGGATTGGTGGTCTCAACACTAGTTTCAGGTGAAAAAAAATTACGAATAACTATCGATAGTAATCGATGTCTTAAACAAAAATATCGATCTATCAATGTTTTATCGCTAAAAACAATTTTCCAGGAATTTTTATAGAGGATGAGGACCGGAGTTGTAACAAGAAAGAAAGATTTAAGTGAAGTTACGTCCAAGAAGCGAGTGTTTATTTCAGAAGTTACATAATTTAAGCAAAGTACATTTTTAGAGTAGTGAACGAACGATAACGGAAACGAACGAATGAGCGGCGGAAGTGGTGGAACAGTGTAGCCACGAATAGATATAAATAAATGTATAAGATATGTGATCGTGTGTTCGTAGGAGTGAGAGGGGAGAAGGATTGGTGGTCTCAACACCCCCCTACAATCTTTTGAACCGATCACAACTTCGGGTATTACAAATGTGTTTATTAAAAAAAATATGAGTTTGTTACATTTAATTACAAAATTACAAAAATATAAATTTTAAAAATTGAAAACGTGTATATATAAAATGGTAACTAATTTGGACGATTATGGTAAGTATGTTGATTAATAAATATGAATAAAATATAGTAAATTATGGTAACATGCAAAAGAAAATTTATTTTAAGTAATTAGACAAACAACATGCAAAAATAAGGTAAATATAGGTAAATTATGTTTATTTTAATAAAAATGTTTTGTGATGTTTCAGACACGAATTTGGTAATGGAGTTGACTTTTTATGGATCACAATTTGGGGATTCTAGGATTTTATGGGTGAGTGAAATATGCTGCTTACTAGATAAAGCTTTTGTGAGTAAGTCAGCTAATTGATCTTCAGTAGCTATTTGTTTGAATGTGAAAATTTTGTCGTTGTAGGCTTGAGCAAGTCCATAACATTTAATCATGTGAGCTCGAAGATGTTTTTGACCTCCTCCAGAGATGACATGAATAACAGAAATGTTGTCTTCATAAACAATTACTGGAGTGTCAATTGAAAAGAATTCACGATTAAGGAGCCAAGCAAGTTCTATGTCCTCGAAAGAATCGTGAAGAGCGATCAATTCAGCTGCTGTTGATGAAGAAGCATGGATGTTTTGGCGATGAACGCCCCAATTTACAAGGTCGCCATACATGGTGATTAGGTAACCAGTTATAGATTTTCCTTTTTCTAATTCGGACATGTTTATAGGTTGATCATCAATGTCGGGGGCATAAGATGCATCGACATAGGCTGATATACCTTCGGAATTAGATCTATAGACAATTGCAAGATCGATCGTGGATTTCAAGTACCGGATGATGCGCCGTACATAGTTCTTTTTAGTGTCATCGGAACAGTTTTGGAATCTTGAAAGGTAATTGACTGAGAAAGATATGTCTGGCCTTGTGCCTCTAGATACATATAATAGTGCACCAATCATAGACCTGTATTCTTTGTTGTCTGTGCCTTCAGATTTGCTCAACTTGAGGCCTGTCTCCATAGGCGTTTTGGAAGGATTTGAATCACACAGATTGAATTTCTGGAGAATCTTTTGGATTTGCTGTTTTTGGGTAAGTTTGATTGTTTGTGATTCACGATTTCTTTCAATTTCGAAACCTACAAAATGGGTTGGGTTATTTACAACTTTCATAGTGAAACGAGTTTCAAAATGGGTAGTTATTTCATTAACCCATTCGGGACGATTAGTTGCAAGGAGGATGTCGTCTACGTAAATTATCATGAAGGCAATGCCATCTGATTCATCTTTACGTGTATATACGCATCTGTCGATCTTTGATTTTGTAAAATTGGATGTTTGAAGGTGAGAATCCAGTAACTCAATCCAATTTTTACTCGATGTTTTAAGGCCATAGATGGATTTTTCAAGTTTAAGTAATTTTGATTTTTCGACGTTGCAACCTTGGGGAATATTCAGGAATATGTCGTTTTTAATTTTTGAATTTAAATAGGCCGTTTTGACATCGTATTGAACAAGTTGTAGATTTAATAGGTTAGTTACGGATAAGATCCACCTAATTAGCCAGAGTTGCACAACAGGTGCATAGGTCTCTGTCATGGTATACTCGGATCTGTCCATAAAACCTTTGGCAACGAGTCTAGCTTTTGGACACATTACTCCTCTTTCATTGGCTTTGGCCATAAATATCCATCGTGTGCCTATAGGTTTGACATTATGTGGACGGTCTACAATTTTCCACACATGAAGGTCTGACATGGATTGCAGCTCATCATTGATAGCCTTAAGCCACTCTTTCTTAAAAGGATTCTGGAAGATGTCACTGAAACTTACTGGCATGCAATCTTCTATAAATAGTAAGTCTTCAGATGAGGCTTGTTTTAGTACATTGACCCTGTAGATTGCCTCAATTTCCTCTTCTAAGGGTTTTACTTGTAATTCCTCTGGTCTACTTGTGAAATCGGCTAATGTTTTCGTCTCATCAAATTTAACATCGCAGGATTTGTAGGATTTCATTTTAATTGGATCTAGTATCTGATAACCTACATTCGAAAAACCGATCGGAATAGTTTTAAGGGCTCGGGGCAAGAATTTTGGGTCGAGATGCTCCTCTTCGTTCTTCTTGGCTTTGACTGCTGATTGCTGTCTCTGTTCTATAGGAACGTGTTTATATGCAATAGCACCAAAGACTCGAAGGTGGGAAATATCGGGTTTAGTCCCGTATAATTTTTCATAGGGTGTCATGTTCCCTAAATTGACGCGGGTCGGACTTCTATTAATTATATGGGCGGCAGCTAATACAATTGTTGATCATAATTTAAAATCAATTTTTGCGTCATATAATATGGCTCTAACTCTTTCGAGCAGGGTTCTGTTTTGCCTTTCGGCTATAGCATTTAATTCGGGGGTGTATGCCACGCCATCATCTAAAGTGATTCCTTTTTCGGAGCAGAATTGTGTCGTTTTAGAGTCGGAGTATTCTTTGGCTTGATCCATTCTGAGTACAGAGATGGGATCGTTGGGGAATTTTGTGTTAAAAGATAAATAATACTCTTTGAATTTATCGAAAGCCTGAGATTTTCTAAGTATGGGGAAAGCGAGAGTATATTTTGAGTAATGATCTATAAATGTTATTATGAATTTCTCTCCGTTATATGCCTCTTGAAAGGGTCCCATGATGTCTGATGAGATTACTTCCATTCTTCTCGTTGGTCGAGTCCTCACACCGTGATGACCAAGTCGGGTGGATTTTGCTTTTACACATATTTCACAAGTGGCAAAGTCATCATCCCTAAATACCAAATTTTGGGGCATACCTACAACTACTTTTGATAATGCTTTTAGGCTTTTGCCACTTAGATGACCTAATCTTCTATGTCAAAGTGTTTTAGATTTGTTAATGTTCTTTTTATGCTTTCTATTTATTCCAACACTCTCTCCATTTAGATCGTCCTCTGATTCGGAATAAATCTCCTGAGTGACTGTATCCACTTCGGTATCTTGTAAATTTTGAGGGTGGTCAATGTTTTCCTGCTCTCTTTGTGGATTACTTGTTTCAGCCTCATTTATTTCTTCAAAATTTTGTTGAGGATCATCTATATTATCTTCCTGTTCTGTTGAGGTACTTGGTACAGGCATCACACTAGCTCCTGATAGACCTTATTTTCCCCATCTTCATCAACTATCTCGTAATCAATATAATACATTGAACCTCTTTTTGAAGCGGTTATGGTAATTTCACCAGTATTTTTATTTATGATGTCTGCATGATCCGTGTCCGTTATGATTTTAAAGATGCCAGATTCCATTATTTTAGCACCAGACCAAATATCAAGGCTTAAATCAGGATCATAATATACCTCTTTTAGGTGAATAGTGGAAAATTCTGCATTAGAATTGCAGACGTTGACATACATTGATCCAACGTGGGTGGGGTTTACGAATACATCTTTTTTAGCACAAAGTGCTCTACGAGAATTGTCAACCTTGCGTACGTTTCTTAATTTTGAAATATCGTTGACCATATGGTCATCTGCTCCATTATCTAATAACATCGTGGGGAGTTGGTTTTTTGGGGGGGGCGGATTTTGATACTGTAGGGGGCTTAGGCCATTGAAATTCATCTTCGATGTCATCAAAACTTAAATGATTAAGATTTGAATGTAACATCATCGAATATTTGACACGAAAATTGGATTTATCTTCTGATTTTTTTGGGGATTCGTGTTATTTGAAGTTTGGGTTTTCGAGCTACTGTTCTGATTCTGGGTTTGTGGAGTGTTACCTGCAGTAGATGTCTCATTAGGGCATGTCCTCGACATGTGTCCTTTTTTATTACATCTGAAGCACGTAACATCCATTTGGGACACATTATCTTTAGAAGGATAACTATTTTGTTTGTTTTGACTATTTTTGTGATCGTTTAAATAACTCGTTGTGTTATAATTTGGTTTGGAGGAATTTGAGTTATTATTATTATTTCGAAAATTTCTAAAATTTCTTCTATTATTGTTCATCGGTTGATAGGATGATTTGGGCTGATCAAACCCGGGAAAAGTTTTATTGGAATATTCAATTCGATCACATTTTTCTAATATCATTTTTGTGAGTCTGACAGTAGTTCGTTTTTCTATTTCTAATTGGCGGAATTCTGAGAAGACAGTATCAAATTTTTCGGGCAAAGACATCATTAATTGATCAATTTCATCAGCTTCCGATAGGGGGTAATTAGCATCACGTAGTTCTTCCACAATAGATGAGAAATATTCCAAGAATCTACGGATAGTACCTCTCCTTGGATCGAAGCGAAGGGACTGAAATTTTGCCTTTAAAACCATGATGTTAGTAGCAGTTTGATTTCTGTATCGAGCATCTAAGATTTCGAAAATTTGTGAAACTACATCGCAAGTTTTGACATGATGAAGGATTCTTTTGTCAAGTCTTTCGAATATGTGAGCTTTCGCTCGTTCCTGAGTTTGAAAGAATTTAAGCCATTTAGATGTTAGGCGTTTTTCGGATGATGTATAAATGTAACTAGTTTCACGAGCAGTAGGAAAAATTGTGGAATGGCAGCCTTTACCTATTAGGGTGCTGATGACGGTTGCACGCCATCCCTCATAGCCATTTCCACGGAAGACATTTGAAATCCTTTCATTATTTTCAGTGTTCATAATTAATAAATTGACTGAACTTAAAAAAAAAATAAAAAAAAAATAAAAAAAAATAACAACGGATGTCAATCCCCAGCAAATGCCGCAAGACTAGGATTGCCGTACCTGTGCTAACCAAACAATTTAAGAATTTAACGATAGTATTTAAGTTGTCCTTGTGTGTTTCTCGAGTAAGTCCACTGCGGGCAAGAGATAACACACGTTAAAGATGAGACTGGACGCTTCCCAATAAAAAAAAATAAAAAATAAAATAACAAGACTTTTATAACCCAAAGATAATTCGTATTAGAATTCAATATTCGATAAAATGATTAATTAAAATCAGTAAAAAAAAATGAAAGTGTGAGGGTGAAAATGAAATTAGCTACTTTCTGATCAAGGGAATTAGGAAAGAAATAAAATTATTGATAACAGGGGAAATTTTTCGTTTGAAATAGTATACCCACAAAACAAATAATTCGAGATAAATTAAAAAAAAATAAATATTGCAGGTGATTTGAAAAGAAAAAATAAAAAATTTAAATATCACCAAGTATAACGCAAAATGATTCTACTGGTAACGCGAAAGAATAATAAAAAGAAAATTCACAGTAGAAAAAAAAATGGTGGAAGAAGAAAAAAAGAATTTTGAAACATTTAATATTTTCGAATAAATAATTAAAGTTGAATGTGAGAATGAAATGAGCAAGAAAAATAATTTAGTTTAAAAGTTCGTATTAGAAAAGAAAAAAAAAATTCAGAAAAAAAAAATCGTTAAATTATTTTCGACAAAATTGTGCAACGGCAAAAATTTTCAAGTTGCAACAAAATCTGGTTTGAAACTGAAAAACCGCGCCAACGTATTTATTGAATGGGCGAAGATAAGCGTTCGTAGGTTCGTTGCACTTAACAAAAGGTTAATGTACAAGTTCGAACGAATGAACGAAATGAGCCGTGCATACGTCACGAGTTGTACACTCCAAGACAAAAGTGGCTGCAAAAATTTGCACACAACTTGCCAAAATTTGCACTTAGAAAAATTTTGTAAAGGCCGAAATTATTTGAAAATAACGATGTTTTCAAATATGCAAGTTAAATTTTGAATCGAAAGAGTTAAGTTACACAAAAAATACGAATTGAACACGAAAAATATATGAAAAAATATGAAAAATTACGAAAAATGTATTTTTTATTACCTTTTTTCAGCAGAAAATTTTCAAGTAATACCTTTTTGTCGTTGATTTTTTGGTTTTCAGGTTCGCTTTCTGGAATTTACAAAGTTGTTGCTCTGGAAATGTTGTTTGAACTGCACTTTGGTTGTTTTGAACGTACTTCGGTGAGTGTTTGAGTTGTGTTTTTTGAGTTTTAAGATGATACCAAAATTTGAAGTTGAGTTAAGATGATGAATACTAATTTTGTTTTAGTTGAGTTGAAGCTTTTGCGTTGGTTTCAGATCAATTTGTGATGGCTCAAGGCGATTTATTACCAATTGATGACTTCGACGAATTAGTTCGTACACAAACAGGGCAGACACTAATGAATTTACTAGTTTTCGGGCAACACAAGCAGGGCTCCCAAACAACTTAGCAATCGACGAGTCTTGGGATTTTCGAAACACTTGGCTGGATTATACACAAACAGGGCAAATCCTTTTCAGCAAACGACGAAACTCATTGAACGTTTACAGCATTCAAGGTGAAATTAAGTTTTCGAGAACAAAAAAAAAATTGACTCGAAATAAAAATGGTAAGTTGGAACTTTGTTACCCAACACGAAAATAAAATTACGAAAAATGACTAAAAAACACAATTATTCACGAAAATATTAAAAGTTTAACTTAATTACAAAAATTCACAATAAAAGATTTTAAAAGTTTTAAAAAATTTGTTTCAGGTACAAGGATTGTTACCGAGCGATGCTACCATATAGAGGATGAGGACCGGAGTTGTAACAAGAAAGAAAGATTTAAATGAAGTTACGTCCAAGAAGCGAGTGTTTATTTAAGAAGTTACATAATTTAAGCAAAGTACATTTTTAGAGTAGTGAACGAACGATAACGGAAACGAACGAATGAGCGGCGGAAGTGGTGGAACAGTGTAGCCGCGAATAGATATAAATAAATGTATATGATATGTGATCGTGTGTTCGTAGGAGTGAGAGGGGAGAAGGATTGGTGGTCTCAACAATTTTGTTGTGTTCCAGTTTTTTTGAAACTGCTGAACCAATAGGCTGCAAACTTCCATCTAGTCAAATCCCATATGAGGAATACATTTCGTGAAAATTTCTTTCTGACTTTTTTTCAAAACTTTAAACGTAATATGTTTTTCAGCAATTATTCTTTTTCACTTTCCTCGGAAACATGCATCAAACTTTTATTTAACTTTTACCATCATTAGGACAATCTATCATGAGAATTTCAGCTTGATCTCTTTTGTCGTTTTCTCAAAATTCTGGAAAAACGACTTTTCCGGGAATTTTTAGTTTGCAAGTTTTCTTGCAAACTGTTTAATCGATAAGCACCAATCTCATTTCAGATTTGCTATTATACGAAAACTATCTCTCGTAAAAATTTCAGATTTATCCGTTTTGCGGTTTTCTCAAAACCGTGAACACAAAATTTGGGATATACTCGTACATACATACATACATACATATGCACCCTAACACCAACACACACAAAAAAGAAATTAGGTCAAAATGGGAAAATTGTACCAATCGTTTTCTTTTTTCATGAAACAGATAGTTTTCGTCATTTCCACCACAAACCCTTTCGTGAGATCGATTTTAATACCGCGTTTGCTAACAAAACTGGGTAAAAATTTGCTGGAGCAATGCAACTTGCATGCGTTGCTTTAAGTATATTTTTCGTATTTATGGCGCAAGGTGTTACGAACTTCTTTCATTAATTTAGGTCGTAGGTTTTGCTCAAAAGCTGAGACATAGTGAGAATACATCAGTATAAAAAAAAATGAACAAATTCAAAATGAAGACGTTTTAAAACATTTTTTCATATCAACAGTATCATAGGGACTAAGATACAGCCTGATAAATGTTTGTTTTTAAAACTCTCTTTAAATGGCCCATCGTGTATGGGTTTCATACATTTTACATTTTATCCTACTAATTTTTAAGAACTAATTCGTCAGTTAATTAGTGAAAAGGGGCACAGTAAGCGTTCTACCCAGGTACTGAGGCGTAGAAATATGCTACACCACTGTTTTGAGTGTTAGGTGGATGGTAAGTCATCAGTTCACAGGCGTTTTCATATCACTATTTTCAATATTTACTATGTATCTCTTTATACCTATGCATTCAATTTTTATTTTTGTGATAGGGAAGCAGTTCCCAACCTGGTTGCGGACCCCCGCAACCAGCTTCTGTGTTGACAAATTTGTTTTATATAGGTACAAATTTTCTGTGTGAGTGAATTTACTGGCGGGTCCACAAAATTAAGCATCGGCAAGTGAAAAAAGCTGGGAACAGCTGTGATGGAGTACTGATATTCATTCAAAAATTGATTCCAACCTCACTCTTTTTTCTAATTTTCTTGTATTTTTTTGGATTTTTTCTAACATTTTAATTTAGAAGGAAAATTTCAGAAATTTTTATACAAAAACCATCAAAACTTTCTTAACTATATAATCGATACTCTGAAATTGTACTTTCCCTAACACTGACAATAACTGAGCTGTAAAGTATAATAATTTATTTATATCGGTTGATAGTGAGCTAATTTATTATTTTGTTTCATGTAGTTCCCAAATTCATCTTTTTTTTTTTTCTGGAAATGTTTAAAATTAAATTATAAAAATTTTTCACTGTTAGTGTGATGACAACCTCGACTAAAACTGATTGATAAAACTCAAAACAATCAACATTTAATAATTTCAATAACAACAATTGTAATAAGTACAGATTATACTAATAGTTGTGGACTCGCCTATTGAGCCTCCTAAAAGTTATTTGTTATAAGAGACTAAGTAACTGAAATAGTTACCAGTGATGGTTATTAAAGTTTAAACGTTCTTCATGAAGTGGAATATTGAAGATTAAAGGTGTATATGACAAGTACAAACATGAACGTGCGATTGAGAGAGCTATATCAGCTGAGACATTCCAGAGTAGGGTCTGCATTCTGTTTACTATATTGATCGTCATAATTATATTCTACAGTATGGATGACAGTTTATTGATGTGACGATATATGAATATGAATATTAATGAGCAGAAATATATCGTTAAAGTTAGTTTGAGATGCATGTTTGAAATGTCGTTTGAAATGGGGATGCTCTTAAATTATATAAAAATTCAACACCATCCTTTCAGGGAGAGTTATGAGAACATATAAAAGCAAAAATAATTATGTGTTTAAAAAGTAGGTAGTTAAACTACAAAAAATGGAGAATAAACTGTAAGAAATCAGATGGTTAAAAATCAGTCAAAGGCAAAATTTTTAAGGATTCCGTATCAGCAAGAAAAATTACTGCTGGCACATCTACATGAAATGCTGAGAATATAGAATATTTAGAATCAAAAACTGACCAACTGTTTCGATATATTATACTAAAATAACATAGATGAAATTTGTTTTGGTAGTTGAGGGCTTTACCTTCAGACTGGTTAGCTCATAAATGATGCAGCTTTTAAACTGCCAGCTGAAGTTGACAAAAATGCTTTTCATGACGTAGGTGCAAGGTGTGGCGGGTCCCCACAATTATTATTTCATTTTTTTAATTTTTTAATTAAAAAAAAAATCATTTAATAACTTCCGTATGTAGGAATTCCATAGAACTTCACAACGCAAATTGTTCTGCATTTCCTTAACAATTCATTTTAAACATAATTTTTGCCCAGTATTCTGCCGAATACTTTCAGTTTTTTTTACTTTTTTATTGTGTAGAATAGCTAGAGTCATGAGCAAGGAATTCACACGATAGAAAGCAGTCTGCAGTTTTGTGTATTCACCAGCTTTGTACCACAAGTATGGGGGAGCCAATTTCTGTAAACACTGGCTAGTGTTCGTTGTTTACCGGCACCTCTTATACCTGGCTCCGTACACACACAGATGCACATACATAAGTAAATATGTATATGTATGTATTTGTGTTAAATTGCGTCGTATTTTGGAGATAATCTAATAAGGTGAATGCACTTGTCAACATGATGTAACTGGTGGAAGGTAAGTCTGAAGAACTTTTCTTTCTAACAGCACTTTTAATTTAAGGTTGAAAATTGCTGCTAAATTGAAAAAAATCATAATTTAAGTTTACTAAGAAAACGCAACAAGATTTAAGCAGGTACGGGCGCCTATACATCTATTTTGGGAAATTTTAAATCAAATTCGACCTCAAATTAAGAACTACAGTAGTTTTCGAAATTTTCTAAATTACGATATTTTTTATTCGCTTCAACGCAGCAGTATAATATATAGTGCACTTATCCACAATAGATCGATAGGTAGGCATACCTATAAATAATGTAGCTTACAAGGCACTCGTACAACGTAATTAATCGTCGCCTAATAGGATCCAATTTACACGATTTCGTTATCATTTTTATTGCAGTCATCAAGAGGGATTGGTTTTGGCTAGACTTTACGACAGTTCGATTGCGGAAACACGAAAAACCTCTCTCCACGTAAGAACGATTGCCCGTCGTAAATCTCCAGACGCAGTACCTTTAATGAATGGCGCGGCGGCGGCTGGAGAAACGGTAGAGTGGTTCACAGATGTCTGTGGATTATACATAATTATTATACGTGCTGGAAAAAAATACCGAATATATTTTGGCCTTTATGTCTCAAAAAGGTGTGAAACAACGTCATTATCTCCACAAATTATATTTTTGCTTATTTTCCCGAGTTGACAGTTTTTGAAAAAATGTATTCGATAGTTGATTTCATTAATTTTTTATATGTTTTATGTGGTGTAGCTTTAAATTATTTTAGTTAAGAACAACCGAACATTCCAAAAAAAAAAAAAAAATTAAAAAAATAAAAATGCAGTATAATGATATTATTATTTACTGACGAAAATTAAAAATTTACTGACGATAACTAAAAAACTGCTTTATTTCGGTGAGTACAATATATTATATAGGGTGTCTCATAAAGTTTTATCAATAGGTAGCTGCTTTGTAAACCTGTAGAACTCATTATATTTATTTTTTAATTGTGTTTCTGCCAGGCCAAATAGAGATGCTGATCAGGAGTTAATATAATTATTTTACAGATTGGAATTTGTTGAATTTAGTTTGTCTTTGAAGCTGGGATCATGTATTTAGACTTAATTAAATGATTGAATAAGTACATTTACTAAAATTGGTTTTTCTGCATGACTGCATCAATAGGAAGCGGTACCTATGTTTAAAAAATAGTACGTAGATAATGGTAATATGTGGTGTTATAATTTTATTTCATGATACGATAAAACCAAATAAAAAATATCTGCATTCATAAATAGGCTTTATGATTTATATTTTGAAGAAAAATTGTTGATCTCTGAAGAATAGCATTGTTTTAAAGATAATTTTTCATTTATTATAGCCACTTTCACTTTGACAGTGAATGATTTACTTTTTTCCATTTTTTTGCAATATTTCTTTTGAACTTCAATATCTCAATTTTTTTTGCTCTTGCCTTTCTTATCGGCTAATACTCTAATCAGTTTCTATAAGCTTATGTTAACCAAATTAGTGAAGGGCAAAAATCGATTATTCCAAATAATTGATATAAACCAACTGGTGAAAAATGCGGCAATCGATTAATCAGTTTTTCAAACACAAAATAATCTATCAATCTGAAAATTCAAAATTTGTGAAAAACGACTAAATGTAAACTGTTTCTAAATTATTCACGAAGCAGCAACAATAAATAAATATCTATTTAATTCAAATTGTTCAGCATGGTTCAATAATTAACAAGAGTGAAGAGCCATGTTATTAATAAAACACCGCCAAAATGCGACATAAGGAACTGTATAAAAGAAATAATCGATTACTTTGACCAAAATTGTTGAGACCACCAATCCTTCTCCCCTCTCACTCCTGCGAACACACGATCACACATCATATACATTTATTTATATCTATTCGCGGCTACACTGTTCCACCACCTCCGCCACTCATTCGTTCGTTTCCGTTAACGTTCGTTCATTACTCTAAAAATGTACTTTGCTTAAATTATGTAACTTCTTAAATAAACACTCGCTTCTTGGACGGAACTTTGCTTAAATCTTCCTTTCTTGTTACAACTCCGGTCCTCATCCTCTATATGGTAGCATCGCTCGGTAACAATCCTTGTACCTGAAACATTTTTTTTAGAAAAATAATAATTTAAATTTTTTATATTGTGAATTTTTGTGTTTAAGTCAATCTTTTAATATTTTTGTGAGTAATTGTGTTTTTAGTCAATTTTCGTAATTTTATTTTTGTGTTGGGTAACAAAGTTCCAACTTACCATTTTTTTTGTTTCGAGTCATAATTTTTGTTCTCGAAAATTTTATTTCACCTTGAATGCTGTAAACGTTCAATGAGTTTCGTCGTTTGCTGAAAAGGATTTGCCATGCTTGTGTACAATCCGGCCAAGTGTTTCGAAGGTTCCAGGACTCGTCCATTGCTCAGTTGTTTGGGAGCCCTGCTTGTGTTGCCCAAAAACTGGTAAATTCATTAGTGTCTGCCCTGTTTGTGTATGAAATAATTCGTCGAAGTCATTAACTGGTAATAAATCGCCTTGAGCCATCACAAATTGATCTGAAACCAACGTAAAAGCTTCAAATTCAACAACATCAAAATTGGTATTAATCATCTCCATCAAAATTCATCATTAGACACCCACAAAAACCTCAAAATTCAACTTAAATACTCACCGAAGTACGTCCTCCACCCAAAGCGCAGTTCAATCATCTTTCTTCAGAGCATCACCTTTGTAAATTCCAGTAAGCGAACCTGAAAACAAGAAAATCAACGCTAAAAAGGTATTACTTGAAAATTTTTCCGCTGAAAAAAGGTGATAAAAAATATATTTTTCATAATTTTTTCGCATTTTTTCATATATTTTTCGTGAATAATTTCGTATTTTTGCGTAACTTAACATTTTTGATTCAATATTTAACTTGCACATTTGAAAATATCGTTATTTTCAAATAATTTTGGCCTTTACAAAATTTTTCTAAGTGCAAATTTTGGCAAGTTGTGTGCAAATTTTTGCAGCCACTTTTGTCTTGGAGTGTACAACTCGTGACGTATGCACGGCTCGTTTCGTTCATTCGTTCGAACTTGTACATTAATCTTTTGTTAAGTGCAACGAACCTACGAACGCTTATCTTCGCCCATTCAATAAATACGTTGGCGCGGTTTTTCATTTTCAAACCACCATTTTGTTGCAACTTGAAAATTTTTGCTGTTGCACAATTTTGTCAAAAATTATTTAACGATCTTTTTTTTGAATTTAATTTCTCTTATTCGAATAAATAAACCAAATTAATTTCGTGCTCTATATTTTTTTTTTTTTTTTCATATTTTTTTTATTTTATTTATTTATTCGAAAATCTTATTTTTCCAAAAATTTTTTTTTACTATTTACATTTTTTTTTTCTTCTACTGTGAATTTTATTTTATTCTTTCGTGAAACTAGTTGAATTATTTTACATTACACCTGGTGATAAATCTATTTTTTTTCTTTTCAAATCACCTGCAATATTTTATTTTATTTTTTTTTTCATCTCGAATTATTTGTTTTGTTGGCATACAAATTCAAACGAAAAATTTCCCCTGTTATCCATAATTTTATTTCTTTCCTAATTCCCTTGGACAGAAAGTAGCTGATTTCATTTCACCCTCACCTTTCATTTTTTTTTATTGATTTTAATTAATCACCTTTTCGAATATTGAATTCTAATACGAATTATTTTGGGTTATAAAAGTCTTGTTATTTTATTTTTATTTTTTTTTATTGGGAAGCGTCCAATCTCAACTTTAACGTGTGTTGTCTCTTGCCCGCAGTGGACCTACTCGAGAAACACACAAGGACAATTTAAATACTATTGTTAAAAAATTTACATTGTTTGGTTATCACAGGTACAGCAATCCTAGTCTTGCGGCATTTGCTGGGGATTGACATCCGTTGTTCCTTTTTTTTTATTTATTTTTTAACTCTTTGAATTTTAGTCAATTTATTCATTATGAACACTGAAAATAATGATAGGATCTCGAATATCTTCCGTGGAAATGGCTATGAGGGATGGCATGCAACCGTCATCAGCACCCTTATAGGTAAAGGCTGCCATTCCACAATTTTTCCAACTGCTCGTGAAACTAGTTATATTTATACGTCATCGGAAGAACGCCTTTCATCTAAATGGCTCAAATTTTTTCAAACCCAGGAACGGGCTAAAGCCCATATCTTCGAAAGGCTTGACAAAAGAATTCTTCATCATGTCAAAACTTGCGATGTTGTTTCTCAAATTTTCGAAATTTTAGATGCTCGATACCGAAATCAGACAGCTACTAACATCATGGTTTTGAAGGCAAAATTTCAGTCCCTTCGCTTCGATCCAAGGAGAGGTACCATCCGTAGATTCTTGGAATATTTCTCAACCATTGTGGAAGAGCTACATGATGCTAATTACCCCCTATCGGAAGTAGATGAAATAGATCAATTAATGATGTCTTTGCCCGAAAAATTTGATACTGTCTTCTCAGAATTCCGCCAATTAGAAATAGAAAAACGAACTACTGTCAGACTTACAAAAATGATATTAGAAAAATGTGATCGTATCGAATATTCCAATAAAACTTTTCCCGGGTTTGATCAGCCCAAATCATCCTATCAACCGATGAACAATAATAGAAGAAATTTTAGAAATTTTCGTAATAATAATAATAACTCTAATTCCCCCAAACCAAATTACAATACAACGAGTTATTTAAACGATCACAGAAATAGCCAAAATAAACAAAATAGTTATCCTTCCAAAGATAACGTGTCCCAAATGGATGTTACATGTTTTAGATGTAACAAAAAAGGACACATGTCGAGGACATGCCCTAATGAGACATCTACTACAGGTAACACTCCACAAACCCAGAATCAGAACAGTAGCTCGAAACGCCAAACTTCAAATAACACGAGTCCCCAAAAAAAATCAGACGATAAATCCAATTTTCGTGTCAAATATTCTATGATGTTGCACTCAAATCTTAACCATTTAAGTTTTGATGACATCGACGATGAATTTCAATGGCCCAAGCCCCCTACAGTATCAAAATCCGCCCCCCCAAAAAATCAACTCCATACGATGTTATTAGATAATGGAGCAGATGATCATATGGTTAACGATATTTCAAAATTAAGAAACATACGCAAAGTTGACAATTCTCGTAGAGCACTTTGTGCTAAAAAAGGTGTATTTGTAAATCCCACTCACGTCGGATCTATGTATGTCAACGTCTGCAATTCTAATGCAGAATTTTCCACCATTCACTTAAAAGAAGTATATTATGATCCTGATTTAAGCCTTGATATCTGGTCAGGTGCTAAAATCATGGAGTCTGGCATATTCAAAATCATAACTGACACTGATCATGCAGACATTATAAATAAACATACTGGTGAAGTTACAATAACCACTCCAAAGAGAGGTTCCATATACTACATAGATTACGAGATAGCAGAAGAAGAAGATAATAAGGTCTATCAGGAGCTTGTTTGTATGCCTGTACCGAGTACGTCAACAGAACAGGAAGATCATATAGATGATCCACAACAAAATTTTGAAGAAATAAATGAGGCTGAAACAAGCAATCCACAAAGAGAGCAGGAAAACATTGACCACCCTCAAAATTTACAAGATACTGAAGTGGATACAGTCACTCAGGAGATTTATTCCGAATCAGAGGACGAACTAAATGGAGAGAGTGTCGGAATAAATAGAAAGCATAAAAAAAGCATTAACAAAACTAAAACACTTTGGCATAGAAGATTAGGTCATCTAAGTGGCAAAAGCCTAAAAGCCTTATCAAAAGTAGTTGTAGGTATGCCCCAAAACTTGGTCTTTAGGGATGATGACTTTGCCACTTGCAAAATATGTATCATGGTGTGAGGACTCGACCAACGAGAAGAATGGAAGTAATCTCATCAGACATCATGGGACCCTTTCAAGAGGCATATAATGGAGAGAAATTCATAATAACATTTATAGACCACTACTCAAAATATACTCTTGCCTTCCCCATACTTAGAAAATCCCAAGCCTTCGATAAATTTAAAGAGTATTATTTATCTTTTAACACAAAATTTCCCAATGATCCCATCTCTGTACTCAGAATGGATCAAGCCAAAGAATACTCCGACTCCAAAATGACACAATTCTGCTCCGAAAAAGGAATCACTTTAGATGATGGCGTGGCATATACCCCTGAGCTAAATGCAATAGCCGAAAGGCAAAACCGAACCTTACTCGAGAGAGTCAGAGCCATATTATATGACGCAAAAATTGATTTTAAATTATGGTCCACAATTGTATTAGCTGCCGCCCACATAATTAATAGAAGTCCGACCCGCGTCAATTTAGGGAATATGACACCCTATGAAAAATTATACGGGACTAAACCCGACATTTCCCATCTTCGAGTTTTTGGTGCTATTGCATATAAACATGTTCCTATAGAACAAAGACAGCAATCAGCAGTCAAAGCTAAGAAGAACGAAGAGGAGCATCTCGACCCAAAATTCCTGCTCCGAGCTCTTAAAACTATTCTGATCGGTTTTTCGAATGTAGGTTATCAGATACTAGATCCCATAAAAATGAAATCCTACAAATCCTGCGATGTTAAATTTGATGAGATGAAAACATTAGCCGATTTCACTAGTAAACCAGAGGAATTACAAGTAAAACCCTTAGAAGAGGAAATTGAGGCAATCTATAGGGTCAATGTACTAAAACAAGCCTCATCAGAAGACTTACTATTTATAGAAGATTGTATGCCGGTAAGTTTCAGTGACATTTTTCAGAATCCTTTTAAGAAAGAGTGGCTTAAAGCTATCAATGATGAACTGCAGTCAATGTCAGAACTTCACATGTGGAAAATTGTAGATCGTCCACCCAATGTCAAATCTATAGACACACGCTGGATATTCACGACCAAAGCCAATGAAAGAGGAGTAATGTGCCCAAAAGCTAGACTTGTTGCCAAAGGTTTTATGGACAGATCCGAATACACCATGACAGAAACCTATGCACCTGTCGTGCAACTCTGGCTAATTAGGTGGATCTTATCCGTAACGAACCTATTAAATCTACAACTTGTTCAATACGATGTCAATACAGCCTATCTGAACTCCAAAATTAAAAATGACATCTTTCTGCACATTCCCCAAGGTTGCAATGTCGAAAAATCAAAATTACTAAAACTTGAAAAATCTATCTATGGTCTTAAAACATCTAGTAAAAATTGGATTGAGTTACTGGATTCTCATCTTTCAACATCCAATTTTACCAAATCAAAAATCGACAGATGCGTCTATATACGTAAAGATGAATCAGATGGCATTTCCTTTATGATAATTTACGTAGACGATATCCTCCTTGCAACTAACAGACCCGAATGGAATAATGAAATAACTACCCATTTTGAAACTCGTTTCACTATGAAAGTAGTAAATAATCCATCCCATTTTGTAGGTTTTGAAATAGAAAGAAATCATGAATCACAAATAATAAAACTTACCCAAAAACAGCAAATTCAAAAGATTCTCCAAAAATTCAAATTATGTGATTCAAATCCTTCCAAAACGCCTATGGAGACAGGCCTCAAATTGAGCAAATCTGAAAGCACAGATAACAAAGAATACAGGTCTATGATTGGTGCACTATTATATGTATCTAGAGGCACAAGGCCAGACATATCCTTCTCAGTCAATTACCTGTCAAGATTCCAAAACTGTTCCGATGATACTAAAAAGAACTATGTATGGCGCATCATCCGGTACTTGAAATCAACAATGGATCTTGCACTTGTCTATAGATCAAATTCCGAAGGTATATCAGCTTATGTCGATGCATCCTATGCCCCCGACATTGACGATCAACCTATAAACATGACCGAATTGGAAAAAGGAAAATCTATAACCGGTTACCTAATTACCATGTATTGTGACCTTGTAAATTGGGGCGTTCATCGCCAAAATATTCATGCTTCGTCATCTACAGCAGCTGAATTGATCGCTCTTCACGATTCTTTTGAGGATATAGAACTTGCTTGGCTCCTCAATCGCGAATTCTTCTCAATTGACACTCCGGTAACTGTATACGAAGACAACATCTCTGTTATTCATGTCATCTCTGGAGGAGGTCAAAAACGTCTTCGAGCTCTCATGATTAAATGTTATGGACTCGCTCAAGCCTACAATGACAAAATATTCATTTTCAAACAAATAGCTACCGAAGACCAATTGGCTGACTTACTCACAAAAGCCTTATCTAGTAAGCAGCATATTTCACTTACCCATAAAATCCTAGAATCCCCAAATTGTGATCCATAAAATGTCAACTCCATTATCGAATTCATATCTGTAACACCACAAAACAAATTTTTTTATTAAAATAAACCTACTTTACCCATATTTACCTTACTTATTGCATGTTGTTTATCTTAATACCTAAATATCTAAATCAAAATAAATTTTTTTTTGCATGTTACCATACTTTACTATACCTTATATATATATATATATTAATTAATCAACATACTTACCATACTCGTCCAACTTAGTTACCATTTTATATATACACGTTTTCACCATTTTTTTTAATATATATTTTTGTTAAATTCATATTTTTGTAATAATGTAATTAAATGTAACAAACTCATAATTTTTAAACACTTTTGTACAACCCGCAATCGTGATCGGTTCAAAAGATTGTAGGGGGTTGTTGAGACCACCAATCCTTCTCCCCTCTCACTCCTGCGAACACACGATCACACATCATATACATTTATTTATATCTATTTGCGGCTACACTGTTCCACCACCTCCGCCACTCATTCGTTCGTTTCCGTTAACGTTCGTTCATTACTCTAAAAATGTACTTTGCTTAAATTATGTAACTTCTTAAATAAACACTCGCTTCTTGGACGGAACTTTGCTTAAATCTTCCTTTCTTGTTACAACTCCGGTCCTCATCCTCTATAAAAATAATAGACTAATCGATTAGTCGACTTACCTAAAAAATCAACTACTGTAAAAAAATCGATTTTTTCCAATTAATCCCCTATCACCAGTTGATAAGCTATTCAATAAAGCTTAAATTTATGACTTTAGCTTTTTACCTTGAAAATATCGTTTATGTTTATGATTTATGAATTTATTGACTCAAGCTTATGATTTAAAAAGTTTTTATGCGAGAAATTTTTAGTTTACCTATCTCAATTTTTTTGTTTTTAACTGTTTACACTTTACAGAATATATTGTGTCATGGGTGGATTGTGTTTATGTGATTGTAAATTTAAATTTTCATGTCTGTGAAATGGAAAAACGGAAATTTCCAAAATGCAGATATTTAAAAAAAAAAAATGAAAAAAAAAGAAAAAATTCTATAAATCAGCCAAAAAATATAGCTTATACTTACGGCTTATAGCTTATGGTACATTTGGTTTAAACGTACGGATGATTTAAACTGGTCAAAAATCTTTCGCTTATGACTTAAATCTTATAGTTTATGGTTGACGTACCATCCCTATATATCACTAAATGGAATGAATATTTTGAAGATAATTTAGTGATCGAAGAGTATGTTTTTTCCCACTATAATAAGAGAGAAATGTATTATAGTTTTGACTGTAACACAAGAAACAAAAAGTGAAAACTATATAACTATGATGACTTTGAAAAGGCAGTGAGATTTTTTAAAGAATTTTTTGAAGGCATATTTGTTCCGACAGTAACAGGCATAGAATTGTGAATTTTTCCAAAATGACGGTCATATTATCTGCGGCACATTAATTCTTTAATGTATAATTATATTATGTCAAGTATGTTTGCCATTCAAAATATTCGTGCGAATACAGAACATAAACTACTGAGTAACTGTGGTTTTGTGTTTTGTTTTCATTTAAATATACTATAACGGTCACGAGATAAAACAGTGCACGGCACTTTATGGACTTTTTTTTCTTTCTGTTTCCACGAACATAACACTGCGGAGACAAAATATTTTGAAATTGAACGCCAAAGCTGTAAACATTTAACATGTCAGCTCTTAAAGTGATGTAGAAGAACAGAAAAAAAAGTACGTATGTGAAAACGTGTATTTGTCACGCAAACGTACCTATCTTTCTTTCGTTTCTTTTAATTTATCCCACTATATATCTTAATGCATCAAGCTGGCACTGTATTTAAAAAGATACTTTTCCAAAATGCTACACGAAACCAAACATCGACTTCAACCCCACAATCATGTCCTCCAGGGAATGTATTTTTTGGGCAAAATTAGACGTTTAGTCGATGAAAACAAGAAGAGAAGTAGGTACAAATGTACGTATTTTCTGGTTTATATTTAGTTTCACTATCAGCATACGGCAATGTACGTATAAAAGTGATTCAATTTCGATTTTTTTTTTTTTTTTTTGAAATTCTATTTCCATGAAATCTACAAAACTACTCGACGGTGAGGTGGAACTGTTGAAAACATAAAGTGGAAGCGGGGTAACGAAAGTTAAGAGCTATTGGTGGGTGACGAGATTGTCAATATTTTTATGATCTTGCTGCTCTAACCATAACGTACATTAGTCTAATATTTATGATGCTGATTTCTGTTCAATGTTAAGTTTTTTCGAAACTATCGTAATAGCTATAGGATAGGAATATATTTGGAGAGATTTTTAGGACTGCCTACCGCGTATTTATAATCCAGAGAGGGTGAATTTGATTTATGTTGTTTTGAAAAGATTTACACCCTGTGCAAACTGAGAGAGGTAGCCCCTATACTTCAAAGAAGAGACAAGGTTGGTGTAACCTTTATGACTAAGTACCTATATATGCAGAATGAACTGCGTTTGAAACGTTTAGAAATGTTGAAGTAGATACAACCAAACAGAAATGGAAAAAAATCACCTAAAATAAAGCAATCATACCATTAATGACCATTTTGAACATTTTGTAAATAGAGTATATAATTATTTTTCATTTTAATTGACCATATTTTGTTGTAGGTACTATTTGACAACATTGCTAATTAGTCTACCAACCTAAATGAATTATGGTTACAAATTTTATGCAAAATTAGCACACTTTTCATTTCTTTAGAAAGTTGGATAACTTATATCAGAAAGAGTTAAAGAAATTTTTGGTGTACATAATTCCACTTTTTTGTCAAAATGAAACTTTTAGAATACCGCCATCTATATTGTCTCAATTGATCTGTTTTCCCTTCCTGTTAAAAAGTTAGCAATAGATCATAATTGATGATTGTAGGTAAAGTATTAGATTTTGTTACTGGTTGACCTAAAATTACGCAGTTTAATATTAGTGATGTATAATATCAATATTTTTTTCTATTTATAGTTTATGCATCATTAGGTAGCCGTTACGATTGTTAGGAACAACTGAATTCATATTTCCTGATATAATATCGATATTTTTTACCATCCATAGTTGTCGATAATAATTTTTCAGAAAAACTATAAATAGGTTATGCATCACTATTCAAAACTATTACATCTCTTTCAAAACTGTAAAAAATTAACAAAATTAGATTTTAATCTGCACCAAAATTGGTTGCATGTTACAATAAATTATAGTACATATTATTCATAAAAAATTTTGCAGATATTGGTCTAGTAATGGCAAACATTGATACGTTTGCATATCGATACGTATCAATATTTTGAAAAATTACATCTATACCCATTGATACGTATTAATACCGTTTCCATAAGTTCCACAATCAAGCTTTTCAAGCTCATCAACTTGTAAAAAATAATAACAATCTTCATATTTTGTAGGAATTTTTTATGAAAAATATCGATACGGTTACACATCAATATGTATCGATACGTACCTATCGATAAAACATAATCCCAACTAGTGTCACTACGAATCGTTATACATCGATATTTTTTCCATTACTGCGTTGGTAAAAAATTAATCCTTTTATAGCAGAAATAAAAAAAAATTTTTTTTTAATTAAAACTGCCCAAAAACATGAATGATTGGATCTTTGAAAAAGTTTGGGATATTGTGAAAGATGTCTAAAATGATCAAATTCATGAGGGAAGTGTCACAACTGAAAAACAATCAATTTTCCTAATAATAACAATTAGATTATTATAATTCAAATAGTAGATATCGTCCGTTATCTAAATATAATTACTTTTAGATGCAGTGCACTTCATATTGTATCAGATAAAATAAATTTAATTTTTTCATTTAAAAATATTTTTTTCTCATGGGATTTAACATGTATATGGTACCCCACCCTCAATACCACGGTACACAAGGGTACTGAACCATGGAACAAAAAAGGTTACCCCCTTTATGATGGAATTCAAAAAAAATTATCACATGTTAATTATTTGTTTTGGTTTTGTTTTGTAGAAGAAGGTTTGTTTTTTTCAAATTTATTGATCTCAAATTTTTAACGCAATTCTAGCCTACACCAGATGCATAAAGGAAAAAAAGTGTTCCATGGTACCCCAGTCTCCCCTATCATGGTAATGAAAAAATCTTATACAGTATTCACTAGTTACATCATCTAGCCAATATCCGTACACTTTTAAGCCAAGTAATTATGTAAATGTGTATTCTAAGAAAAATTTGCATTGTTTATGGGTAGATAACCACTTCGAATTTAGGTGGGTAATTATGCAACCTATTATGGGATGACAGAATGGTTGTTGTCCTGAGAGGAATTGAGTTCATCCAAAGACGATCTCGACGATAATAAAAATTAGTGATTTTGATTATCTCAAAATGAGGAATTTTATTATGATAAAATTAACTTTGTATATGAAAAAATGCAGTATTAAAAATAAAAGCTTAAAATGAGAACTTTTTTAGATTTGTGAACATGACCAGTAAAATCAAAAAGAAGTATTACAAAAATATAAGACGTTAACTCAAACATTCTCATAGGTTAAGCAAAGTAAAAGTTAGATATTAGCTCTATCATTTCCAAAGTAGAAGTGATTTTTGTATCAAATTGGATATTCTAAATTAGCCAGCATTTGGAGTTTTTTCCCCAGATGAAGTTAGGTGGCTGCCATTAGGGGAGTAAGCGAGGCTGTCAAAACCCTGATTTATTGGAAGTATTTCCCGAGATTTTGGTACGTTTGGGGGTAAAAATTGAGTAGCCAGGTCCCATAGGGCACCAGTGGATACATGTACTTCTGTGTAAATTACAAAGAGATTCAACCAGAAATGTACTCAATATTTAATTCGATTCAACTTAAACTAATTTTTTGCACACTGTTTTTCAGCGTTTACCTAGATTTGTATTATTAGAAGAATATAGGAAAACCGCAGAAAAACAGTAGGTGTTCTGGTTAGTCCAGTAGAAGTGTTCGCCTAAGAGTGTCAATTTTGACAGGTTGTAAAGTATTCATTTTATTGCTTTCCATAAGTCGATATAGGATGATTTTGATCGTATGGTAGAAAATGGCAGGTGCTATAATGTACGAGCAAGAGCAGCGACATCGTATCGGGAAACCTTTGGGATCTAAAATCCATACGTGTACGTACCATTAGGAAGGGTAAAGTGTGGTACTATGGTACAAAATAAAATTTTCATTTTGATAGTTTAGTGAATACTCTGTACATACTATAACTACGTATGGTCCAGCAAAGAGAAATTTTTTATATGGAAAAATTAGAATAATTTATATTTCTCAACTAATTACGTACTAAAAGTCATATTTTCCCCACCACTAGTGGCCACAAATACGGAGATGAATATGTCTCCCAAAACTGATTTTCGCGTTCATCTCAAAAAAATGATTTTGTTTTTAAATAGTAGGTATAAAAATGAAAATATTTGACACTAAATTTCCTTTAAAAAAGGTTACATTTACTTTAGTTATTTGACATCCCTCACCACAGCTAAATGAGCGCAAAAGATCGCATATTTTTGTTATGCACTTTAAGAAAGACCTCGCAAATATTGCTACATTGCGGCAATAACTTTAACTCATGATGACACAATACTCAGTAGTTAAGATGGATTCATTTTTGCATTGGTAGGAGGACAAGCGATCCCAGTTGTTTTTTTTTTCCAATTGCGAAATTTTTTCATTTCAAGATTCAAATTTTGAATATACTATAGCAGGTAATCTCCCAATCTAGAAGACTAGTTTAGTAATGTATATGTAAAATACCTATAGCCTATCAAGAGATACGCGGTGAAAATTTTAATTACCTATACTTACATACAATTATTACATTTAATTTATTTTTCAGAAAGTTTATTCACTCAGTTATATTCACATTGGGAAATATTATAAATATCTAACAATGTTACAATATTTTCTTATCAAAGAATAATATAGTTTATGAAATACGTAGGTACCGTGGGTAAAAGTGCGTACGTCAACACTTTGAATTATCTATCGTTTTTGAAAGTTTAAAATAAAGATCAAACCAAAATGACAAAGTCGAGAAATAAGTTTAGGCACATACATATACATATATACGCCTACAGACTCAGAGGATCAACATGTACAAAAAATCTACTTGACATCAGTCCCTCCTCGATCTACTAATTTTCCTGCAATCCATGTCACGTTTTGATCATCGAATTCAAACCAAAATGAAAAAAGAAAATACGAAAAAAGAAGGGAAAAGAAGAAGGAGAAAATAATAAAAAAATATACCGGTCTAAACGACGATTTATTAGAATCAGGTTCAGGGGCGTAAAACTTCTTCAGCACTTCGGCTTTGCAAAGAGTTACTACAACTTTCAGATGAAGAGAAAACATTCGTCTGTAAGTTTTGGCACCGAACGAAACGTTTAGGAATGATTTGTCGGTTAGGAATTGCTCAAGGTCACTCATCAATGTCTCCAACTTGGGACGAAGTGCTTCGATAGCTTTGCATCCGGTCTGAAATTCCACGAGATACTTGCTATCCGGCGTTTCTACGTGGTGTACTTTTTCGATGGCTTCAACCAAACTTTTTTCCAGCACGTTAAATTCGTCAATTAATTTCCAGTAACTCATGTCCAACGCGACGATTTTTGCGAATCGAATGCGATTAATATCGTATGTACCTACTTGGAGGAAATTCAACTGTGACGAAGATTAATCAGGAACCGCAGTCAAATTAAAAATTCTGCCAGAGATTAGCTAAAATCAACGAAACCGAACTATGGTTCCATTCATCTGCCTATTCAAATCTGAAATTTGTACATTTCAAATTATTGTAGAAAATTCACCGCTAGGTAGTAAATTCGACGTAGATAAATATTCGACTGGCATCATATAAGAAATTATTGAGGGCAGAGAATTTGAATAATCTAATAAAATTATACCTTATCAATCTTACCGTCGGAATTATCTCGTGTTTACATGCAAAATATTTGTTCCTTTTACGTTCACCAAGTTATAATGAACACAAACCATTGCCACGTTATTTGTATGAAAGAATTATTGACAATGAAGATGAAAAACTGCAGGGAGTAAGTAAAGATTCACTACTTGAGTAAAATTTTATCAGTGACTCTCATGTATAAGTTACCTATAGGATAAACCTGGTCAAACGAGTACTTAGGTCCTACTCAGTGTTAAGAAACATTCTAGAATACAGGTGATAGACAAATATATTCGAACACACAGGCGATATTATTTTATTTTATAAACAATATCCTTGAATTTCTTTTACTTGTCTTCTTTATAACTGTTTAATGGTTTTATATACAGACAAAACCTAATGGTATTTGATGACCTCAATTACCCTGGTTCCTCAAATATACAAATCCCTCTATTTCACTTAATCCCTACTTCACACTAACCACTATGTAAACATGTATCCCTAAAAACATATATAAACTCATGTTTTGAAAGAATTTTATTATATTGTGAGTTTACTCTTTTGTGTTTGAAATGTTTTATTTAAAGTCTGATTCGTGAAAGGTAAGGTCCACCATAAGAGTGTTGATAATAAACTACTTAAATAATCAATATTCAGAGACATTAATATACTGCAGTCTTGATATTGATATTCTTGTGTAAGGTATAACTCAATAAAGAGTATCTACGAGGTACAACAAAGCTCTTTCATGCTATTACAGCACAATCAAACAGAATCAGAAAATTTTGTTTCATATACCTATTGTTGGAAATCAATTTTTCTTACAATTTCACTTAAAAATTGACCAATCATAAAACATGACCATTTTGAAGATTTGGCAAAAGAAGTTTCATTACTATTATATTTTTGCATTATTATTGGCAATATTTAGCTGTAGTATTGACAAAACAATTGAATTGTAAATAATGGTCAAAAAAATTATTACACTTTTCATCATTAGTTGGTAGAAGTTGACGTAGATATAAACAAAACTTGAAAAGTTCCTGGCTGTAGTCTATGTCCTACGTTTATAAAATCAATTATTTAATATAATCAGACGAGCAGCAGTTTTTTTCTCATAAGATAGGTATATCTTCTTCAAAGATTACTTTTGTCTAAAAGATTGTGTCCAATGGTGGATCCAGAACATCATTTTTTTGGGGGGGAGGGAGAAAAAAATTTTTTTGTGAGTTGAACTTTTTAGTTTTTTTTTTTTGCTCTTCAACTAATTTTTAAAATTTTCATCTGAATTTTGCGTACTTATTTCATTTTATTCATTTTTCTGGCATTTGGAAGAAATTTCTCCATTTCCTACTGAACATGCCACTGATTGTGTATCAGTTGGAAAAACTAATAGCTAAACGTAAACTCCTATAATAATTCAATCTCTAATGCCTTCAGCTATGGTAGTCATATTGTTCTGAAAAGTTTTTAATTATTATTATAAATAGGTAGCTATAGTTTCTTACAGTTAAATGTGTAAGAACCTACTGATAACTAGTGGGCATAACCCATGGTCTCCTGCGCGCCTGGCAGGCAAACAGGACACTTGTCATCTGAAGGAAAGTAGGCAGACCACCAACTGGGCTGAGGAGGTTGCCGGCAGTTGTTGTTGTACCTTGTGAGTGAGATAGGTGAGTGATAACGTATATTTTATGGTCCCATGGATGTTAAACACACTTTAACACATTACAAAAGTGCCCTAACCACAGTGTCTCTGTCACTACAATAACTACATAGGTACTTAGCTAAATTCATATTGTCAAACATTCTCCAGAAGATCAACTGTACAGATCAACTCTGAAGCAAGATGAATTTCCAGTATCTAAAATTACCTTTTTGTAAAAACTGACATTTGAAAAGTAAAATTTTGCGCATGCGCAGGTTGAGACTTGATTAGATTATTAAATAGCTGTCTTTGCTGCACATGCGCACTATGTTTTATCCAACGTTTCAAAACTTTGGCCCTTTGTAAATTTGTAAAAACATGATTTTCAAGTGACCATTGCTATTGAACACATTTCAGTTTTGAAACAAACAACTCATATTTCACTCAAAGATTCCTCAGCCTATTCTATTTCTTTCAGTGATTTCTCAGCTGTTATTTAAGCAAGACAGCTGGGGTTTGTATTGCTGGAATAAGGAGAAAATTTTCTCCAATCTGCTTTCTATATGATTTTTTAATCCTCTTTAGCTGCTTGCAAATAAACGAAAGAAAAAAATTAAAATTAATTCAAAATTAACCATTTTTTGGAATCTGGGAACTTCTCCTCTTTCAATTAATATTTTGTTAGCCTCTGTTTAAGCTGGAAAGTTGAGATAGATACGACTGGAAAGAAAAGAAAACTGGAACAAATCTTCAATTATTGATCAAAACTAGTATTCATTCTTAGCTACTTGAAAATAATAAAAAAAAAAAAAAAACGTAAATCAATGACAAATTGGCCATTTTTGTACTTTTTAGATACCATTCTAAAAAATTTTTTCTTGGTGAAAAGAGAAAAAATTTAATTTTAGGGCAGCAGTGTTGCAAAAAATAGTGTGTGACACTTGTGCATAGTAGGTGATTATTGTTACTCATGTAATTTATATCACTCACTTTCAGCTCCTGCTGCAAAAACACACTCGTAGCAAAATCACCTACTTTACGCATTTGTATCAGAAATAACGATTGTATCTAATATTTTCTCTTACAGAGGCAACAAAATGGCGGATAAAATTCTATACCCACGTGGTACTTCATATTTAAAAATCTACGACTAAAATAAAAATTTGCAAGTCAAGAAAAATTTAGAACGCCGAGTATAGGATAGGTACCTACCATACTGGACTGTATTATGGGTGGAAGTGTAAAATATAGATAATTATACAGTAAGTTGGTAACCATTGAATTTATTTAGCAGACAGTTTATTCACATAAGACTATATAAACTCACAAAACCAGCCACAAAATTGCTAGTGTTTGCCCAGGTTTTGGCTTCTATGCATGTAAGTATGAAGTAGCAGAACACACAAATGGCTGTTGGTTACCTTCTTATTGAGAATACTTCTTCACAACAATGTATTCCACATTGTGTTATAAATTTATAATTATATTTTAGGGGAAAAAAAATACGTTCCTCACATAAATCAACTGTCAAAAACATGAGTAGTCATCCTCATGCTGGATCTTTGCAAAAAAGAGTAGCACTCGACGTATTTCATTGCAATGTTTACAAAATTTTTCACAGAAAAAGTTCACCTATAAAAAACTCCATTTTTCATATTTTTATTAGGTAAAAATGGAGGTTGATCAAAGTGCTGTAAGCCTGTAATTAATTAAAAAACACAAGTGATTCGAATCACAAATCTTCTTCAACCCCAAAAAAGGATTTAAATCACTTTTTTTTTACAAATAAGGCCCTACTATTAATTTTGAAAACTTCTCTTTCTTTTGGATTTTTCCTAACAAATAAGCTAATTTTAAGAACTAAGAACCTTTTAAGTAAGCTAGCTTCTATACTGATAACTATGATGTGTGCAAAGAGTTAACAATGTTTATCTGTAAATTTATAACTAATGATAATGTTTTTAGAAATTTTCTGAGAAATGCAACTCATGCAATTGCAACTATTCTCTGCATGGTTGCCAACTTTTTAGCCAATTTGAATAGAAATTTATAGATGATGTGAAAAAAGAAAAAAGATTTAATCGGGTTTGATCTGAGTGAATAATTTTTCAAACTAGGCTGAAATTAATTCAGTCAGTTTGATTTGAAGTTATTAAATTCGAGAGTAAGTGAAGAGTTTTATATTATAAAAGTAGAAAATTTGTTTTAGAGAGTTAATGGAATTGAATAGAAGTATTTGTTTCATTCCCAACCCCTGTTGAAAACAGATGAAAAAAGACCTATGGCACATGTGCAGTAAACCAATGTCCATTGTACGGCTTCAGAATTATGACACATTTTGTTAACATTGATAAGATAGGGCTGCTGGGTTATGGTTATCCAGTATTAAATGATCGAAGAATGTAATGTGGATTTTATTTTTTATCAGTTTAGTTTATCATATTGTTACAATTATCACCGTATTAAGGGCTAGTGCCACTGTAGAGCATATTATTCTTGCCTCTCTGACAAAGGCGTAGAAAATAAAGGTCCATGGTATCTAGGACTCCTTCTTTAGCCAAGAAAAAACGGTTTGTCTTTGGAAATGGTGGAGGAGTTTCAGAGGAGAAGCCAGAGAATATGTGTTTATGAATGAAGCTATCTATCTGGTACTAGGGGACTATAAAATACAGACATACCAAACTGGCCATTTTGTTTCTAAGTTAATTAAAAAAAATATTAGTCCCAGTTGTGCAAATTTAGCACATGTTGGTATTATACTCATTGTTTGAGTACTTGTTGGCAACACTGGTTCTATTGTAGTTACAAATATTTTCTCAACATTTTTCTTGTTTGTCATTCTATCCAGTGTTCTTAGAGTTAACATGTCCTCTATTACTCTTTTATAATAAATTATTATTTGATGCGGTACTAGAGTGTTTTATATTTATTATTATATCTAGTTTTCTACTACTTTATTTCATAGTACAATACTTCAATAAAATTAATGGACATACTGCCCTTGATGTCCAATAGCACAAAAGATCCATATCTTCATTGGTATGAGTAGTATCCATAATTATTCAAATTGTGTGATTGCGCCCCCGATTAATTGCATTAATATTGATGAAAAAGAGTGATAGCCTGATGTTCCACTTTTGTTTCATTGAAGAATGAAAAATTTTCAGTTTAAAAATACACTAAAGCGGAAAAAATTTGTAAATTTTTTTACAAAACTGGTAATTATTTGAAATTTGTTAAACTTAATCTGTTTCAATCAGAAATTGTACTCTTGAAACAAGGGGACTCATAGGTAAACCATAAAAACAGAAAAGGAATAAAATTGTGGGTTTGGTATGCCTGTATTTCATAGTTGTCTTAATGTACAATAAATTCATTCTCAACAACCATTTAATATTCAGTGGATATAGTTGTTTTCAAGACTCTCTGAAGGGAAGAGGAGCTTCTGGAAAAAATGAGTGGAACCTTTTTTGTAGAAAGTTTTGTGCTAAACAATTTCATACGAACCTATTTTTGTCACAAAATTAAAATTTGTGGAGAAAAACGTGAAAAACCAAATTTTAGAGATGTGGCGGGTGCAACTTTTAGTATATTATTCTGAGGATGTATCCAACAACCAGATACAGTCAATGTTTGAGTGCCAAAATTTCTTTTTTTTTGTAAGATTTGACTTGACTAAATAGACTATGCACAAGTGTTTTAACTCGGGACTAGTTGAGGAAAGAGCTAACAGTTAAGGATAAGTTAAACTACAAGATTAATTAAAATTGTCAACCTGAAACGAGTTTATTATATGAAAATATAGTCTTTCAGAAGTTTTGGGACAAGTTGATTTGTAGGAAATCAATGATTTTGCAAGGGGGACAAATTTGATGATTGCGTTTGGGGATGAGCTTTGTAATGCCCAAGGTGCCTAAGTACCTACTCTAACAAACATCTTTTATGTACAAAGTGAAATCATTATATGTGCTGGCAACTTTGCCTATGATTGATTGATAAACTCAAAACAATTATTAGACTAAGTTCCAATCAACATTTAATGACTTCAATAACAAATTATAATTTAATAAAGTGCAGATTATACTAACAGTTGCGAACTCTCTTGTTGAGCTCCTTAACAGTTGATGATTACAAGAGACTGTGTAATTAAAATAGTTACTAGAGATGGTTACTAAAGAAGATGACTGTTCAAAGGTTCTTCACAGAGTGAAGTTTACATTTCATATACTCTAATTATGTTAACGACAAATTTGCAAGCAGATGAATACAAAATAGTGGTGAGAGATGAATGATGTCATGATTGACCAATGAGATGATTGATTATCCTCCCACTAATTATGCAGCTTGGTCTAGATAGTTCTTCTAGAAGATTTGAAAAGATTCCAGGAAAGTATAAGTATTGTTTTGGGTGATTCATACCTTTTCCCTTTTAATTGTAAGGTGTCAGTCAATTGAAGGTTATGACAGGTGCGGACATGAATGTACAAGTGAGAGAGTTATTTTGTATGATGTAATAACATTCCTATGTGGCATGTGTTCTGTTTACTGAGTCATAAGGGTGAATGACCATTGATTGATGTGATGGCATAAAAATATGAATGTTAATGAGTAGAAATATATTGTTACATTACACTACTAATATTGATTTAATACAAATAAATAAAGATTACCTACTAAAATGTCCAGGCAACTTTTTATGATCAACTTGGTTATTGAGTTCATGCAGAAAGAGGTTTATTCGAACTTTAATATTAAATTCTAAAAAATCTATTGGAATTAAAATAAAAATCCAGTCCCTAGTAGATCTACACGTTGCTAGAGAAATTTTAAAAGGATAATTTTTCTCTTTTTAGCACATTTTTTATTGTTTTTTTTTGAAGTAGGTTCTATTTTTTGAAAAAAATTAATAACGTACCATAACGCTTTTTCATTTCCTTTTAATTCCAGTAGATTTTACTGTAGAAATTTTAAAATAGTTGTATTTTTCTCTTTTCAGGGCATTTTTATTAGTTTTTTGAAGTTTGTTAGATTTTTTGTTGAAAATGTTGTTTTCTATGATTTTTTGTTTCTATCATTACCGGCATTACTACTTTAAACCAACATTTTTTTATTTACAGATACCTAACTCAAAACTAACCTACTTCATTGTTTCTAAAAAAAACTGAATGGGACTACTGAAGGATTATCTTCTATCAATAAGAAAATGTTCATCAAAATGGGTGACCAGGTTGACAATAACTGTTACACTCTGGAATAAACAAAAAAAAAAAAATACATTTGTACACATCACACATCAAATTGATAACCTCTTCATTTTTTGAAATCAGTTAAAACACATTACTTAAATTTTTCATTTTTTCACCTTTTTCACAATTTTTTCAGCTTGTGCAATTTTTTTTTCCATTCAATTTGTAGAGCAATGTCGGTTCATTTTTCGTAACTTTTGTTTTTTATTTTATAATAACAGCATCTTTATTAGAATACCGTAATCCCTAATTTATTTGAACAAAAACTATCAGGTAATGTGGTGGGGCAACAAATTGTGAATTCTGTGAATTCCTTTTCACAAGACGGAACGAGAGATTCAAATTTTAATGCACCAAATCTCATTTTCCTGTGGTGCGTCTAAATGTGAATCGCCTTATGGGTACGCTTCGAAAGTACAAAAGGCTTATCACAAACATTTTGTAAATTATTTATAGTTTTTCTCAATTTTTGTACTTTACACAATCATTTCTTGGAGTTATATACAATAGGGTACCAGACATGATTTTCAGTAAACATATTTTCAAATTCTTTAAAAAAAATAAAAAATATCAGTAAAAACCACATTAAAATTGGTTGGATAGAATGGGAGAAAATGAATGGTAAAGTTGAGTTGTCAAAAAACGTTGTGATATTTTTTTAGCAGTGGGTGTGATGTCATAGAATTGACACATCAGCAAACTTTTCACCTCTTTCACAGGTTTTTCATTCATTCATTCCTCACTTTCCTGTGTTTGAACATTGGTTTAGTTAAGCTCATCAATTTATAAAGTTCATGGTGACTCTGAGGGAGGGGATGAAAGGATGTGCACTTGCTTCCCCCACCCCTTTATTTATAGACAAATTCAAAACATTGAAAAACAATAAAAACTAAGAAAATCAAAAACCAATCATTCCTTATTTGTTTTTATATTAGAGCACAACCTTGGAAAAAATTTTTGGTGGTGCCTGGGGAGTTATTTACTTTGAGGGCTGAGTTCATATTTGCAATCCATTTTTAGATTTAACCCTTCATTTAGCCCCCTGTAGCCCAAGAAATGGAATTAAGATAATATTCTTGGATGTTATTGAGTGATACATTGATAATATTGTTTTTTGAGACTCTGAGTTTACATTTATAATCCATTTTTAGATTGAACCCTTCCTTGGCCCCCTGTGACCCCTAACAGGCGGTTAAGATAATATTCTTTGATATTATTGAGTGATATATCATAAATAATGTTTTTTGAGGCACTGAGATTATATTTATAACCAATTTTTAAATTGAACCACTTTTTTTCTTCCTGTGGCCCCAAAAAAGGGATTGCAATTATATCTTCACCTATTATTGAGTGATTTATTATGTATTGGATGCCCATGTTTTTTGAGACTGACAAAAAACAACAAAATTCAGTAAAACCACTTGCCCAGCTTACTTGTGAGAAAAATAAGATTTTTGTATTTATACTCATAAACTTGTAAAACATTATAAACAATATATCACACAATAAAATGTGAAAAGTTAAAATTAGTTAATTATATCTGAACCACTTTGGATCACATTATAAGGAGTTGAATGAAGAAATACATGTCAAAATAAAACTTCAAGTCTAAAAAAATTACCAACAATGTATCACACAATATAATGGGAAATTCAAAATTATCCCATTTCAAAGCCCCTGTGGGATCACATAATGGGTAAAATTAAGAAATTACGTCAAATTCAAAATTAGTAGCTAAAAAACTATTACCAATGATGAATTACACTACAAAATATGAAAAGTCAAAATTTCCCCTCATTTTGAGGCTTGGGGGTCAAAAATGAGTCAAATGAATAAAATAATGTCAAATTTGAACTTGGTACCTCAAGAAACATTACAAATGATGTATTACATACTAAAATGTAAAAAAACAAAATTGGGCCCTTTTTTGAGTCCCTTTGGGTCAAAATATTGATCAAATTAAAAAACTTAAGGTCCAATTTAAACTCAGTACCTCAAAAAATATTTTTTTAAAAGCATAAACAAACAATATTATACCACCTTTGTGTTGAGTTGGATAATTTCAGTGTATATATGTTGAAAGTTCCAAGAAAATGAATTTTTGGCCCATATCTGCTGCCCCTTTCTTATTTTTGGGATTTCAAAAAAAAAAAAAATTAGATATGATACTCAAGCATCCTCATAGCAATTTTCAACCTTCTACCTCAATGGGAAGTACAAAAAATAAATACAGATAGAAACCCAAACTTATTGAATCTTATTTATTTAGGTGATAATTTAGACTTTGAGCTTTCTGTTCCAAAAGTTTTCTTGGGTCCTGAAATGAAATGTGCGCTTACCCTTGCTTCAAAGTCATTTTTTCAAGTGAATTTTGTTCAGTAAATTTTCACCGAAAACCTACTTAAAAATGAAGTATTAATGAGATGTATTGAAACCAGCAACCTCAGATAATGAAAAATACAAAAACGTCAATTCTATGACATCACAACAACAGGGTACGCATCGAGGTACCGTTTTTGGTGCAGCACAACTTTGACATCTTATATCTTCCTTTCTATTTAATATTTTTCAAAAAAATTTTAGAACCTTCATTCACAGGCCTTAGACTATCTCTCCCATTAATTTCAAGTAATTTTGAGAGTCATGTCCGGTACCCTATTATATAGGTGGTCGGTCTTGGTCATGGTCTTATATAACTTCAATTGCAACATTTAGATTAATGTTTGACTTAATGGATTGTATTTTGTTTCCCTGGTTAAAGGAAATTTTTGAGAGAAAAAAGAAACAAAAAACTTTCCTTAAATTATTGATTTAATAGAAGAATGTTTAAATTAGGAATCAAATTTACCAAATTTTCAAACAGTACCTATTGAAAGTCAGGGCTAAAATTATTCAGGTTTCAGAGTGCACAAATTTTCTCGAGGCAAAAGATTAGGTATGTGATTAAGAATTGACAACAGAAAGTAATTTTTTAATTTCTCTTCGCTCTTTTTAAACATTTACATTTAAAGTCAAAAGAAAAAGCAAGAAAAAAGTGAAAAATCTTATTTTTGTTAAAAATTTGGATATTAACATGGTTGGAAAAACAAAATGGAGTATGAAGTACCCATTTTGGTCCAAATGGAAGAGTTTTCTTTTTCTTAAAAAGAGTACCTACATTTGTGCACCCTGCTGCTTATTATTAGTAGTTACACTCATGCACATAATATTAATTTGTGAAATAAGAAGACGTATAAAAAAATCATCAGTATAATTTATTGTAAAAATCAACAAAATACTAAAACAGAACCGATATATTCGTTACCATAACCACTCTTCCTCTCCATTCGTACGAATAAATAAAATTAATTTTTCTCATCGATTTCGACGAACGACCAAACAAAATTAAAAACAGCAACTAAGACGATTACCCTTAAGAAGAAAATCATTTGTCTCTGTGCCTCTCTGAAGAACCTCTGACGCATTTTCTTCAGTTTTAATTTTTCCGCCTCTGCCTCCAGATCCATTGCGTTAAACCAAATTATCATCTCTCCCACTTTAACCTGCAAATCCATCAATCGTAACAATGTTTCAACTTCGAGAAGGTCTTCCAGCATTATCTGGACCGAATTTACGTATCTTTTTCGTGCTTTCGTCGTCGTGTCTTTCAATCGAGGATAGAATATTTTCAGCAATTTACTCGTATGCCTCATCACAGTCGATGAATATTGTTTCGAGTTTACATTGTCACGGTCGATACTGATGTATGGTGCCACAAACTTACTCATTGCTCTGTATGTTAGTTCTAATTTATGCACATGTTGGTTCATCATAATTTCGATAGTATTCTTATGTAGGTAGCTACAGATTCGGACGATGATAATGTTAAATTGAAATATTTCACGTATTAAATTCAATACCTATAAGTACCTACTTACGTTATCACATTTAACTGCGCGAATGTAACATAAATTTTGCTAGGCTGGAGTAATTACATATTTTACTCACTCGAATTGAATTATTAAAATACTCACGAAGAAAATAAATACACTCAACAAGCAAATGAATTAATATTAGAGGCACTAATCAATGTTACCAGATCAAAATATCAAAAATCCGCCGGTGGGCATTGTATAAAATTCGCTTTGAGCCAAAATAATCCGCCATTGTTTTCAAATAATGTTATTTCCTTCTATAACGTTCGGTACACTTTTTTCTTTCTTAAAGCTTTGAAAAACTGATTTTTTGTCCCCGGCTCAGCAATAGATTAGAAGATTTAACCCCTAAGGTTTATAATGAAATGTTTCAAAATGTAAAGAAAAGTATAGAGGGCGCTAACTCCACTTGTCTATCAAATTTTATTTATTTTTATAATAAAATAGAAAGATTAAATAACTTTAGGTTTTTGTCATTCTTATTTTTAGACAATTTAATGGCTCAAAAACAACGAACATCCATCAAAACTGACAAAAATTCACCCATTTAGAAAAATTCGCCCAATAATCCGTCTGTTGGCAACACTGGGCCCTATTCGTTCGTTTTCATTGTGGTCCCTATCTCCACTTTACTATACCTAGACGACTCATTTAAAATACATAGGAAATATGCGTTTTTACCCGAATTTTTGGCCATAATTCTCTTATTTATTGAGATAGCTAGGTACTTGTGGGGACTCACACGTATGAGGGATAGGGGCTCGGACCCCTCGACGACAGTCACCGTCCCAAAGGGCAGGCAAATATTTGTCCTTGTGACGTAAAACACACAAATTACGTTCGATCGTAATTACCTGCAAGTACATACAGGTAATATACGAGTACCGAAATGTGACAATAGAATGATGTCACAATCCGTACACAAACTGACCAATCATCTCTTATCATAATAGGGGATGATGTAACCGGGCCATTCTCATCAACGTACATATTCTTTACGTACGTGTGTTTGTGTGCGTGTAAATAAGTCAGTATATAAACCGTCCAAACCGGCTCTAAAATCGCCAGTGTTCGCCTTGGTTTTGGTTTACCTGTATGTTATATACGAAGTGGCTGAACACGCTTAAATTCTGTTGAATTTACCTTCTGGTGAGAATACTTTCTCACAACAAGGAATTCCACAGAAAAGAAGATGAAATAGTGTATCAAATTGGTTTAATTTAATGTAATCAGTAAACTTAACTGTAAAGACAAGTGATGATAAGGTTTAAAAATAGTAAATTCACGAAAATGAGTAGTTATAATTGATTCTCTTTAGGGTTACGTTTACTGATAACGTTAAATTAAGCCAATTTGATACACTATTTCATCTTCTTTTTCAATTTTTTCAGCTTCTAAGGGCTTAAACTTCTTGTTTTTTGGCTCATTTTTTTTTTGGAACCTCCTCTAAAATTTCGTTTATTACAAAAAAAGTACCTAGCTATCTCAATAAATAAGAGAATTATGGCCAAAAATTCGGGTAAAAACGCATATTTCTCATGTATTTTAAATGGGGTATATAGGTTTAATGGAGTGGGGCAGCTGGCCTCACTGAACGCCGTGTAAAACGTAGCGTGTTGTCCCTCTAGTAATTTATTTGCTCGTTGACTGCACTATTGTAATACTGGAAACACCGATGCATAATATGCTGATTTGAAGAATTGAATGGAACTCTTTGACTTTATATAGATCCACTGAGCATAGTGACAAAAACGTGAAGACATCTCTTATAAATAAGTATAATTGGAAGTCCTTCCGGTTTTGCGTTTTATCGACGATTTTTGACATCGTTCATGCTTGAAAGATCAATAACAAGTGAGAAATAAAATAATTTTAACCAAAATAAAAAATTTTTATTATTCAGTTGCCAAACTTAGTCTTTTTGTAATAAAAACACATTCCGCCAATTATACTTATTATTTTACACGCGCTGTACTGCCACCCGTATCAAGTTCAGTCAATATAGTTACGTACATAGTCCAAGATAGTACTTGATGTTTTTGATGGTTGTTTAGAAAATACAGTCAAACCGTATAGTGTACGTATAAATAATTAAGTAGTTACTTACCTACTTTATCTCTGTACGTTCGGATAAATTATTTTGTTTTTTGCAGGTTAATCGTAGATATTCTTTACTTCGAACCAAAGGGCTTGCAATATGCAATTCTTAACACAGAACATATTATTCGAAATCGATTCTAATCATTCTATAGTTTCGAATTATTCTAATTAAATTTTCTATTTATTGTTACTTTTGTTTCGTGAAAAATGCTTTGCTGCAGGCCTACATCCGGGGAAAATAATACTTCGTTTTTCTCTATTTTTGTTTGTTTCAAAACCTGCTGAAAATCTTAGTAGGTATCTACATTTTTTAGGTACTTTCGACATAATTTTTTGTTTTCACTTTGGTAGCTCAAGAGAATAATTTCTTAATCTCTTTAAAATATATCATTGCTGGAATATGGTTAAAGGTTCCTCTATAAGTTTATGTGGTGCAATTTCACGAGCTCATTCTCTCTTGCTTCGTCTCCCAAGAAGAAAAAAATGGGCGACTGCGGTTTTAAATTTCTTTTTTTCATTGAAAAACAAGTGGATTTAAGAGGAAAATAGATTATTGTTCATAAAATTTGTTGCCTACTGAAAAGGTTCTCACCAAAATTTATCTAAATGTCATACTTGAGGCATTACAGGATCGACAAAGGTTAAGCGTACTCTGTCACAAAGTACTTAGTGCATTTTCGAATTTCACATTTTTATTCTGTTTCATAATGTTTAACCTCGATATAGTACTTTTTTTGCGTGCTTATAGCACCGTAACAATGACACGGAGGTCAATTTTGGTAAGAACTTTTTTTGTCGAAAATATTTAGAAAATCTTTTACGAAGCCTTTTTCTTCGTATTACCTTTCATTTTCGATCGAAATGAAGAGAACCTAAAAACCGTTATACATTTTACCCCCCTTAGGGGTGGGTTCAGGGATTTTTAGATCGTGAAAGTAGTTCCATTTTTCGTTTCACATGCGTCCTCTATTATATTATTTGATACTCGGTGTGTAAATATTAGCAGTGATTTTTAAATTGTCGTATCTTCGTCAAAATCTAACTGATTTTGATGTTTAACCGGAAAAATCTTATGAAATTCTCTCTAGTTTTGAAATCTAAATAAAAAAATAGGTGTTCAATGTTACTGCACCTAATTTCTCTATTCTATATGTATGAAATTTCGAAAAATTTTTAAGGTCACGAAATGAAATTTATTTCGACCAAGTTTTGTATTGTATTTACTGAAATTTTGTACTCGTTTCTTCTTATGACTCGCTCTCCATTGTATCGATGGAATTCGTTATTATTTTCCTGTGTTGACATGTGTCATTATGATGGGACCAAGTTCAAATTATAATTTTATTATTGTTTAACTTACTTTAGCCCTCTAATCTGGTTTTTTCTTAAATGGAGTCTGTAATTCGCTTAATATTATCTTAATGAGGTTTTCAGCTAAAACTTAGAAAATTATAGTCTCCGTTATTATTATTGTTCAAATTGAGTCACTTTTTCAGATTAGGTACCAGGATTTTTATGCGGTCAAATTCGAATGCTTCTTTCACTTATGCAAATTAAGGCTTTGCATATTTTACGAAATTCTCCATCTTTTCGACTGACTACGACGCCTATGACAACATCAGGTACTCATATTTTAAGGTAGGTACATAATTTGTTTTATGTTTTTTTTTTATCCCTCTGTTCATCAAAATTGACTTTAAAATGAGATAATTCCAGTTTAAGCTCCATTTTTGTAAGAATACTACTGTGAATTTCTGTCATAATATTCATAACGATGTACTTATAGTGAAACTGAATTTCAAATATTTTCATTTGTTTGACTATAATTTTTTGGTAATTCATTTTTATGATTATAGTTAGGTATTTCTTCATTTTTAATCAAACATAAAATTAATTTTCTTATTTTAATGGAAGTGTTCGGCTATTTTTTCACGATATTATTTAAGTTATTAGATACCTACGTCAACTTTTGCCATTTACAAGCCGAGCAGGTTGCAAAGAAAATTTATGGTGGGTATGGTTGACTTGTTTCGGTTTTTTTCATAAAATATTCTTAAAATCGTTTATTTTATTTGCAAAAAATATCGGCCATCCGCTAATCTTTTAATGTTTTAATTTTTTTTTTTTTGGAGCGATAGAAGAGGGCTGACGGAGTGCTGTTTAGATTTCTTGTAATAAGTACATTGTAGAATGATTTTTATGAAAATAAAAACCACCATAAAATCAAGGCAATAACAATAAAACACAGATTGAAAATATTCTTGAAATTTAGTCAATATTTTACGTAAGTTGGGTTTTTAATGTTTTAATAACTACATACCTACTAATAGCATGATCTGGTGCAGTGAAAAATTTTAATATAGGCTCATATGTGTATTATGATGTTAAATCAAACAGTGCTGAAAAAATTTCCGTGCAAGTAGACCAGTTGTATTATTTATGCCAGGTTTTGGATGTAGGAAATCGAAATTGAGAAAATTAATAATTGAAAAGTTGTTTAAAAAAATACGCATTTATCTAGCTGAAAAATTAATTGACATTTGAGCCATTTTCACGCACAAATCAACGCACCTAACGACTCTCTCGGTGTAAGTATACTCCAGCAGATTCGACCAAACTGCCAAGAGAATGAAAATTTACTAAATAATTCTAATAAGATTGATTATAGATACCTCTATTAAATGACAAAAACGATTTTTTCGGATTGACGTCGAGATTTGACACGAATAAACACAAAACAAACACAATGGCCGTTATTCGTAGGCTGTTCAGAATGGCAGAGGGTAGACGTCGCAGAAGTGGTAACAGTTCTGAAAATATATTGGGTTCTCCTCTATTCCTCAGTTCGCGAGCTAAGAATACGTAGCCAATTGCTTTTTGTATTTCCAACGATAGAGAAAGCAAACTTTCGTACGCCTCCATTTCCGGACCATTTTCGACGAACAATATTGTCGCCGACGTCGACTCCATTAGTTGGTCAATTTCGAGGAGCAGGTCGACGAGAGCGACCCCAACGACGTCCAGTTCCACCGAAAACATGTTCCAATAGGCGAAGTAATCGACCATTTCCAGAAATGGTTTGGCCAAATCATCCATCTCTTTGGCTTTTGCGTACAGTTCATTTGAAGCCGGATCAATCATGGTGGCAGTAAGTTCGAAAGTGAATAAAATTTCAAAAGTAGGAAAATTTCATTTGAGATAGGTACGAAATTGCACTCGCGAATGTCATTGATAAATTTTAATTTGATATCGTCAGTGTGTACTCACTTTTAGTTATAAGAAATGCCGACACGTAGAGACCCATATCGAATTACCTACGATAATGTATTCGAACGATATGAGTATAGACTATAGATAACTCAGATTGAACACTTCAGTAAAATATGCTATGCGCTGAACATACGTCACAGATATAAACATCAAATTCAGCAAACAATGCTTTAATCATTGCATTATCTGAATACGTATGCTCACAAATTTCTTGTTTTTTCTGGCACATAATTGGAAATTCAAGGAATAGCTATAAACAGTGATTCGACATATGACGATATAGTGCTGCACTCTAAATTCGCAAGTTTCTCGACTAATTCTCAAGAAGTGAGCTCTCAGATCAAATCTCAGGCTGTATGTTAAGGTTCTTTGAAGGTACAAAAACTCAAAGAATCGACATATCCCAATAGAACAAATAATAATGAACTTTGTGGAACTTTTTTGACAAATAGGGAAATATCATATCTTGAGAAGAGAACTTATTTTATCAGAATCTACTTATCGAGTCGAGTACGGAAGTTCCTAGATTCAATATTTTCCTATAGAACCGAAGATTTACTCAGTTCGACTCTAAAGAACTGAAGAATCTCTTAAGAGTGAACTAATTTAATACTTTTGTAAACTGAACAGCTTCTAGGTTGGTTGTGCGTTTTACTATAATTTTTTGAGAATACCACACTTTGTCCCGTATCGAACAAAATTATAATGAATTCTGACCGTAGGCTTATTATCAAATATATTTTTCTGAATTTAAATTATATACTAACTCGTAATAGGTAAACAGATCAGAACTAGACTTTAGAACGCTGGTCAGAGGTTAGGTAAACAATAGAGACGTAGCTAATGAAGGATGGAGGAGGTTCCCCGAAAATATTTATAATGTTTGAAAAATCGACGGTAGTTGCATGTAGGCATAGTTAAAAAATCGTGGAATTTAATGCCTTTTTTTTTTTTTTTTTAAATTTCAAAATTTTGCAGCAGTTAGAAATTTTGGAATCGGGAAAATTGGCACTATACTACGTAATTGAAAAATCATGCCAGTTGATGACCGTTTTTTTTTTTTTTTTTAGCTGTCGGATATTTCAAAAATTTCAGTTGGGAATTTTCATTTTTCCTCCCCCCTAAAAAAGGCTTTCGCTATGTCCCCGATGAACAATGTGGCAAAATGTTTTTCTCCACTATACTCAGGTACCCATTTAGGTATGGTTATTTTTTATTTGCCACCGAATGAATGGTTTTCGAAAACTACCCTAAAGTTTTTTCGATTTCTTCCAAGAACGTTGATAAGGGCGGAAGGAAGGGGTTGGTAGAGATCTAGACCCTCGTTGACTCCGAAAAAAAAAACTTGACTTGAGAAAATGGACGAGTTCGTTGGTGGTAGGTGGAATTCAGAAGTGGAGGTGTGGATCCCCCTTTCGGTGGAGCTATCTATTCCCTTGTTTTCTGCCGAGACAAATCGAGCGGCCTCTTCAGAAAACAAATTCTGGAATTCATCCCAATCGAATCGAAAAGCAGTTTATCCGAAAATGCTTATAGTTCCATACTTTTTTATACCAAACAAGGCTAATATATTTTTCGTTGATAGGCAGGTATCCAAAACTGTTTTCTTTTTTTGCTTTTGCAACTAGTGTACGAAATGCTATATGTTCGTGTCATGTACTTATGGTGTGATGAAAGTGACCAATTTCAGGACCCTTACTTTTCTCATTCTTTAATTTTTTTTTACACTCCTTAATTCTGTTTGTTACACTTTTTCTTTTCTCACGTCTAATTGGTTTTTCTTTTTCTCCCACACCTTTGATGTCTCATTTTTATTTATTTAAATAAATTCAATATTTTTTCTTAGAAATTCTTTCTACCACGACGAGGATTTGACCCAACAATCCACAAGTTTTATTGTTCCGGCTCAAATACAACATTCCTTACACTCGTTGCAAAATCCATGAATAATCGAAAAATTTTTAGCAAAGTTTGAATTATACACACCTATGTAGGTACCTAACAATAAGTTCAGTCAATAATGTTACATTTTCAAATTATAGTACAATAAATTTTGATGTATTCAATTTTCTGGCGTTAAATATTCAACGTAGATGAATTTTCATTGATGACAAACTTTCATCCAACGTATTTTCGTCCCTTAATTTTCTGGCGATAAATTTTCTCACCACCAATAATCGTGTCGCGTGTGAAACTATCACAATGACAATCAATAACGAATTTTTTATTATAAATATTCTAATCAAGTTTTGAATGAACCGAATGAACACGATTATTCCGTAACTGACACATTGTACCTTTGCATTAAGAAACAAAAGAAAATTAATCACGAGATTACGAATATAATATTTACTCGACGCAGAGAAAATAATAAAATGCTAACGTCAGCGTTATTCTGTGCGTATAATTGCAATATCATTACACTGCTAGACGCTCATTAGGATAGCCGATCTTATTGTTCCGTGTGAAATGTTACTCAATTTCCTTCTGGGTTTTCCATCAATTAAGAAACGATATAATATTAGTTCTCATAAATATCCTCAATTCACGACAATTTAATCAAGTGCAGTGACGTAGCCAAAATATTTTTATTTCATCTGAGTTTTGACAAAAATTTTTTAAGCAATAACCTTCGCAACTGACAATTATTTTTAACGTGTAAACATTCTTGCTCTCTAGTCCGCTTCTTCCAGGGTGTAAAAAAATATTAGATACAAAAAAGTTGAGATTGCATAAAAAAACTGCAAGCACACTGTCCAGTTTTGAATTCTGTTTGTCACATAACACACATACACACAATCACAAGCAGACATTTGTGGCAAGCTGGCGGTGCATTACATGCATGCACACGTACAAGCTAGATACATATTTATCATGTTTCAGCTGAATGTTTACACATTAAATATGTGAGGGGAGACCTTCGCATGCCTTTTTTTGAGAACATATGAGGCAGTCAAAAAATATCGGGCCAGTTTTTGACCATAAACCACCCCCATTTCTACGCTACTGACCGAGCATTTTTTTTTTTAAACTTACGTATGTGTGTGTTTAAAGTTGGTGTGAGGAAGGCGATTATCTACGGAGTGACCAGGCCTGAGATTGTACATGTTTTCTTGCCCTGACCCTTTATTTTATGATGAGGAATGAATAATTTGTACTTACTTAGGCGAAAGTTTTAAAAGAAAGCCGTCGATGATATTCTACTGATTTTTCAAATGGAACAATAATAGACTTCTGAACTGGTTTTGGACTGATCCAGGCCAGTCTCTAAAATCTTTGATAGCTACGTGCAGGCATTTTTATTGGCCATTTTTTTCTCAATCGTATTTTGTTTATCTAATATCAGTTTGCCATATAATAATGAGATTCTGAATAATTTTGGATAATTTTGTCTAATTTGTAATATTTATTTCAGTTTAAATAATCATCACGAATGGTAAAATTTCAAGTTTTCAAGAAATTTCTCAGTATGAAATGCTGATTCATAAAAAATACCAAAATTATAAAATTTAAACAATCTAATGAAAAAAACTTCAACTGTTTTGCCAATATTAAATGTTTCCCTGTATAATTCAGTCTACAGGCTAAAAACTGTTGGAAACTCTATCACTTCAGACCCACAGGATGCAGATTTGCATGAGATTTTCCAGAAAAAATTGTGTTATTCTAAGGAAGGTTTATTGTCCCCAAGGAAGTCCGTAGCTCCCCTGAAAGCAAGATTACCAATTCTTACCATCTGTGAAAACAGAGAAGGGACAAAACATTAATTTTTGAACCAAATGAAAAGGATTAGAAAAGAAAATTGAAAAAAAACATTCTCTTCCTCTACTTTTTCATCATCTTAAGGGTTCTGGTTGGTGAGGGGGATATGATTCTCTCTGTCTTATTCTGCTTCATTTTTTTTCATCTGGTTTCATTTGGGTCTACAAAATATGGGTTAAAATAATCCGTAGACAAATAGACACTATGAACGTGAAGCTTAACAGCTCGTATATTACTTATATAATTTTATTTTAATACCTCATTTAGAAGGAAACTAGGTAAAAAGCAAATTCAATCTATAACGTACTTTGGGTACCTATACATATAGTACTGGACAGGAGAGCGGATGGACAGTAAACTTCGTTTGGCACAATGACGTCATGGACTGCCTTTGACATTTTTTTTTTTTATCGTAGGTATGTATGACGAAAAATACGAAAAAACGAAGAAAGACCCCACTCAGCATTCCAATACACAAAAATATCAAAGTTGACTAAAAAAAAAGTTCAAAAAATAATTGTCTAATTGCAGATTTGAACCTATGACTCAGGTGTGCCATCCTCTACTTAGCCACTAAGCCACTGCGGCAAATATTGAAACTGGCTTGTCACAGACATATAATACTTCTCATTTATTTTTTAATCTCATGATTTATGACGTCATTATACCAAATGAATTTTGCAGTCCATCCGCTTTCCATACTGGACCAGTAAAAAAATATGATTTTTGGTTAGACATGCTGCCACTAAATAGGTAACCAGCGTGTGTACACCTTTTGACATACTTTGTTTTGTGTTTATGCCCGCTATTTTTGTGAACTTAAGGGATGTCTTTAGCAGATGTATTCTAAATTGGTGAACTCAAGCAAACCATTGAAAATATGCGGAAGATACGCTAGGGATACCTACTTTTTCATGGGCATGTCTTGACATTAAAAAGTACATTGGTCCTATGAAGCTTTATTGGTCCAGTACTATATGTGTAGTTAGAGCTCCCACATCAAGTATCAGAACAATTTGTTTTGTTTTTTCTTTTCAACATTAGACATAATGGAATAAATTATTCAAATCCTTGACTGTAGTTTTTCATTCACCATGTGCTATCGGTCTAGAGCTGATAATGCTGGTTTGGTTTGCTGGTTAAATTTCGTGAAATTTGATTAGGGAGGTATGATTACCCTATCTAGTATTAGGGCAAATTTTCAATTTAAATTTTAGTCGCTTTCAAAATTTTGTGATCATTTGAGTATTGCGTCACTAAGGGAAATATTTTCGTATGAAAAAAATAAGAATTGAGGATCGTTGGGTAAAAATGGAATGATACTGACACCAATTCGGTGATCAATTAATTACGTTGCAAAAATATATAACATGTAGGTATACAGTTATATTTTTAATTCACAAAAAATTATAAAAATTAGCCATCTTCCCAGAGTAGCCAAGTACCTAATCACGGTTGACGAAGTGTTTACACAAACATTATTTCAAGCTAACATACTGTAAAAGAAAGGATTTAGCAGGATAAACATTATTTAAAAAATATCTTTACGAATATTCACCTACACATAAATTTAATTCTGATGATTTGTAAGTGAGCAGGATAGGTATAGTTCCGATGTTATTCGGCAGACGGTGTTTCGAAATATTATAAAGTTTATTATTATACTTAGGTACGTACTCCTTCAAGTGATTCCAATCATGGGAAAAAATGTGATCGAGATCGATATTATGTTCGCCTTGAGCGAGATCTCATATGATCAACTTTTTATCGGAATCAGTATCTTTTTTTTCGTCATAAATCTTCTAATGTTACTCGAGCTGAACAAATTGCTTCCTCTGTTTTAATCATAAGCTGATAAACGCAAGCATATAGGGGATCTACTGATAATAACATCTCCTTGGTCATGTCTTCGATTAATTTTTTCACTAGCGGCAGGAGTCTTCGTAAAAGTAAATCATTTTTTTGCACGAGAGATTTGGCGTGTACCGAATCGATAGCTGAACCAATTGCCTCGTTCAAAATGTCATACTCAATTTTCCATCTTTGTGCTGCTGCCATGTTAGCGGTACAAATATCAGTTGCAACAAAAATAAAATAGCTTTCTAAAGTAGGCGGGTAGATATTCAACTTGCGAGTGTAGAAAATTAAAATGAAAATGAGTCAGTTAGATTGGTGCACTCGAACAGTTATTCAGAGTTAGAACACTTTACTAAATTATTGACAAATTAATGTTATGTAGGTACTTATTATTCAAATTGATACAGACGCAGTCGATACAGAGATCAACACCGACGCAAGCGGAACCTATACGAATTACAAATAGCACCAAGTTGGACTATTACTATTTAGTTAACTCGACTTATATTTGATCTGGTTTAGTCAGTGTTGTTAGACAATATTGTCAGTCAGTGTTTCTAGTCAGTGTTGCCCGATGATAAGTTCAGAAAATCTCCATATTTTGAAAGTAAGACAGCAAAAAAATATGAAAACATCTTGAAATCACCTAAATATTTGAGGAAAGCGGATAGATAGCAAAATTTTTTTGGTACAATGACATCATAAATCATGATATTTTACAATGATAATTGATATTGTGAGAATGATAGCAAATTATATTATACGTTAGCTTATTATTCTCACATATCATTTGTTGTGGTAACACTGTTTTTAGTATTATTTGTAATCTGTGATTTTATGTTTGAAACCCAACTGTGATAATATATTTTGTGTGCCTCTTGTCGCTCATCAAACGTTGATGAATTAACATATTCACCATCTTGTGTGAAAATAAAAGTTCGTGAAAAGTGAATATTTGGTGTATTATTTATGTGTTCGTAATATGTGTGTTTGATCTTCTTTCGATGTCATCGTTCAACTAAAGTCTTTCGTCGTCATTTTCGTCTAGTTCGACCAGTTGATAATTCCTATTTTTTCACAGGTTATGGGCCCAGTTACCTGGATGTCAACGTGGTCGTCATTGTTCTGAGTTGTCATTGTTCTGAGTTGTCATTGTTGTGCTGTCGAATCCTGATCGCTTCTTCCAAGTAGTAACCATGCCTTCTAATTTATTTTTCGTCTTCTAATATGTTCGCTTCTCGCTGTTCCTGTGATCTCGTTCGAGTTGATTCGTTGGTCGGCGTATCTAATAGTTGCTGAAATTGCTGTTTGCGGTGCAACTGATTGTCGTTACCTGTCATCAAGATGGATGTTAGGAAGCTGAATAATATTGAGCTGTTTAATGGGCAAAATGGTAGAACCTGGAAGTTCCAGATGGAGCTGTTGTTGGCGAAGGAATCGTTGGGTAATATAATAACTGATTCTTTACCGACTGTTCATAATAGGGGAGATACTTGGTCGAAGGAAAATGCGAAGGCGATGTTCCTGATTGCTAATAATGTGACTGACGAGTACCTGGAGATCATACAAACGTACACGACGGCGAAAGAAATGTTTCAAGTGTTGACTAATTTAATTGACAACAGAAATGACCAGACGCTGATGGACTTACGAGGAGAGTTGTATGCTAAACGGTATGTTTTTGGTGCTGATTTGCAGAAGTATCTTCTTGATTTTCGTGCTCGATGTTGTCGTTTGACCGAACTGGGAGACTTGACAACCGTGAAGCAGTTTATCCTGGTGTTGCTGAGATCGCTGCCCGCCGAATTTTGTCCGATCAAAGTTGTTCTGGAGGATGCAGAAGTTGTCACCTGGGATGGAGTGTTCATGAGGCTGAACTATTTCCAGCGTGAACTATCTTCTGATAGCAAGTCGACTGTTAGAGGTAATTCTCTGAATCCTGTGTCACTAAAACCTTCATCAGTACCTGTTGCTGGTGAAGAGAATCTGTTCTTTGGTAATCATAACAATGTCGGTCGTAATTCTGGTAATTTTGATAATTGTTTCAATCGTGGCCGGTTGCAAAATCGAAACAATAATCGTGGTTTTAGTCGAGGAAGATCTCATAGTAATAATAGTAATAATTTTCACAATTTGTCTTCTGATATTGAAGGTCGAAATTTTAATAATAATAATCACAATTTAGGTTCACAAAATAATAATAATGTTAATAATAATGGTCGTAATTGTAGTAATGATAGTGGTCAGTCTAAGATCAAATGTCATTTCTGCAACAAAATTGGGCATATAGCTCGTAATTGTTTTGTTAAGAATAGGAATAATAATAACTACGAAAATCACAATCACAGTCACAATCATAATCACAATAATAATAATTTTAGTAGATCTGACGATCGTAATAGTAATTCTAGTAGGAATTCTGCACAGATGTGCAATGGTAATAATAATGTTAACAATGAATGCTCTGAAATGGGTTTTAGTTTCACAATTAATGGTAATGATAGTAATAAAATTGATGATTTTGAGAATAATAAAGAAGATAATTTAATCCCTCGAACCACATTTGTTGTCGATAGTGAATGCACAATTCATATTATAAATGATATTAACCTGTTCAGTGAGTACATCGAATTAATTCACCCTCATAATATTTGTGTTGCGAAAAAGGGAGTCTCGCTTTCTGTCACATCTGTGGGTATGGTGAAATTAAAACTTTTAAATGAAATTGTAATTGAATTAAAGAATGTAAGGTATACTCGGGAGCTGCCACAAAATCTGCTTTCGGTAAAATGAATGAGCAGGTTGGGTTTTGATACTCTGTTCAGAGAGGAATCAGTTGAGGTCATCCAACGCTGCAGTGGAAAAATTGTAACCACTGGGGTAGCGTGGACTCAGATTTGTACACGATTGATTTTTTGACAATTTCAAGTCAATCGTGCAATCTGACATTGGAGGATGAATCAAGCACGCTGACTGTGTGGCATAGGCGTCTTGCTCATTTGAACGTTAATGATGTTAAGTTGTTGTCAAACAGAGGTTTAATACCAAACGTTGACTCCAACCGCAGATTGTTGTGCGAACCCTGTGTTATGGGGAAACAGAGACGAAAACCATTCCTGAGGCATGAAAGAAAAACTAAAAAGCTTCTGGAATTGGTGCATACTGATCTCTGTGGTCCGATAAATCCTCCTTCATATAAAGGAGCAAAATATTTTATGACATTTATAGATGATTATTCCAATTTTTGTTGTGTGTACCTACTGACGAGTAAAACGGAAGCGTTCACAAAATTTAGGGAATATCACGAAATGGTTTCAAATAAATTTGGATATAATGTAAAAAGATCCACTGTGATCGTGGCACAGAATACACAAATACAACCTTCCAGTCATATTGTGCTGAGAAGGGAATAATTTTTGAACCTACAGTTGGTGGCTATCCTGAGCAGAATGGGAAGGCTGAGAGGATGAACAGGACACTTTGTGAGAGGGCGAGAACAATGTTATTCGAGAGTTGTCTTGACAAGATCTATTGGTCAGAAGCCATATTGTGCTCTGCCTATATAGTAAATAGATGTCCCACAAATAAGGATTTTGTTCCCTTTGAGAGGTGATTTGATGAAAAATATGATTATACAAAATTAAAGACGTTTGGATGCGACGCATATATGTTGTCATTCAAACATGATTCCAATAAATTTAAAAACAAAAGTGAGAAATTAGTTATGGTAGGGTATTCACCCTGTGGATATAAATTATTAGATATAAATGCAAGAGAAATACGCCTATCACGAGATGTTGAGTTTTTTGAAAATAAAATAGGAAATAATAATAATAAATACACAAAGGATGATGATATTTTTAAGGAAGTCACAGAATCCAACTTGGAAAATTTAGAAGTAGATGGGGATCTAAATTTGGATTGTTTGCCACAGGAGGCGACTGAATGTGATGGCATTGCAAATTATATATATGTTGCTGAGGATGGCATCCCTTTGACGTTTGAGGAGGCGATAGCTGCACCTGACAGTGTGATGTGGAAAGAAGCTATTTCAGATGAAATTAAAGCTCTGGATTCCAATCAGACTTGGCAGGTGACCAAACGTCCAAAGGGCGCCCCCACCATCACATGTCGCTGGATATTCAATAAAAAATATGATAATAATAATAAAGTTCTATATAAGGTCAGACTAGTTGCCAGAGGGTGTCAGCAGAAGAAAGGATATAACTTTGATGAAGTTTATGCGCCAGTGGCGAAACTTTCGACTGTTAGGACACTGTTGGCAGTTAGCAACAAATTAAAATTTTATATTGAACAAATAGACATTTGTAGTGCTTTTCTGAATGGTATTCTGTCGGAAGATGTATATCTTGAGATACCAGAAGGTATAGAAACACAAATAAATAAACACAATAATGTATTAAAATTAAATAGGTCGATTTATGGTCTGAAGCAGTCGCCTAAGGTGTGGAACAGATTGTTCAACAAATTCCTTGTTTCTCTTGGTTTTGTACAAAGTAAGGCTGATGACTGTTTATATATATTCACAGATAAAAATAATAATTCTATAGTATATTTACTCACATACGTTGATGACGTCATAATAAGCTCTAATAATCAAACACTAATTACATATTTTAAAAAGGAAATTAATAAAAGATTTAAATGTAAAGACCTGGGAAAAATTAATAAGTACCTAGGATTAAACATTAATCACAATCGTGACAAAAGCATCTTGGAAATTGAGCAGAGAGGTCTCATTGAGACTGTTGCGCGTTTTGGTGTTGAAAATTGTGCACCTACCTACACACCTATTGACCCCAAACTCCAATTGGACAGGGACCTCAATGCGTGTGATAGTGTATTGAATAACAACTACCAGCAGCTCGTTGGATGTCTGATGTACCTAATGCTAGGGTCACAGCCTGATATTTGCTTTGCAATATCATATTTTAGCCAATTTTCCAGTCATGCTACTGATGAACATTTCAGGTATTTACTACGGGTTCTTAAATATTTAGTAACCACAAAAGATAATTATAGAAACATATTCTGATGCCAATTGGGGTAATTGTGTGACTACAAGACGGTCAATCTCTGGATATTGTGTCTTTGTCTATGGCTCGCTGGTGTCCTGGTCCAGCAAAAAGCAGCCAACTGTAGCGTTGTCTAGCACTGAGAGTGAGCTCATTGCCATATGCGACGCCACTACTGAATCCATTTGGTTTAAATATTTGTTAACTGATTTTTGCATTCAAATTAAAGACAAGGCCACAATTTATGAGGATAATCAGAGTTGCTTGGCGCTCCTGCATTTGGGTAAATGGAATACTCGCAGGTCTAAGCACGTATTTGTAAAGTACCGTTTTGTATGCGATCATGTAAATGTAGACTTTAAATATTCGTATGTACCAACTTTGCGACAGTTGGGTGACGTTTTCACGAAGGGCTGCCCGAGGCCTAAATTTGTCATGTTTTGTGAGATGTTAAAATTGTTATAACTTTTTGTATACGTTTACCATATATGTTAATATTTTTTCACATTGTAATTTTTTATTGTTTTTGAATTTTGTCATTTTTGTGTAATGACCAATCTATTATTTTATGTCGTTAATTTAGTAATTTGTTTTATATTGACAACTCGTATAATTATAATTTGAGGAGGCGTGTGAGAATGATAGCAAATTATATTATACGTTAGCTTATTATTCTCACATATCATTTGTTGTGGTAACACTGTTTTTAGTATTATTTGTAATCTGTGATTTTATGTTTGAAACCCAACTGTGATAATATATTTTGTGTGCCTCTTGTCGCTCATCAAACGTTGATGAATTAACATCTTCACCATCTTGTGTGAAAATAAAAGTTTGTGAAAAGTGAATATTTGGTGTATTATTTATGTGTTCGTAATATGTGTGTTTGATCTTCTTTCGATGTCATCGTTCAACTAAATTCTTTCGTCGTCATTTTCGTCTAGTTTGACCAGTTGATAATTCCTATTTCTTCACAGATATGTTATCAAAACGTACGATAAATCAGAGGAATAGTTACACTGCCATTGTAGAAATATATCGCGGATCAAAAATCAAACAACAACTGAAGATGCATAAAATTCAATCATTATCAGTACTTTATCTCCACAAATTGTGTCATTTCTCACAGATCACGCCGTATAGTACAACCAGTAATCTGAGAAGAAATTATACGCCATTCTGCGAAAAAGCATGAGAAAACAAAACAGCGAATAGACATTAGGCTGCAAAGTGAAAAGCCAGGAGAATAACATATAGATTAAAATAAAAAATGAATATAAATTTAAATCAAGCTACGAATGCCGGAACAAAAATTCACATAAATAAGCAGAGCAAAGCAAAATTAAAACAAGCAATGAGCGAAATAAAAAAATATATATATATGTAAGAATATGTATTCAGATTCTTAAAATAACCACAGTTTCTGTCTGTGTTTCGCACTCGCTGATATAGTGAGTTGCAGAGATCTCTCATATATATATTAGATTTGTATTGTATTCATCTATTAATGGATTTTAAGTATGGAAAGATGAAAGATGTGTCTACATGATTCTTCATTATTTTCTAAAGAGCTTACATATATATAAAATCATTCTCAGAGTTAAGAAGGTCATTGTAATAAGATGATGTGGAATACCTTGCCGTGAGAGATATTCTCACCAGAAGGAAATTCTACAGAATTTAGGTGTGTTCAGCCACTTCGTACACAAGTACGGGTAAGCCAGAACCAGATCAAACACTGGCGATTTTAGAGTCAGTTCGGGTGGTTTATTTTCCGGCTTATTTACACGCACACAAACACTTGCCTGCCTTTTGGGACGGCGACTGTTGTTGAGGAATCTGAGCCCCTTTTCCTCATACCATTGAGTCCCCACAGCTACTCCCCCAGTTTTTGTGCCGCAAAAATGATCAAAAATGCGCAAGGCCTGGGGGGACGTGCGGGTTTTACTTCTGCCTCTGGTCAGCCTCCCATTTTTCCAGGGTGCTACCTACCACAGCCCCGACACACTCAATAAAATTCCTTACAAGCGTACATTCGGGCTAGGTAATTTGCCCGGCTGTCTTCTCCCCTATGCCTCGGTGGTTTGTTTTTCAATTAGGCGTCGGGGTGATGATGGGATTGAGGGGGCAATGAACATTTGAATTATGGCTTCCTTAACATCGGAGAGTTTGAATTCCCCGTAGTGTTGTCAAAAATATTGATACGTATCGATATTTTTCCAGGAATATCGATATTTTTTCCAAAAATATCGATATTTTCAAATGCCATTTTTTAATTATTTTTTCTCTGGTTGTGATTGTGGTATTGATAAAATTACGAGTGAATGAGTGACAACTGAAACTGATGACAGATGATATTTATGATAATTATGAATTATGAAATTATGAATTAAGAATAACTTGAACTTGACTCCAGTCCAAAATGAGGAGATTTCTCAAACATAGTTCACATATATCTATATCTACGACTACATCAACAATGTCAAGTAAATACCTTGACTTACTTTGCTTCTATTATTCTTTTCCTCAAATTTATAAAATTCAAATTTACATTTTATTTTCATAGTTTTAAATGACAATAATTCAGAGGAGCCATCTGCAAAAATTTTTTATCAAATTTTATAAAATATCGATATCGTATTGATATTATCGATATTTTCACACAAATATCAGTATCGTATCGATACAAAAAAACATCGATATTTGACAACACTAATTCCCTGATGTCCAGGTAGCCATCTTCGCCTTTTTGTTGGCTGCCCGCTCTGCTGTGAACAAAAATTTCATCGACTCCCTTTTTCCTCCAGGGTCAGCTCTGACTTTGGGGGTTCCGGAGTCAGGGCCGGCTCCTTTGGTGACCAGGGAGGAGAAATTATCGGAGGCAGCGGAGATGTCATCTCTGCTAGGACATTGTCTATGGGAGGAGCTGTGTCCATGAGCAGCTCCTCCTCGATCTGGTCCAGCTCCGTCTTCTTCACAAACTCAGCAGTTTTCCAAACAGTCTGGGAGGTGGCGGACTTCAGGAAGGTGGTTGGCAGCGACATAGGAAACAGATTGCAGGAAAACAGAGAACCAAAAATATTTTAGAAAGCACGTCTGTATTATAAGACAGTTCTGAAATGGGTGAATCTACTGCTGTTTTCAATTTACCATTACAGTTTCGTTTTAGCTTTTTTCGCATCTTCTTATCAGCTCGTAGAGGGGATAACGCTTAAAATTCTCGGCAGTATGCAAGTTTTTCGGTTAAGTTCTGATCGATTTAGGCAAAGTTATGCCTGAAATAAACTCAGAGAATATATTTTTCAAATTTTATTACAAAGGAATCTCTGCTTGTGACGTCACAACATTGAGATTATCTTTGTGTTTGACAATAAACGCACGTTGCGATGTTTATTTCCGTATCACACGTGGATTTGTTTATTCCTGTCGTTTTCTTTTTTTTGGCATTCCTCGTTTGCTTATCTCCGGAGTTTCTTTTGTCTTACGGAATTCCGATTTTTGTCGCATATTTTTTAGCGGGTTTAAACTTATGTAGCGGACATTACTTTTTCGGGAGTAAATTTTATTTTCTTCGCATTAACCTCTCAGACTTGCGAGAAGGATGGGAATTTTTACATTTTTTACTGCCTAGGGGCCTGCCTCTTTTTCATGGGCGTATGGGGGCCTCCGGATCGAATGTTTTAGTGGTAACATCATCCAAAAATTTCACAGACTTTTTTATTTTTTGTGTCTTCTCTAATTGTGAATTTATTATTTCACATTTTTCGACGGATTTTTCTGTGTTTGTTGGTGAATTTGTCTGTGTATTTTCTACGTTCTCCCTCTGCAATCTTTTTATTCTTTTATCGTCGCTTACCATATATGCAGGCTTCAATCTGTCGATTGAAATTGTTCGAGGTTTGCCTGCAATGAGTATCATAAAGTTTTTCTCATCTCGTGATACTAGTTTGTAAGGACTGGCATATGGTTTCTCCAGCGCAGATCTCATTTTTTCGTCTCTAACAAATATGTGCGAGGTATTGGCCAAGTGTTTCGAGATGTAAATCTTGGGCTGGCCATGGCAAGCTGCCTGTTCTAGAAAATTGTTGGCATCATTTCTTATGTTTTGAACCATGATTTTGGGGCTAACTTCTTTCGATTCTGTGAAGAAGTCCCCTGGGAGGCGTAGCTCTTTGCCAAACGCTAATTGCGCTGCAGAATGACCTGTATCCGTTTGTAGGGCTGATCGAAGGCCTAAGAGGATGGTAGGAAGTACTTCTACCCATCTCTTTGTATCATGTGACATGATAGAGGCTTTGAGAGCTCTATGCCATGTCTCAATTTTGCCATTGGCTTGAGGATGGTAAGCTGTGGTATGATTGTGTTGAACACCAAGCTTATTTGGTAGCTCTTTGAAGAGCGAGCTCTCAAATTGACGACCTTGGTCCGTAATTATGACTTCTGGTACGCCATACCTTGCAATCCAGGTATCATATAACCTGGCCGCTACAGTTGGAGCTGTCATCTCATATAGAGGAATTGCTTCTGGCCATTGTGTTGCCCTGTCTATTATCGTTAACAGGTATCTGTGTCCTTGAGATGGTGGCAATGGGCCTACCAAGTTGATATGTACAGTTTTAAACCGCTTTGTTTATTTGAAGGATTTGAGGGGCAAGCGAGTGTGTCTTCCTACTTTGGATTCTTAACAGTTCAGGCAACTGGGAGCCTATTTGTTGCAGTCAGACTTCATTCGTGGCCATACAAACCTTGCCGAAATCATATTAGCACTACATTTTGGCCCAGCATGTGACAGATTATGTACACTGTTAAAAGCCAACCTGCGATAATTTAACGGTAGAAATGGCCTATTCTTACCTGTACTGATGTCACATGTTAATAAAACATCAGTACTGGGAAAATTTTGGTGTCTCAATTTGAGAGTAGTATCATCGTTCTATAACAACTCTTGCAATTCTGCATCCTTAAGCTGTGCTTTAGCTATTTCAGCATAAGGTAATTGGACAGGAGCTTAGATAGCTTCGATTCTACTTAAGGCATCCACTGGAGTGTTAAGTTCTCCACTTATATACTGAATGTCGGTAGTCAATTGACCAATATAGTCTAATTGTCGTGCTCTTCTCGGCGATGCCGGTTCTGCTTTTTGTGTGAAGGCATATATTAAGGGTTTATGGTCAGTATACACAGAAAAACATCTACCCTCTAATTGGTGCCTGAAATGCTTCAACGCCACAAAAATTCCGAGCAATTCCCTATTGTATGTGCTATAATTCTTTTCTGTTTTTGAGAGCTTCTTCGAGAAGAAAACTAGCGGTAACATTTTGTTGTCTTTGTCAAGTTGGTACAAGGTTGCACCAATAGCAAAATCAGAGGCATCGGTACTCACGCATAATGGCAGACTTTCGTCTGGATGAGCCAATAGAGTTGCATTTGCCAATGTATCTTTGATTTTCTCAAAGGCCTTTTCGGCTTCTTCATTCCATTCGAGTGGAGTCTTATCTTTCTTTTTACTTGTCTTAATTAGTGCAAACAGCTTACTTTGTTCGGCTGCTGCATTCTTCATGCAACGTCTATAGAAGTTCACCATCCCCAAGAAACGCCTGAGTTCAGCGACATTTGAGGGCTTCTGGAAGTTCAATATTGGCTCTACTTTGGTCTTCAAGGGAGAAATGCCTTCGGTCGAGACTTTGTAGCCGAGAAAGTCAATTTTGGTCTGTGCATATAAGCTTTTACCTACCTTGATAGTAAGCCAGGCAGCGTGTATATGCTGTATGATGGCTCTTACATTCTCCTCGTTCTGTTGCTCACCGCCTTCAGAGCAAATGCAGATATCATCCAAGTATGCATATGCAAACGGCAATTCCCTAAACAGTCCATTGATAAATCTCTGGAAAGTTTGTGCTGAGTTGCAAAGTCCAAATGGCATTCGAAGGTTTTCAAATAGTCCAAAGGGGGTTATAACCGCTGTCTTTGGTACGTCCTGGTCAGCCATAGGAATTTGGTGGAATGCCCAGTTGATGACAATTTTGGTGAACATCATTTTACCCTTCATATTCGCATTGAAGTCCATTATATTGGGGACTGGGTAGCAATCAGGAACTGTTTTGGCATTTAAGGGCCTGTAGTCTCCAACAATTCGCCACTCTCCACTTGCTTTTTTGGTCATATGGATAGGGGAGCTCTATGAGCTTTTTGAGGGGTGACATACGCCCTCCTCGATGATGCGATGGAAGTACTCTCGTGCCACTTTGAGTTTGTCAGGCAGTAACCTTCGTGCTCCAGCATGGCAAGGTGTTCCTTTAGTCTCTACGTAATGAACTGTGTCATGTTTATAGGTAGGATGCCTGCAAATTGATGGTTGAGTGACTCCAGGATAGTCAGACAGGATCCGTAAGAGTTGTCCGTCGACTTTTGTACAGCTGGATATATTTGTGTCCAGTCTGTAAGCATGCGTTTTGCCATCCACCCAATTTTTAGATTTGCTATCGATCAATTTGCCTTTTTTGAGGTCGATAATCAGGCCATAATGATTTCTACTTACTGGCAATATACTCAAGTCTGCACCTGAGTCTATCAAGTACCATCTCCTATTAGTCCTGTCCTTAATGAACAGGCGGCATGAGTGTTTTTCCGGGGGGTCTTTGGCCGCATAGATGGCCCCTCATTCTAATTTGACACCTCCTTGGTATAGGATTTGCCCCACCATTTGCACCTGTTGTTGCATTTGGTGGCTTCTGCACCAAACCTGTTATGGAAGAAACAACTCTTTTCATCCCAATTTTGATACTGGTTTTTGGGTGATGATGTTCTCAGGGTTGTTGAACTCTGACCCCTGTTATTGGAACTTGATCTTCGGTCTCTGGACCGGGACTGTCGTCCTTTGCTGTTACTATTGTTGTTGTTGTTGTTTCTTGACTTAGATTGTTGTTGCCAGCTACTATTGGGTTTCATTGAGTCTTGGCTTTTGTTCCTCTTTACTTCCTCGGTCAACTGAGCTATTTGAGCTCAAAGTTGAGCGAGTTCACCAGTCTCTTCAGATACCGCACTTACCACAGGCTTTGACCTGGTATATTCTAGCGCATTATCTGCTGATTTTGCAAGGAAGTCCAAGTCTGCGGATGTATTTATTACGGTCGAACATATGGCGGCTAGGCATTGCACAACACTCTGGGAGTTGTTTGCAAAATTGGTTGCCTATGACAGAAGGGGCTACGATATTGTCCGCCTTCTGTCTCAATTTTGCTATGAAGATTGAGGGTTTGTCGTCCCCCATCTTCATACCACCCATCACATCATCAATAATTTGGTTTTTGGTTTTTCCAAATACATTCTTGATCTTCTTGACAAACCAGGCATATTTGTCCTCTTCTGTCAAAGGACATTCCATGATGTCTGGAATGTGGCAGATTATCTGTGGGGGCATGCCTCCACAGATGTGGAGATACCGCTGGTTCTGCGTTATATTTTCTGTTTTGAACCTGCCTTCCAAGAGTGTCAACCCCAAGTCTACCTCATTGGGCAGAAATTCCAAGATCTCTATCCTCCGTCTATAGAAGTTGTTGTTCTGCCCTGGCTGTAGTTGCAAGAGTTGCATTATTTGCACCAAGACTTCTGGTGTCAGCTGTGGCTGACTACTACCTCCCTGTGATGGTTGTGGGTTTTCGGTTGGTTGTGGGACCATTGCTATGTCTTTCTGATGACAAGTGTATTTTACAGAACTACTTCCTTCCTTGCTGGTTGAAAACACTGGCTCCTGTGTTTGTAGGACAGGTGTTTTTGGGTCAGAACTTTGGCTTAAAGTTCGACCACTTCTCAAAGTTTTTACTGCTAATTGTTCTTTATTTATTACAGTTCCCGGTCGTGCTAATTCTGGGTGTTGAGGGCCTTCTTCCAGATTTGGTAAATTCGTAGAGTGTCGAGTCAAAGTGGGGGGGGGGGTTGGGGGATGAGTCCAACCTTCTTCCTCCAGGTCTACTGTCTTGTTTCTCCTTGTTTGTATATTTTAAGGAGAGGGGTATAAATTCCCACTTCAGCAGACTCTACTTCAACAACCTAAAAGGTATCTTAGTCTGCAAAAAAATTTTTTTTTATTTGCTGAGCAAGCGAGTATCTTGCCAGCGCACCGCGCCTAATTTTTGTAAATGCGCAACGCGTCTAAGGACACCTCACGACGTAGCCAAAAATCACGTCGGGGTCACCACTGTGGAATACCTTGTCGTGAGAGATATTCTCACCGGAAGGAAATTCAACAGAATTTAAGCGTGTTCAGCCACTTCGTACACAAGTACGGGTAAGCCAGAACCAGACCAAACACTGGCAATTTTAGGGCTGGTTCACGCACACAAACACACATACTTAGGATAATACATACGTTGGTGAGAACAGCCAGGTCGCATCATCCCCTATTGAGATAAGAGATGGCTGACCGGTTTGTGTACGAATTGTGACATCATCTTATTGTGTCACAATTCGGTACTCGTACATTATCTTCAAGTACATACAGGTAATTACGATCGAACTTATTTTGTGTTGTTTAACGTCGTAAGGACGATTATTTGCCTGCCTTTTGGGGGGGCAACTGTCGTCAAGGGGTCCGAGCCCCTTTTCCTCATACCGGTGAGTCCCCACATATGATTTAAAAAATATAGAATTTATAATTAAGATGAATGATGTGAATGAGATGAAATGACATAAGAAAGATGCTGAATGGTGAGAAAATGAGTGAGAAAACAAAAAGAAATACGGATTGGTTACCTATTTCAATTTCAACCGCATTTTTAATCAATGACTGACCGAATGGGGAGGGGAATTGACGGTCAAAATACTCATTGGCTCTGCTAATTTTTTAGCCCTTAATGTGAAATGGATACTTAAATATCAATAAAATTAAAGGAAATTGTGACGGTAAATCATTTCAGCTGGAAAAATGTCACTCCTTTAGTTTGAAACCCCCTTCGTTGACCGTTAGCCAGCACGTCGCTGTTTTCGTTACGCGCGTGTAAAAGCGATTTAAATTTTCTTCTAAGCTGCGGTGGTTTATGGACGTGGAGTTTTCTCACCGCCGACTAACACTACTGCAGAAAAATAATCCTTACTTAAGGTACAGATGTGTTTTTTTTTTTCTCTCGAAATAAATCCTCGAACGTTACTCGTATTGCGACCATAACCCTATAATAATTGAGCTAACGATATTCATTTATTCCGATTACCATATACTATAATCGAGTGCATCAGTCGTCATTAAATCTGACACGTCACACGTCGATTCGAAAATTAATGACGTCGTAAATCAGACCGCATCGATGATGCGCTTAAAATATCGACGTAGGCGCAGAATGCGTATTGTAAAAAATGCACCATACGTACCACCTTTTCGACCAGTATCGCCAAGGGGTGATTACAACTTTCAACCTTCCCCTCACCCATTTTCGTGTCGTTATTCTCACTCTGTGGGATCGAAAATGGAAAATTAAAACGATAATTAACCACCTCGGATGCAACCGTCATGGTGTCGCAGCTTTCGGATATATACTTACCCTACCCCTACGTTAGGTACTTAGTGATAAATTTTCGATTATTCTTCAAGATTTTTAATGTTCCAAAATTTTCCTGGCTGCACTTAGGTAGGTACTCGCGGGGTACCTAATGAAATACTACGAAGGTTGTCAGTTATAAATTCAATTACTTCGATGGAGTGAGTATTAATTGAAAAAAAAAAAAAAAGGGAAAGAAAAAATGTCTGTGGCATTAAAACGGATGCACTTCGACGGTTTCACACAAGTGAAGTACCTTACCTATACCCAACTACGTTTCTTACAAAGACGCATTAACAAAATAAAACGTACACGTGAGTATGGTCTCTTATCCGCTTTCTTTGATTTCATTTTTAAGGATTCCGGAGTTTAATCAGGGACTGAGCAAAAGTATAGAAAAAGGAGAGTGTAAATTAAAAAAATAAACGGATAGTGTTTCCTGAAAGATGTCGCACACGTTTAATAAACTTTTCTGTCTGGCGGCTCTTCTATAAGCCCTTCAGCGTGAATTGTTTGGGTTCTTTTTGTCGTTCACATGCCATATAGGTACCTACATTATGGAGGGTGAGGTACTTCTGGCTACCGTATCTTCTCTCCAGACTGTATTCGGCGGAGTCGAGAAGATTAAAACTTGTTTATCACGAAAAGACAGTAAATTACAGACCAAGGTTGGGAGTTAAAGGCAATACGACTACTTTTAGAACGGATTATTCTGGAGTTGGGTGACTCGAAATTCTCTCCGATTATTTCGTTTCATTATTTGACACTTTCGTGGTTGCAAGTTTTTATTGCTGGAGGTTTGAGGTACCTATAAGTTTGATTAGTCTCCTATTTGAAACAAAAGTAATGAAGTGGGAGCAAAGGAGGGCGCCGGAGACATTTGAGGAAGCTTGGAAAAAGTGGCTTTTGTTACCAGACTAACTCCAAGAATTATTTACACAGATGCATTTCATCGTTTGATAAATAATTTAAACGATCCACATCAAGGGGCGCACCGAAGGTTCGCTTTGGGGGTTGTCATACACCCAATATCTGCAAACCAGTCGGCAAATTATATCAAATTTGTTATGTTTCTCTTCGTAGTCGGCAATTTCTTTAGATATGTGGCCCAACAGTCGGCATTTTTACCTGGTACAGCCTTCCCAAAAAAAAATCTTTCAATACGCTACTGTCTACATCTATACCCTACGTTTCTCTCAGTGAAGGGAGGGGCTACAATGAACGACTAGGTACGACTAGGTACTTCGATGTTTTCAATTTTCTTCGATAACTCAGCGAGATCCAATAAAAATATTTTCTTTAGTATCAAAATAATATAAAACGAACAAAAAATGTTTTCACAAACTATCATAGTGGCGAAGTTACATACAGGGTGGTAAAGAATGGTATTAGTTTCTTTAAAATTGTAATAATCTATATTATTTTCTCATTGGGAAGCTAAAAATGAATACGGGCATAAAGATGGCTAAAAAAGTCAGCATACTGAGATTTCCCATCAACATGTAGTCAATACATTATTATTTCATGCCTATACATACACAGTGTCCTCAATAATGAAAAAAAAACAGTACCTACTTTTTTTATATTCATTTTTCCGATGGTTACTTCTTATTTTCCTTTTTTGGACATTTGTGGAATAATAAGATCTCTTCATAATGGACGAATTGTGCTAAGTGCGAATAATAAATAATGCCATTTAAATCGAACATAAATAGAATAGATCGTCATGGACAAGGTGATTAACTTGACATATTCAGATTTCTTTTACTTGAACCGAGGTAAAGTCGTAGAAAAAATTAGGTTAAGTCGGGGGTCAGCAAACCACTCATCCAGCTTCTTAATACCCCGGAGATTTTCCAAATAAGGATGACTATTTCGGAAGAATGTCTTATGATGATTCTGGTCACAAAAATCGTCTAAAGTTTCGTCTATAGATGACCAGGACCGGATCTAGCTTTTTTTTCACTTTTAGCAAACTAACTTTTTGTCGTCTTCCTGCATAATTTTCATTTTTTCAGGATATTTTTTAGCGAAAAAATGACTATGACGTCACACGTAGGTTGTATGTGAAGGGGAAGAGGAAAAAGTGGCCGAGAATTTTATATATTTACGCTCAACTCTGCTCATAATTATGTGTAACTGGATTAATGACGTCATATCGTTCTTCAAGTGAATAAGGGATAACAAAATTCGATTTTTCTTTGTTTTTTCATTTCGTGACGAAATTAAGACAGGTTATGGTAACGGGATATGAGGTGTTCAGTAATTAAATTATTCAATTCTCATTCGTTATTCATTGTTAAAAGAAGGCATTGTACCATATTACTTAATTTTGGCTCGGGAGAGGTGCTTGGATACCCATATCCCTCTTTTGTTGCACTTCTGATAAATCTACAAATTAACCTGTTTAGGCTACTTTTCCTATTTGTATGTCATAATTTTCTGCTGAAGGGTAGCTAAAAGCATCATTAGCTAATTAGCTTTATTCTTTTTAAAAGGCGTAACCAAGGGAGCAAAGGAGGCGATTGTTCAAATTATCTAATTTTTGTTTATTTTTTTGCTTGCAACTTTTAAAATTTGAAAATAATTTTCGTAACAATGGGTTCCATAGATGCTAAATTTCGCAAATTTTCTAAATTTCAAAAGTAACGAAAAAAGGAAATCATAAAATAATTCGTTTGCCTCCCCTTGAAGAAATCTTGGCTATGCACCTGTTTTTTTTTTGGGTTTTGATGAGAGCAAACTCACAACAGTTCAGATGTGAAAAGCTGTGAGACTGGAGTTCCTATGGCCCACTTGTGACGTTATTAAAACGTCAGTGATGCCCCTCTTTTTGCACATATTGTGAAAAATTTTTCGATGTTGAAAGGAAACCACGATTATGTTACTTGAAGTTTTAGTTTCAAACAAGTTCTTTCAAAAGCTACTTCTCAGTTCTACACCACTGCTTTAGTTCTGCGTCAGTTTTTTTGATCAGTGGAAAAATTCAAAAAATGGATAATTAATTTTAAAATAGAACATAACTTACCGTACCAATTATTTTAATATCTATGTTTGGGCATATTATGTGATACAAACGCGTTCATGTCTTGAGAACAGAACCTTTTTTCATCAGAATCTAGCCACAAAGTTTAATTGGTGAGGAAATACAAGAGGTACTTTTTGAAAATACTCTGTTCGATTTGAAAACGTGCGGCAATAGTTAGACTGAAAACCGTGGGGTAGTACCTACATCATAAGAATTTACTTTCAACACGAAGTAGAACTTACCAATAACTAAAACCATGGGGGTAGGGGTAGTACTTTTCTGCCATAGGCATTCGAAAACAACTAATGTTATGACAGTTTTCTACACCCAACTTTTTAGTTGGTATAAGTGTATCAGTGCATGATAAAACAAGTGTTTTAAGAGATAAAATGCATCCAGGCTGGAAAAAAAAAATTTTTTTTTTGCAGGTCTGCATACATATGCATTTTACAACATCAAGTTGACAAAATTGACATCAGATATTCACGACTGATTATATTTGTCGTCACACTTGCATCACTTTTCTTGTGACGAAAAGACAACAAGAACAAAGTCCGTACCAATGTTAATTGAGTAGGTGTTCATTATTATTACGATATATTTTATTTGTTTGTTTGTTTTTCTGTTTTTTCATTGGAAAAAATTTCCATTTTTCGAAAGGTTGGCCGTAGGCAGTTGCCAGCTTCGCTTCAGCCTAAATCAGGTCCTGAAGATAAAATAAGGCCATTCGGAGGAATTTCATAGAATTAGTTTTTCCAACACATGAACACGTGGCACACGAAGTTAATCGGCACTGACCTACACACAGACTGCAGTGGATGCCACGCGCTTATCCCATGCTGTGTGCTGTTTCTTTTATAGGTACTGTTTTTTATTTTTATGTAGGATTTCGACAAAAAACGAATAATTTGATTTCGAGTGATTTCACCTTGCTTTCTTCTCAGTCAGTAGGCAGCGAGTCCATCGTGACTAATTACAACCTTTGGGACAACCTGTTGCTGCGGGTAATCGGCGCTCGTGCGCGATCCGTAATAATTAAAGATATTCGACGATGTCATCGGGCGAATTAATCATTTTGGAGACAATGATCAGTGCGAAGAGACACGGCAGTACGATAGAAGGAAATGAAAACGATTGGTGGTGGTGAGCCGAAAGAAGATGATGATGACGAGAAAAAGATGGGCAATGAGAGTGCGAGAGAGACAGCGAGAGAGAGAGACAGACAGACAGACAGACAGAGACAGAGAGAGATAGAGTGAGAGACAGAGAGACAGAGAGAGACAGAGTGAGAGAGAGAGAGAGAGAGAGAGAGAGAGAGAAAAAGACGCTGAGAGAGGCAGAAAGAGACAGAAGAAAGATAAAGAAGGAAAAGAAGCCCTAAGGAGAAAAACCGGTAGCCACGATGAGATGTTCGTAAATTTTATGTTCGTTAGCCTATATACTATAATAAAATAAAAAAAAGGAAATAATTATACGGAAAACAGTAGCCGCTCGTGACCTTACAAAGTTAAAACACAAAGGCAATTTTCAAAAAAAAAAAAAAAAAAAGATCCTGAAATTAAAGTTGTGTTCCTCTCATCACTTCCTCTCTAAGGTGTGCAATCTAGATAGTATTTTTTTCTAATATTTAATATAGCGATGCGACGCACTCCAAAATATTTTTGCAATTATCTCCTTATAAGGGTGCGTTCGATTAGTTGCTCGTTGGTTGTGGACGAAAGCATTTTAGAAATAATTATGTGCGTTCGAAAACGGAACTTTGCCACTTTAAAACTGATTTTTTGTTGCGTAGTTCCTATTTTTGCGGTTGCACTGTTGCAGTGAGCGCGTTATTAGTGTTTTTTTTTGTAGGTTGGTTTGGTTTGCTACTTATACTTCCCGGAAATGTTACAATTACGAATGCATATGCATAAAGAGCTTCGAGTTCGTAAAATAGAAGTAATTACATAGATAGGGTAGAAAAATGTTAAAAATAGAGAATAAAAAATGGCGAAGGAATACGACATGTTGACCATTTCAGTTTGCATTAGGTATTTAGGTAGGCTACCTATGTATAAAGTACAGACAGAGGTGAAAAATTTATTACCTGACCATTTCCGCGTGTTAAAAAGGCTAACCTACTGCACACAATTATTGTTTTCTTGTATCAAACTATATGTAGAAAATAGGTAAGTAGTCTTGTATAGAAGCATCGTAGTTCTTCGCAGTCCAGGACCTATACTTGGACTTTTTATTCGAAACAATTGGCATATGGTTGTTTTCTCTCACAGATGTATAGATTGAGGAGTCCTATACGTAACATACTAAAAGTCTGATGCCCTATTCCCCTTGCTAAGTTTACCATTTGTCAAGAAAAACCCGTACACGTCAGGTATTTTAGAAATTCAAATCCCTGTCGGGGCAGAAATTTTTAAAACGCTGAAACGTCGGGAATTTTTCCACTTTTTAATGAATTTTCGATTTTTTTAACTTTCATTGAACAAAAATGATTGAATTTGACTATAATATTATTCGTGCCCTACTCGGATACTCCGTCTGACAAGTATAAACGTTTTTTGTCACAGAGCACAGAGGGCGTCACAGTCATACATATTTGTTTTGAATTTTGACATTCTGCTCTGGCCCTATCTACTTCACCATAAACAGGCCTAACACATGAGAGAAGGAGGGGGGATTTTTCCTAAGCCCGGGATTTTTAGGAGTCCGGAATTTAAAAAGAAAAAAAGAAAAAAATGGTAGATTAAAACCATTAAAAAATTTTTTCGATAATGGAATTGTCTTTCCAGTATTGTAAAACCAAATAATTCCTAAATACTGCGCCTGAAACACCGATACAATGTTTTATTTTTTGAGTGGCCACAACTTTTTTTTTCTCAAAGCCAGAATCTGATCATAGAAACCTTAGCTTTCAATTTCATCAGGAATTGTTAATTTGCATAGAAGTAAACCCAACCTCTTGCCACCTTCAGAATTGGGGAAAATACGACTTGAAAAAATTGGTTTTTGGGATGTTTCTTTGAGAATAATAATTTTTGCACGGAAATACGTCAGTCAAAATATCTTTTCCATTGAAAATGTCAGTTACATTTTTGATATGTAAACATCTTAGCGCTCCGTCTATGGTAGAGGCTAAAATGAGAATTACGATCGTTAGAATTGCGTAACTCGTATATTTTACAATATTGTAACTACCGTTTGTGTGTGTAATTGGTATTTAGATGTGCAGTTGTGTGCATGCAAAACACCCAAGCTCACAACCACACTATTATGTTTACACATCAATCCTTCATGAGTCCCCAGTGGAACTCGTGTCTTTTTTTGGTATCATGCTCCCCACTCTTATATACTGGCAGCAAAAATCATATTTCTTACATTAGCCCTTTATTATGTCTTATTTTCTATGCTACAGTGAATTTGTCGACAAAGCGAAGGGCATATTTCTTCACAGATCAAGATAAAATTTAGCATGTGTATACCTTAGATCAACAGTATATCTCATTTAAGCTTGAAGGTGAGCTGAATGTGCACTCATTAATTTCTAAATTAAGGTTGTTTGAATTTGAAATTGGTAGAAACAGGAGGAGAGTGTAATTCTTCACAGGATTAGGAAAAATTTTGTACGTACGTACTTTGTGTTTGTACCTGCGAAAATTTTGAAGATGGGCCAAGTCCACCAATAAGTTTCCAAATTACAGCTTTTTGAAGTTTTCATGCATAGCCAATATTCACAAGCCTCCAACACCTTAACTATGACAGTTAGTCACGTTTTGTTAAGATCCTTTTTTGTAGCATATTTTATGGGAAACATTCTTTAATGGTAGTATTTTCCTGTAATCACCATTATTCAAAGAAAATAGTGCAAAAAACCAATTTTCAGAGCACATTGTCTCAATTTTGAGGGTGGAAGGTGAGGTAGGAGTGACACTTTTAGTATGATGTTAAGGACTCCTCAGCCTACGCATTTGTGAAAGATAGTGTGCCAACTTTTTTGAATAAATGATTTTGTGCTGTAGGTTCTTAACTTCCTACAACTGTGATTGAATACTTTAGTAGTCTAATTGTGTGAAAAATATGTTCATTTTATGAGAGTCTGGTGGTTTATATTAGTTTAGGTAGGTATTATGGCTGGCAAGTTTTGTGTAGCATGTGTAGCGATCGCTAAACATGAGAAATTCCCAAGTGGTTTTTGCTACACATGGGAAGTAATTAACACACAATTACTCTTTATTCTGTGTAAAATTTGCACCAAAAAAATTTTTTTTTTTCGCTTCACATGGGAAAATGAAAAGTTGCCGGCCCTGGTAGGTACTCTATAAATACTGTATATGATGAAGAAAAACGTAGTCAAATATGCTATAGAGGTTAGTACTTACTTACTGCTCCATGATTTAGATAGTATTGAAAACGGTGAGGTGGAGATTCAGAAGTATAACCATAAAATAATTTCTGGGGGAATACCAAAGGGTTAAGGAAATTTTTAGGAGGTCATTTGAGGAGATGGATAGGTGCCAGTCGAAGAAAATAGCAATACTTATTGTCTTCAGAAAATTTCAGCATGAAAATTTGTACGGTTCTCCGCCCCTAGCCCTTTCTTTGATTACGCATGTGTGGTTATCACGTGTATTTGTTTAGAAATATTAGTAAAATTCAATATTTTTTAAGATTTAAATTAAAAAAAAAGAAAAAAATTGACCGGCAATTGTAAAAACAAGTACTTACTTAGCTAATATTGCTGGTCCGTTACTTGGTACTCCTCTGGTTGAATTGGTACCTAAGTTGTACACGCAAAAAGTCAGTTTCTTTCGAACCAAATTAAAATATAAAAAAAAATTCTTCTTTTTCAGAACTTAACCGAATATTTAGGGCCTTAGAGAGAAATTTTGAAGGAATAAATTGAAGAGCTTTCTTAGTGTCATAATTGTGCAGTATTTACCTTTAGGAGAGGATTAGAGAATGAGAAAAAAAATTTAAGCAGTTTTTTTTGTTATATATGTATTTTAATGGTTTTTCTGAAGCTTTGAGGAGATTTGACATCCGAAACGACCCATGAATATAGTTCGGCCAGTCGTTGCTGATTGAGTCAGTCCTCATAATTA